>BQNB010000003.1:195751-319226 GCA_026074375.1 Tanacetum coccineum | reverse complement strand
TCAATTTTATGATTGATAATGAAAGCCTTTTAGTGGTAGAGTAAGTTTACAAAATCTAAGCTTCTGTCATAGCTTAATGAGCTTAATAGCTTAATTTGATTTTGAGTTTTTAAGTGTTCATTCCTGAGTTAGCCTTTAGATCTTCAATTTCAGATAGCTTTTAGTGTTTTATATTCAATTAGCTTTTCAATTCTAATTAGTAGGCATCATAAGGATTCTAGATTAGCTTTTGGTTTAAGTCCAAGTATGCCATTTTGAGCTCAAAGGCTCACTTTCTGAGGACAGCTTATTCATAAGCTGTTTCAGAGCTTATTTGTCATTTTCAGACAAAAAATGTAGTTTTAAAGTTGTTTTTAATAAGTTTGGATATTTAGTTTTTGTTAAAAGTGAAAAAAAAGAGCAAAAAGGTTGTAAGCCAACCTTGAACCCACGACCTCTTGCTCAATAGCCCAAAGACTTTACCATTGTGCTTCAATAGCTCATCCGTGAGTTATTGAACACACAATTACTTTATCACCTTTTTGGGCTTGTAAGTCCATAAGCACTCCGCAGCTAAATCTGCTTATTTAGGGGCTTATTTGTTTAGCTTTTCGGTAGTTTTTATTTTTCTTGTTATCCTAGTTCCTTTTTAGATTTTCCCTGATTTTTTGGTAATTTTCTATTTAATAGATTATTTTTAATCATTTTTCTAAGGTTTTAATTTTCGAAAAATCATAAAAAATAGAAAAAAGTTTTAAAAAATACAAAAAAATAGTTTTTAGTTTTAGAAAAATTAGTTTTAGTTTTACATTCAGTAAAATCATTTTTACACCTTTTAAATTTTTATTTTCATTTTTAAGCTTTTATTTTTAATTTTAAAAATAGAATTTTAATTTTAAGAATAGTTAAAAATAGTTTTCTGAGTTTTTATGTTATTTTAGACTTTTCTAAGTTTAAAAATCATTTTTTAGAATTTTTAGGAATTAATTTGCTATTTTCTAGGATTTAATTAGATTAAATTAGTTTTTAATTCATAATAAATTCAAAAATAATCAAAAAAATATTTTTCTTTTTCCTAAAATTTTCTTTTGTCTTATTCTAAGTTTAGAAATTTAGTTTCCATTTTTAAAGTTTAATTTTGTCTTATTTGCTTATTTGTCGCGTTTTATTTGCTCCCGTTAATTAGTTTAAGTGCTTAATTGCTTTTGTTTGCTTATTTTATTTGTTGCTTTCAATTAGTAGTTATAGATAATCAAAATTCTCTTTGCTCTTATTCAAATCATTATCCAAACTAAGGCGTGGTTTCAATTTCACAAGTCGTTGGGGAAACGACCCGGGAAAGCATACTTCCCGGTAATCATACGTATATTATTATTATTATATATTTGTATAAGAATTTTCCTAGAGGGCTACTTTGGGAATTATTCTCTATACTTTTGTGTATTAATATAATATAGTGTATAAAAAACTATAATCAATGTCCATGACAATTTCTGAGTAATTCTTTCATACGAAGCTATGCATTGGTTAGAGTTTCATGTTTATGTTGGGAAAATCCTCGGATTTCTTCGAGAAGTTGATCGAATAGAGCTGGGGGAAAGAATCGGCTTATAAAAGTGGTTTGAAGTTCGCCCCAGGATGCAATAGTTCCTTCGTTAAGTTCATCCAACGATGTTTTTGTTTCTCCCGTGAGTGATAAGGGAAACATCATAAGTCGGACAACTTCGTTTTTGGTTGCTCCGTATTTAAACATGTCACATACACCGAAGTTAACTGTTTAGAAGGTTCTTTCGGGTTCTTCTAATGGTTTAACAAGTTTAGAAGTGGAAGCACGTGTATGCATCCAAAGTTAACTGTTTAGAAGGGGTATGGAAGGTAAGAGAGCAAAATTGAGATCACAAGATATCAATTATGTTTTCTGAGCAGATAAGTACGACATACAAAGTATTTTGTACGGTGTACCTTCTGTTTAGAATCTATAAAGGTTTGTTTTTAATTTGGGTGTAACGCTTAAGATAAAACGTTACGAAGAGGGATGGGTTTATTTTGAAGTTTCAGGGAAACGTTGTAGGGAAAACGTTTGAGTTTGCAGAAAGTGCGGCGTACTTTGGAATAAGTACGCCAGGTTCGTAGTTATGGGGCCAAGTGTGGCGCGCACTTGGTTGTGTGTGCGGCGCACTTTCTGCAACAGAGGTTACAGAAAGTGTGCAGAACAATGATTTTAAAGGAAAAAGTGATTATGATTTGTTTTAAATACTTAGAAATGATTATAGAACAGAATTAAAATCCCTAGCAGCGACACCAAAAACTTTGATGTGTTGCAAAAGCTTTAAATTTATAGTACTAGTTTCACCAATTTTTAAACCAACACACAAGTAAAGTATAAACCACGTATGTAGTATAATATTTCAGGTAAGACCAGGTCGATCCACAAGGATTTGTTTATGTTCGTATAATCAAAAAGGATTCAAGACAAATAATAATAACTTTAAGACAAATAATGATAATGAAGGTAATTCAATAATAAGGAGATATAACTACTCAGATAGCTTCAAATAATTCAGTAGTGATGGTGATAATCATGATCTCAATTTTATTCTTAATTTATAAAAAGCTTTTCTCGTCAAAAGAGCGTTTTCACAAATTACCCGTTTTAACTCAAGACTTATATTTGATTCACTTAATCAAATGTGTCACTCAATTAACCAAGTTAGTATGATATCAAATCTATTGTGTTTATTAATTAACATAAGCGGATTCCTCTAACCAAATGATAAAGATCATAGACAAATCTTTAAAACCATGACCTATACCATTATGCATATACAATCAAAAGTGATAAACAAAGTTTATAAGATTTAACACAATAGGATTTCAATACAAACATAAGATTAACAAGATCATAATAATACCAAACGCTTCTTTATTATATTAATATATCCGAGTAGTCATAATAGGTTTAGCCTCTCATGGCTACCGAGTTCATAATAATAGGAATGAAAAGAGTAACAGAGGACATACTAGATTTGAATTATACAAATGTTACAAGTAAATCGATTACAAATAACCAAATCTAAATAACCCTTTTTATTCGATATAATTATAACCCCGCCTTGATGTTCTTCTTCTGGAATTCGTGACTAGAGATGAGATAATGATGATTGGTTTGATTCTTTATTGATGTTGTGGATGTGTGTTAAATGGTTAAATGATTTCCCGGTATGTATAGGCTATCCAAGAGGGGAAGTGCGGCGCACAAAATACTTTCTGTGGCGTACTTTACTATTTGGCGACAAAGTTTCATAAATGCAGGAGACAAGTACGCCGCACATATTGGAAAGTACGACGCACTTACGCTTTGATTGTTTCATTGACTTTAGGGGAATGTGCGGCGCACACAGAAGATTGTACGACTTACTTCCTTGCTTCTTGGACTCTATTTCTTCAACTTTGATTTGCTTGACTTTCATATGATATTAACACTTTTATCTTTAACTCTTTATGCGCAAACCATCTTCAAGTGAACCTGCACATATTTCATGCTATTAAGTATCAAAAGTTCACGAGAAATGCTAATATATATAATAATAACGCCACCAAATAGATATATAATTAAGGCGTTATCAGTACTCTTTATCCGAATGACATCTTGGAAAAAGTCATTCTAATAATAATGGTGTGTCAATCAATAAATGAATTCCTTTCTCGTTTATTAAAGTTGGTGTGATTGGTTGGACAAATTACACCGAAGGGTATCGGTCGAGTCTTGGTCCTTAAACATGTGTCAGTTGAGTTTTGTCATTGGTCCTTAAACATCATCATTTATATCATCTCATTATTCTTATCATTTAGGTTGTTGTTTTTAAAAAATGATTGTATGTGTCTAGTTTCAAACATTTCTTAAAAGTGTCATACTTTAGAGTACTCGTACCTAAGACGTGCATATCTTGTTCCCCGATAGTATCTTGCTATATGTATTTTTTCTATTATCATCTCTTTTATGATTTCTATTTGTGGGATTATTATTTTTGACGCTTGCATGATGCTTAACATCTTTATGACTTGACATGTCATCCTTTTAGGACCTTTAATTCCTCTTGTTTATGCTTTAAGTGTTTGCATGCTATATGTTTTGAGATTTGGCTGAGAAAATAGGGTTTGCCCATTTTTGGGCCTCTCACGGCGACAGATCCAACTTCAAATGATCCGTCTGTGTTGTTGTAGGATTCGTCCCTACCTGGTCGCCAATATATAATTTTTTTGATTTTTTGGGCGCTTTCACTCTTTTTTAAGACTTACTCCTAAGCTAATTTTTAAACCTTAGGATATCACACTATTCTCATATAGCTATTGTTATTATATACATAGCTATCATCGTCATTATATATATGTGCACTTGTCTACTAACTTTGTCTTGCATCACGCCTCTATAACTAGATTCCTTGGTGCCCCAAACAAGGGGGAGCTTCCGTTAATTATTTATAGATTGCATCTTATATACACTTAGTTGCATATACTCGTCCAACGAAGAATTTATTTTTTCATTTACTTTATTTGTAGTCTTCAATCATACCTTGACGCCTCAAATAAGGGGGATCATTCGTCAAAAAGGAGCATCCACACATTGATCATTTTTTACTCCTTTTGTTTCGACAATAAGGAAGAGAAGATAGTCTAACATCATATATTTCTACTGTTGCTTCATTATATATATTATGTTGCACAAAACTAATCCTTTATGTAGGTTAAGTCTTTGTAATAAATTCGATCCATGGATTCGCTAGCAACCAAGGTCAATAAACAAAGGGATGTGATTATCATAGGAATGCAATGAGCTAGGGGGAGCTCAAGGGTATCAAAGTAGATAGCTTGGAGTTGTTTAAACGAGGATGATAGAAGTATAACTTCACTAGGGATGATGCAAAGCTAGCCTTTTTAGGGAGAAAGAAGTCAACAGGTTTTGTAGTGGAGACATTGGAGCATACACCGAGGGGCATTCGTCAACTCACTTAAATTGCATTCGTCAAGCGTATTGCAAGCACACAACTACATACCTTTTTGTTTCGACAAAATGTGGAAAAGGAAGCATAAACGAGTAACTTTTGATTTTACTATGTGTTACAATTTACATATTTGTCATCATTAAAAAGGAGGAGATTGTTAGTGCAAATATTATGATATTTAAACTAAACAGTCTCTTAGGTTTTAATAATGACAAACAAGTAACTTGTAATACATAACGTAAAACGCGCAAGTTACTCGTGACCACAACTAATCAACGCATACCACATCAACACCTCTCGATGTCTCGAGTCCACTTATGCTTCATCACTGGTATGGATATGTTATGTTGCATTATGATTAAACCATTTAACAAACCATTGAGAATGATTAAAATAGTTTTTAGAGTCATTAAGTATTTACAAGTTCAATCATTCTTTTTCCAACCTCGTTTTGTATTCCATACAAAGCATTTCTATAAAGTTTACAACATTTTATAAAGTTTATTTGGATCATTAAAATGATTCAAGCATTTGTTTATTCATTTACCTTGGAGTGAATATAAGTTTGAAATGAATATTAACCACTAATTACTTGTTTATGTTTTAATTTTTCATTGAATGTTTTTTTATTTTGTGATTATAAAAATGTAAGGATGTGAAAAATATTAATAATGTTTTTAGGCATCATTTCTATCAACAACGTCAAAAAGTGAGTCTTTTTAAGATTTTTGATTTTTGAGTTTCGTAGTGTGTCAAGCGATTTATACCTGTTTCAAGGGTGAATTATACGTATTTATTAGTTCGGGCGATTTATACGTTCTCCCTTCAGGCGAATTATACATGTTATTTCCAAGGGCGAACTATACGTGTTATTCCTTAAGGCGAATTATACGTGTACGTTCAACATGTAATTTATACGTTTAATTTTCTATAGGTGAATTATACACTTAAATTTAAATAGGCGATTTATACGTTTTATTTTCTACAGGCGAATTATACGTTTAAATTTAAACAGGCGATTTATACGTTTAATTTTAAACAGGCGATTAGGCGATTTATACGTTTATTTCCAAGGGCAATTTATACGTTGTTCCTTAAGGAGATTTATACATAATTTGCTTGGGTTATTTATACACTTTACTTGGGAGAACTATACACTTTCATTAGGTGAATTATACGGTTGTTCTTTGATTTGTAAAATCCCGTAAAAACTTGATTTCCTGGTTTTATCAAGAATTGTAAAATCCCGTGTATTCCAAAGTCTTAACTTCATTAATCAAACCTCACTTTAACACAACAACCTCCAATCACTGTTCGATCATCTTTTATCTTATCACATTAAAATGGATTCAATTATTCCACCTGGACAAAAGAATACTCTTGCTGATTACATGATACTCTCCGGTGCTGACAATCGTCCACCTATGTTGGACAAGGACCTGTATTATTCTTGGAAAAGTAGAATGGAATTATACATGCAAACCAGAGAGCACGGAAGAATGATACTTGAATCAGTTGAAAACGGTCCACTCATTTGGCCTACTGTTAAAGAGAATAGGGTGACGAGAACAAAGAAATATGCTGAATTATCTGCTACTGAGATAATTCAAGCTGATTGTGATATGAAGGCAACCAATATAATTCTTCAAGGTCTACCAGCTGACATCTATTCACTTGTGAATCATCACAGAGTTGCCAAGGATTTATAGGAGAGAGTTCAATTACTGATGCAAGGTACCTCGTTGACTAAGCAGGAAAGAGAGTGTAAACTATATGATGCATTTGATAAGTTTACTCTTCATAATTTATGTGCATAACAACACAACTTGTTTTGATCAAGAAAATTTTCCATATCCCCCCATCCTCTAAGTTTATTGGTTTCCTTCTTTTTTCCCAACCTATTACCATTGGAGATTTCCCAAACTTGAGCACTCACCTTACATTTCATATAATGTAAATCACCGAGTTTTAATACTCGCGCTCTGCGACGGGGTGTTTACGCACGGAAGTATTATATGTAATGAATTTGCGACAACAAAAAACATTCAACCCATTGCATTCAACCCATTGTGTACATGAGTATTATAGGCGATGATGGTGTTTGTATACGATAGTAATGTAGAAACTGGAAATGTAATTTGTTTAGTCGTAAAAGGATGAAAAGATTGAATTTTGATAAACATGTGATAACATCAAATAGTTAATACTTTTATATATCAAATTCTCATGTTTATTGCCTTGTTTTATATAATTTTTTTTAAGAATATGTACTTAATTTGTTCATATTTCAGGTTCAGGTAATTAAAGGCATTGGAACGGAAAAGATGCGAAAAAACGGCAATATTCTACAAAATCCATATTATGGAAGGAATTATGGCGTAATTAACACAATGGATTACGCCGTAGTTAAATACTATGGCAAAGAGTAATTATGCTTGATAAGAGTTAACGGTGTAACAGGCCCGCATAAGGAGTTACGTCATAAGTTATTTTTGTAGGATTCTCCAAATTCAATATAAGATTCTTTCTAGCTGTTAAAGAGGATGTAAGTCAATATGGATATTTTCCACACTAACTACAGGAGAAACAATGACTATGAACAATATAAGTTATGTGGAAACTAACTTATAATGCTAAGAAGAATAATGAATATTAATAACTAAACTTTTATAGTGATCTGCCAAAACGATTACAGATTACTAACTATGAGATTACTTTTTTAATGAGATATGTCTCTTTTCTAATACCGTAGGGTTCCTTTTATACACCAAGGATTAACCCTACACAAGACTACAAAAAACCGTGGGAGAGAAGATAATGCATACTTTTCCTATAAAAATATCTCAAGCATATCCTTAAACGGTACTTTCAACTATTTGTACTGACGGTACAAACTAAATACTAACTAATACGAAACAAGATACAAACCATAACTGTCTGGTACAAACTATTATAACTACGGTACTAAAGTTAGGAAAACATAATTCCCAAACAATCCTCCCCACTAAACATGATACAGTTTAACTTGTTTAAACTTCATATTTCTATTTCTTCTATCAATTTACTCTTCTTGAACTCTTGAGGATGTTATCACAAACTTGCACTGTCAATCTGATCTGATCTTTTGAATAATTTTAGACATCTTCAAACTATCCCTCTTTAACCGCAACATGTCTATCTCAGTTGCATCACAAACAACACAGCAACATACCAAACCTAAGTTGGCTTTGTAGTTTTTTATGCAAACTACCAAAGCTCATTAATGAATTTTGATGTTCCTTTACAGTATAAGCCGTTTGGCTCTGGGATAGCCAATTCTTTCATTGTGAACAACCAAGGAAAATTGAGACCCTTATAGTTTTGATAAACTTATCAACTATCAACAACAGATTTGATTGTCTTTACCAAAAGCCGTTTGCTTTGGAATAGTCAATGCTTCATTGGCCATAACATGTTGCATATGATAACCATATATTTTTAGCAAACTATCAGCATATCAACAGATTTTGATTTGCTTTACCAGGAACTGTTTGATCCTGAACTAGCCAACTCTTACTGTGAAGCAATGTGAGTTGAGAACATATACAATTTTTGGTATAATTGTCAACCATAAAATGGATTTGAGACAGTCATTAACCACACAGCCATTTGCTTATGGACTTATGTCAGTTCTTAGTCTGTTAAACATGAGAACTATGACGCAATTGTTATGTTGGATTTTGTACCAACACTCAAAGATCCTCCTCATTTCCATCAGAGTCTTCAGGTTCCAACTCTGCAATTAGCTTTTTGACAAATCTAATCAACTCCAATGCCATAGTACTGCCTTCTTCAGATTCCAACTTTAATACCCGCATTTGCAACAGTACTTTCCTTCTCAAAGGATACTTTTCTCTACTTTTTCTCTACAATGCATGTGAATGACTAAATCCGCCAAGTCATACATGTCAATAAATTATGTACCCAAGATTCCAGAAGAACCATGTACCTTCCAACTACTACATTCCAATCCTGCTGGTGAGGTTCCAAAACTCATCTTCATACACTTGATTAAACATAATCATCAAATCTACCCTAAAGTAATCTGTCACAAACCTCCAGGTATCATCATCTTAGGTGACTTGTGTACATTTCCAAACACAAGTTTAATATATAGTCATTTATAATCATTCTCTACCAAATATTGGAAAGCACTCTCATCACAGGGTACTAAAGTATCATCCGTCGATGTCCATATGAGGTTTGCCTCTAATTAATACCTACAATTTAATTAATACTCTTCTAATCATTAGTTTCATTTTCATCAATCAAACTGTGGTTTAGTCCAAGATCCAAGAAACTCAGTTTTTTTCCCATTCTGATGATAGGATACGGATGGGGGGGGGGGGGGGGGGGGGGTTAAGTAAGTGGTTTCATAATGCCACCTCCTTGCCTCATCTCGTAGCTTATTGTTTTGTAAAAACATAATCCCAAGCACATCATCTCTTTATCACTACGAGTTGATCATCCACTGACCTGAGAAGTATCATGTCTGAATCTTTCCTTTTTTTCCTTGACTTCAATCATCTTTTTCCTAGTGCCAAGTTTTCCATCTTCTAGTACTTTCTTACTTTTCTTCTTCTATAGCTTTCCTTTTTAATACTTGTTATTTTCTTCTTAATACCAGTACTTTCTTGTTTCCACAACAAAATCTTTTATGTAGCCCTCCTCTCATCCTCACAGTATCAATAGCAATTAAAGTTTTCAATCCGAGTCCTTTTCACCTTTTCATACAAAACTACTTGTATTTCTTCAAAATTCTTGGTCTTCAAATCAGAATGCTTCTTTCCTCCAACATGCTTCAAATATGTCATCATTTGGTTTCTTAGCTGAGTTCTTGTAGGTGGTATACTTCTGATTTCAGCTTCTCTTTGTTGTGCAAGAAATTTCCTTTGAGCAGCAATAGTATCATGAAGTAATTTGGCTCTCTCTTCAATAGTGAACTTTTCTCTCTCTTTTTCTTGAAGCCTTGCATCTAGAATGTTATCAGCTTTAATTCTAGCATGGATATCATCATAATCTCTTATAAGTGCAGCCTTAGTAGCTTCCTCTTCAGCCAACTTTTTCTTTTCCTCTTCTGTTTCCCATTCCTCTTGAACCTTTCTGGCTATTTCTTCATCATTAGCAAGCTGAGCAAACTTTCTTTCAGCTTCATTAACCCCTTCTGATTCAGCCTCTAACTCAGCTTCTTCCTCAAGAACTTTCTTGCCTTTATCTTTAGGATCAATCTTAGGAAGAGGCTTCAATGTTAACACTGATCTTGTTAATGTAGGCCTTGGTCTATCAGAGTCTTCAGCATCTTTAATCTCAACTCCTTTTTGCTTAGCCTTATTTTGGCTCATGGATACCAGAAACTCAGCAATGGTTTCATCATCTCTAAAAACTGTTAGAGTAGCTGTTGGAGTAGCATTTTCATCTAAATTTCTATTTTTTTGGCTCAACAGTACCTTCATCGAGCTTGTCGGTACTAACATTTAGCTGGTCGATACTAACTATTGGCTTGTCGGTACCTTCATCTGGATTGACGGTACTAACTTGATCTTCAGTACTTACTCCCTTTTCATTGTGAGCATCCTCAGTGTCCATGTAATCCATTGCATCAAGATCATCAAGATCATCAAAAGCAACATCAAAAGTTTGATCCTTATGTGCAGTTGGTTTAGATATGGCAGCTTTCCTCCCTTGTTTAGATACAGACGCTTTCTGCATCCACTTTTTCTGCATAGATTTCTTCCCTGCCAATCTTGTCTTCATGGAAACACTCTTCATCCAAGCTTTGTGGTGTGTGATCACAGGTCTGGCCTTCTTATTAAGCTTCTTTAGTTGTGCCTTCAAATCTTTGATTTCTTTAGCTTGAATTTTGACTTGTTTACACAAAGAAACACAAAGATCATATACACTTTAGAGTGTCATGCCATCCTCATTCCCTGATAGGGATTTATCACTAGATGACTGACCTCCATGATTCCCACCAAAACCCTCTGGATTGGAATCAGGAATAGGGATAGAAGAAGAGGGTATGGGAGATGGGTCAGGCTGGGACTCAGGTTGGTCTTCACTTGGGTGAGAAAGAGAGGGTATTGGTTGGGATTTAGATGGTCTTTTTGAAGCTTCACCCTCATCCTCTGTTGGTTGAACCAACATAGAGTCAAATAATGGTGTGACATTCCCTAAATTTTTTTTACCCTTTTTAACCATAAATGAAAAAACCTTACTAGTCAGGGTATTAATAGGGAAGTGATCTAAAAGGACAGGCACATTCTTTAACTGTTTAGCCAAAAAGACTAAAATAAATCTTGGATACATGACAAACTTTTTCTTTGCATCCAAGTGTCTCATCATACCATCAAAAATTAATTTGGAAAAATTGTATTTTTGATTAGTTGCTAAACAAATCATTGCTGTGGCAATATTAGTGGGAATTTGATCCAAAGAAGTGCTTTTAGAACTTATGCAGTGATTCATGGTATGAAAAAGAAATTTCCATTGAGGTGAAAATAGGGCTTTGTTAAATGTTAAGACAGTTAGGTCCCCCTCATACCCCATTAGCTGAATAGTATCAAATATAGCCTGATTGTTCAAAGTATCTATCCCATCAGCATCATCAAAAAGAAGATCACTTCTTATTGATGCCTCAGAGATAGTCACAGGCTTGCCAGCAACTATGGCAGTAATATACCTAACATTGTTGATTGTTTTGGATTTAGCAGACATCCAAAACTGTTCAACAAAGGTAGTAGAGACTACACGACTTACAGTGAGAGCATAGTGAATTGATCTTCGTGTAAGAAAGTCCATAATCTCATGGAACTTAGCATTCCCATCAGTCTTCTCTAAGTAAGCGATCATGTTGTGTTTAGGGCATGATTCAAGAGCGGCCATTCTTGATGAATTAATGGTTGTTGGTGATTAAAAGATTAGGGTTGTTTTAGAAGAGAACGATTAAGAGATATTATGTGAGTAAATTGTGCAATTAAGATGGGTTTATATAGGTTGAACAAACCCAAGATCAAAGAAACCATTACAATTTACACTTTATACCCTTGGTGGTATTTTCTCCAACGGCTTTATAACGGTACAAACTTTGCCTGTCGGTACTAACTGTAAGCCTATCGGTACTAACTTTTGTTAACCAAAAATTGAACAAGTCTGGCAACAAGAGCTCTTTAGTACCATCGATAGCTCTTTCCAATTACTCTCTGGAACCCAAATAACTCTATGAAAAACATCACCATCGTCAAGATTCTTCTGCTCACAGAACACTTCATACAAACTGTATAACAAATCAACTTGTTTCCCCTTAACTAATGCAGCCTATTGATTGATCATTCCAATGTTAACAATTAAGAAATTAAACCTGCTAACATCAAAAGCTTTTGTTAAAAGATCAGCTACATTGTCATCAGTATGAATTTTTAGCACCTGGATAAGTTTCTTCTCATAAGCATCCCTAATGAAGTGGTTCCTAATTTCAATATGCTTTGTTTTGGAGTGAAATACTAGATTCTTTACAATTCATATAGTACTCTCATTATCAATGTAGATCTTTGTGTTCATAAAATTGAACCCATAGTCTAACATTTGATTTTGAATCCACAAAACTTGCCCACAGCAGTTGGCAGCAGCAACATTACTACCTCCAAAAGCAATAGGGCCACCATTATAGTCTTGATATTCAACAAGGTAGGCCTTGTTTCCAGTCATGTGCTTGGAACATCCACTATCAACAATCCCTTTATTCTCTAAAGCTTTATGTGGAATATCCTGCACATAAAAAATAAGAGAAATTAGTTTCTCTTAGGGACCCAAGCCTTTTTGGGCTTGGGTCTGCCTAGTGGATCTTTAGAAGTAACACATTTTCTTGAATTTGGGTCTCAATTGTGTACTAGCAGTCTTTACACTAGCAAAATCAAACTTCTTCAGGATTTCTGCAACATACTTATCCTGACTTATAAAAATACCATCTTCTTTCTGTTTGACTTAGTTATCCAGAAAGAAGTGAAGCTCTCACCCATAGAACCATTTGAAATCGACTCTTCATCAAATGCCTCAAATTCCATGACACCAAGACTCTTTTGTAAACAAAAATAATGTCATCCACATAAACTTTAACTAACAATGATATCATTTTTGTCCTTTCTTATAAAAAGAAGTCTTGTATATAGTTCCTCTTCATGTATTCACTCTTCAACAAAAAAGTAAGATAAAGTATCATACCAGGCTCTAGGAGCTGGAGTAAACCATAGAGAGCTTACCAACCTTTTGGTAGACTTCTTGAGACACTTAGGATCTACATAACTAAGGTTGAACACATATACCTCCTCAACATTGTGCATAAAGGAATGCACTTCTTCACCTCCATCTGATCGACTATGAATCCCATAAAAGAAGTAAAGGCCAAAAAATCAATGGCATCAATCCTAGCCACAGGAGCAAAAACCTCATCATCGTCTATCCCCTTCCTCATGCATAAGTCCCCCTGGTAACCAACCTTGCCTTATTTCTAACCACAACACCTCTTTCATCCTTCTCATTTCTGTAAACCCATTTTGTCCTAATTGCCTTCTTCCCGTGAGGTAAATCTATAAGAATCCAAACTTTCTGAATTTTGAATTGCAGTAATTCTTCCTGCATAGCATCAATCCAACTTCATCTCAGTGCTTTAGATATCTTCTTGGGTTCATTTTGAGACAAGAAAAAAGCAAATAAACAATGCTAGAAGTCTTTATGATTATTTCTTCTCTACTTTTGAATATAACTTACAAAAGCATGGGCTTTGGAACTTTTGTTCACTTTGCTTCTTGTTTGAACTGCTAATTTTGGATCTCCAAGAATTTGAGTTGAAGGATGAACAGAGTGAATCCTTTATGTGGGAATAGGACTAACATTCATAATAGTTTCTAAATTTGTAAAGTCAGCCACTACACCCTCATCATCATAAGATGCATTAGTAAAAATACCATCATTAGGATTGTCATAACTATCCTCAAGAGCAGGTATTTGAGTATCATCTGTCAGAATTGGTTTAGATCAGTGTAGGATAGATCCCACCAGAAGACTGGCAGTACTAACTGGTGGGCCTAGCGGTATTAACTGTGTTTTAGAACTAGCTAGCTACTAGCATACTCCTGCTTAAGAAGTAATTCCTCAGTAACTTGGGCAAACTCCCTTTCTAAGAGCTTCATCTGCACATTGGCTTCCTTTATCTTGGAGCTTTTTAAAGCCTTTCAAGCTCCTCCAAAAAGGCTTAATCCTCCTGATTTACTGGCTTTTCATTTAACTTATTAGGCTTTTCACCTTCATTCTTAAGCTTTTTGAAGCTCTTCACAATTTGAAGTAAAGAAGACCAATTTGTGCCATTACAAGTAGTATTGAGCAAATTTAGCTTCCATTTCAGAATTTTCTGCATCAATATTATCTTGTGTACCTGCACTATGATTAGCTTCTTTTGGACCTGCATTTTTGTAAGCTTGATTCTCTAATCTTACAGGCTGATAATTCATTGAATCAGATTAAATAATCAAGATCAAACAAGCCAATTGGTCCTTTCCTTGCAACATTTGGTTTATTTTCCTAAAAGGTTTATATGCATGTTTTTCTTCACCTCTATTGATTATTTCTAAATATATACCCTAAAAGCCTGCTATTTAGAGATACCCCTACTAAAAACCCTTCAAGATTTTCCCATCCAAACTTACCAGATGGTCAATGGTATTCAGATGGTCGCATGGCACCCAAAAGGTATTATATCTACTATGATTGGTATTTTTACCAGTAATAAGCACATAAGGAGTCCTTATTTTGAGGTTTGGTCCACTAATACCAGTTCAAAATATAACAAGCATACTAACCTGCTTTATCCTAAAAGTGTTAGTAAAAATGAAACTGCCTAGCATAGTTCCTAGCAGCCTCAATTAGGGTTCCTGTTTTTTTCTCTCAGCAACTCTATTTTGCTGTAGAGTTCTGGCATTACTATATTCCCTCTTGATCCCTTTTGACCCACAGAATTCAATCATAGTCTCTATTCTTGAATTATGTACCATTATCACATCTAATAGTTTTAACCTTTTGTTAATTGGTTTAAATTTTCTAATAAAGTATCCTTAAGGATTCACTAGTTTTCACCTTAATTCATAAAAAGAACACCTAACTAAAACCTGCTAAAATCATTCGTGAATCCAGGCAGTAAATCTATGGTTTAAGCTCCTTACAAGATCTAGGTCCAAATAAGTCCATATGCAGAAGCTATAAGGGCTAACTAATAGAGCTTGCTGATTTGGCCTTATAGGAGGTCTTGTGTTGCTTTCCTTTCTGACAAGCAACACAGGTATGCTCATTTTGAAAATTCTTTGAAGGTAAACCTCTTACAAGGTTTCCCTTCACAAGTTTATTTAAGTTTTTAAAATTAACATGACCCAACCTCCTATGCCATTTGTTAGATTCATCAATTGTGGCCTTTGCAATCAAACAAGCTAAACCTCCAGAAGGAACAATGTTCTCTAGGTTGAAACTGTACATATTATTTTGTCTAGGGACTCTAAGTAATACTTGATTTTCATCAGGTAACTTAAAGTCAGGAGACAACACAAGACATTCAGTGTCTGTGAAGAGAACCTTGTTCTTCTTGTCACACATCTGTGACACAGAAAAGAGATTGAAATGTTGTAGTTCTTTCACAAAGCACACATCCTCAAAATCTAACTTTCCTATTTTTATTTTACCTTTACCAGTTATGTACCATTTACTACCCAAAAGCCAACATGGGGGTGGGGTGGGATGGAGGGGGGGGTGGGGGTGGGGGGGGGGGGGGGGGGGGGGGGGGGGGGGGGGGGGGGGGTGGGGGGGGCGGGGGGGGGGTGGGGGGGGGGCCACCATTATAGTCTTGATATTCAGCAAGGTAGGCCTTGTTTCCAGTCATGTGCCTGGAACATCCACTATCAACAATCCCTTTATTCTCTAAAGCTTTATGTGGAACATCCTGCACATGAAAAATAAGAGAAATTAGTTTCTCTTAGGGACCCAAGCCTTTTTGGGCTTGGGTCTGCCTAGTGGATCTTTAGAAGTAACACATTTTCTAGAATTTGATCCACCATTGTATTTGGAGACTTTATTCCAGTAATGTCTTTTGATTCTCCAATTACAACCTGCTGAGGGCTTAACAACAGTTTTCCTTTTCCCCCTAACAACACTAACTGCTTTTACCTCAGCAGTATTAACTTTTTGATTTGAAAAATTTGTTCTTGGTGTTGTTGTTCTATAAAATGGCCTTCTAATAGGTGACTGGGTTTTATGAAAAATAGTTTTTGGTCTAAGATTATTAACAATAGGTTTAACAGTATTAACTTTCCTGGCAGCATTAGTTGGTGCTGCCTGACTGTTAAAATTATGTCTAGCAGTATTAACATTGTTAGTACTGCTAGCTCTAGCAGTATTAACTGGAATTCTGCCAGTTCTAGTTAGTACTGCTTTAGGAACAAATTGGTTTTGGTGATTCACTCTTTGTACATTGTTCCACACTGGCTTATTTTCCCTTTTCCAGTACCCTTACATATCCTTTTGTTTAATTCAGCTTGTTTAGTCATTCTTTTCTCATGGAAATCACAATCTCTAATAAGATGGCTAAAACTACCACATATAAAACATGCCTTTTTAGTAAACCCATATCCCAAACCTAATTTTTTAGACATTAAACCACTACAATCCTTTTTGTCAGGTTTAGGATTTTGACTACATGTGTTTTGTTCTTTAACAGTTTGCCTAGGAGTTTTTACATGCTTAACAGTATTAACAAAAGCAAAACTAGGTGTTTCCTGTTCTTTTGTGGGTAGAGACACATGTTCATCATCACTATCTGATTCATACTCCTCAATGATAGGAGCATCAGACCAGACTTTAGGTTGACTTACTACTTTGGGTTCATTGACAACTGGTTCAGGCATAGATGTAAGTGTTTCTTCACTAGAATTGGATTCACAAGAATTAAAGTCACTGCTCCTAGCATCATATTCACTAGGTTTAGATTGCTTTGGGCCATATGTAAACTGTGACTCATCAATTTCAACATCAGGTCCAGAAGGGATGTAAATCCCTGTCATTGGAGGAGGAACTGCATGCATCCCCTCTGCATATCTATCATTTACAGGACTATCTTCTATATCACTAGACCTACTGTAAAATACACTTTCAAAAACTTCATTTTCATAACTTAAGACACCTTTATTCATTTGATTTCCATACCCAAGCCCAGCTTTGTCCCTAGCACTCATCTGACTAGTTAGCAGAATATTAAGATTTTTAGAAGAGTTATGCCATTTTTCTACTTTAGCTTTCAATTCTTCTTTTTCTTTTTCAGCTTCTGCCAATAGTTTCTTATGATATGTGAGCACATCAGTTTTATCATCTAAACTAATTTTCATAAACCTAATCGTTTCCTCATACCAAAGTTGATTTTATTGATGAGCAACTAATTGTGCTTCTACTTTCTTTAAAGCTTGAGTATATGCCTGAATTTCTATACTGGCATCACCAAGTTGTTCCCTCTGTTCATCATATAATGTTTTAAGTTTAGTATAAGATTCTTTACACTCTTTTCAACAAGAAGTTACCTCAGTGTCTGAGACTGAATTGCTATAAGCCATCAAAGCATAGTTCTCTTGCTCATCTTTTGAGTGACTGGTCCAATCAACACCTTCTCCATCAAGAGTTACCAAAGCTTTAGGTTCCTCCTGTTTTCCAATTCTTCTTCCACCGTCTTTAGCTTTGTACCCAGTATATCCAACATCTCTCCTCCTACTATCTTGATTCCCCTTAGATCTGCATTCTCTAGCAAAATGCCTTGTCTTGTGACAATTATAGCATTGGACTTTGGCCTTATCAAAGGCAACTGGTTCCTTGGCATCAAACTGCAGCTTTTTTCTTGTCTTTTTGTAGAACTTCTTCAGTCTTATAGAGATCATGGCCACTTGCCATTTTAAATCCATTTCTTCTAAATCGAACTCATCAAGTTATTCCAAATCCTCATGATCCAATTATGGATTACTGGATTGATTAGCAAAGAAGGAGTACATGAGTTCATCAGTGTATGAAGAAGAGCCTTCCCTTTGGGGGTTATGGCCAGAAGAGCTAGAAGCACCATAAGCAGTACTAATTTCATTAGTACTGCTAGTGTTCTCAGAAACAAATGCCACATTCGGCGTGCGAGAAGATGATGCAGTAGAGCCTTTAACATCAGGCTCAAAAACTCTAAGGTTATTATACAGATCATCAAAACTTAGACTGTCCACTCCTGGCTTGGTTCTTATGATTAAAGAAATTTGAGACCAGGCAAAAGGTAGAGATCTAAGGAAATTCTGATTTGCATCTTCAGGGGAGACTCCTGCACCATGAATCTCTAGTTGACTCAGAAGACTCTGAAACCTATCATAGCCTTTATGCAACCCTTTTGAGTTTGATACAGAGAAGCCTTCAAACTGTTGCTTTAGAATATACTTTTGCATCTTCTTTGATTCATCATTGCCACCAAATCTAGATTTGATAGCTTCCCACATCTCTTTTGCATCAGTCATTTTGTGAAATTTAGCAAGATGATCTTCTGGTAAAGCCATAAGCAAGGTGGTCCTTGCTTTTCTTTCTCTTTCTCTGGCTAAAATTTCTTCTGCAGTCTTGGGAGGCAGAACCTTTATTACACCATTTGTATCAGTTGAGACACTCACAGGACCATTGCCTCTTTGAATGACTTCCCAGATAGGATAGTCTGTATGAGCCAAATAATGTTCCATTTTCATGGCCCATATATCATATTCTCCCTTCTTAAGAATAGGGAGTTTGATGGTTGAGACAGTGTGAGGGGCTTGTTGTGTTGGTGTTTGTGTTTGTGGTGGTGGTGGTGGTGGAATCTCATCATCTGATCCAGCCATTTAATAGATTTGTAAGGTAGAGGTTTATAACTGGAGGGTTTTAGTTCTTCTTACTCAGAGTTTCTCTACAAGCTCTGATACCACTTGTAGATCCCAATTCAATATAGATCTTTCTAGCCTGTTTAAGGGTTGTAGCCAATATGGATAGTTCCACACAAACTACAGGAGAAACAATGACTATGAACACTATAAGTTATGCGGAAACTAACTTATAATGCTAAGAAGAACAATGAATATTAATAACTAAACTTTTGTATTAATCTGCTAAAAAGATTACAGATTACTAACTATGAGATTAAGAGATGTGATGAGATAGATATCTTCTCTAATGCCGTAGGGTTCCTTTTATACACCAAGGATAAACGCTAACAGACTTACAAAACGTGTAGAAGATAATGCATATCTTTTCCTATAATATCTCATGCAAATCTCTTAAACGGTACTAACTATTAAACGGTACTAACTATTTTGTACTGACGATACAAACTAATACTAACAGTACAAACTATAATTGTCGATACTTTCTACTACAACTAGCGGTACTAAGTTAGGAAACCATAATTCCCAACAAAGGTGGTAAAAGATCAACAGGAGTAGGGCTATCGACCTCGAAACATGAGTAGGTGATTGTACCGAAGCAGTAAGGGACCTACATATCTTGCGAGATGGCCTAGAAGAAGGTGAAGATGAATCCAATGACCTCTTAGAAGATGAACCTAAGGATGACTCTGATGTAGTCGGTGGTTAAGGGGTATACAATGGTACAGACCTCCAACGTATAAAAGCCTCACTACGTCATGGAGTCCTAGCAAGTGATCGATTAACAAATCTCTATGGTGTAGATGAATCAGCATCGGTGGTGTCTGGTGGTGTATGTCCGGATAAAGAATGATCTGAAGGTGAACTAGAAGAAGATGAGTCTGGTGAAGAACGACGATCCGATGAATGATGAGATACACGTCTCCATGCAAGTTTACGAGTAGGAATGGGTCTAACTCTCTTCCTCGCAGTCAACAACTTATGCGGCCTATTGAGGTGGGTGCGATAAAGTCGACCGAAGGGAATAGCCTCACCGGGTCAGACAAGAATCGTTGGTCGTCGATGAATCCCGGGTGGGACAACAACAGGTGCAAGGGGAAACTCTGATAATAGTGCAAGAGTATCATGAGATGATGATACGGGTCTCTACTCAGCAGGCTCGGACTCACCGTCCGCCTTCGAATCATCAGAACACAAAAAGGGTAAAACCAATGGCAAATCTGGTGCGGGAGGTAAAGAATCCTCCAATGGATCAGAATCAGAAAAAGATGAATAATCCACTAAATCAAGTACCCCGGTAGGTGAGTGATCCACCCTAATCAATACATATAATATATATATAATATATAATATAAGTAATAATAAGGATAGAAACAATTATAGTATATAATAGCAGGAATAGCACAAAGAGAATCACCGTGGGGCTTATGAGAGCCCACACTCTCCTCAGACAAATCAGACAAAATAGAAATAACAGGAGCAACCATGACCTGCACAAGCACAAGTTTATATAAATCCTCTTTATATGAAACCATGCACGTGCAAGCAATGCTAAGAAATAAATATGATGCTAAAATATGAAATGAAAACCGCATGATAATAAGTTAATTATGGCCAATATGATACTATTATTTTCGTTACTTATCTTATATTAAACGTTATATTTTTATAAGATATATTATAATTTTATAATATATATATATATATATATATATATATATATTTATATATATTATATATATATGCAAGCAGGTAAGGCACGTAGGATCACATACTGGTTATAGACCAGACCTAGATATACTACCTGGTTCTCTATAACCTTGGCTCTGGATACCAATCTGTCACACCCCCAAACGGGGCCTGGACGGAATACACGTGTCCCCCCCCCCCCTAGGGGTCGTGAGTCATAATTCACATCAAAAAGATACAAAGAAACAAAACTCTAGGGTACGTTTGAAAATCCAACATCGTTGCATTAATTAAAATAGTTAAAGTTTGACATAAGTTTAAAGATAATATGCGGAAGCGAATAAAAGTTTTAGAAATTGACAACGATGTTTAAACAGTAGATAATAGCGTTTCTTGAAAATCGGCCCAATGCATAGCGACACCAAATAGCAAGCAAAGACATCCACAGCTAAGCACCTGAGAAAAACATGCTAAAACGGTCAACATAAAGTTGAGTGAATTCATAGGTTTGAATTTAGTATTAAAAGTGGACCACAAGTTCACAGTACGCACGTGACAGTTATAACAGATACAACTTCACATAAAAGAATGTATTTACTGTTGCACTAAGCTCATGACACCGAAGCTCAATTTAAAAGGAAGCATTTTATATGCCAAATAGTATTCCACGCCCTAGAGGTATCTGACCAAGATCACCTATTGACATTCCGACATGGTATATATCCGTTTGTTCGGGACCTCCGAATCTAGTAAGCGCTACTTACCCGGATAGGGATAATTACTCCCAATAGATCTATTTACAACATTTGCGCTCACTTAACCAGTACGGTCGGTTAAGCAATTAACGGTTCATGATAATTCGGGCATTAGTGGTCTATTCGCTACTTAGGCAACACGTAATCAGGAAAAGGAAATGTAAAGTAACTGTGTCCATAGTTTGAAAACAAGCAATGTTTCTTACCCCAAAATAGTAAAGTAAAAGTAATAAAATGTAGGGCTATGAACTCACCTTATCAAAATGAGCAAATGATAATCACGCAAGTAAAAGGTGATATAGAAATCTAGCCGCGACCTAGAATAATAACGCGTCTTAGAAACACGGAAAGTATGCCATGAATTGCACAATATGTTCATCACCAAAAGACATCCATGTGTGTTTGCTTTAGTTTGATTAACAAGACATGATGAAATGAAATCATATATTTGTTAAGTTTCCATAAGTCATATATTTGAAAGTATGACATGAATTGCACAATATTTTTAGTAAGTTTCTATTTTAGGAAAGTTTTTTATTTCGGGACGTTAATACCGTCCCCTATATTTGTTAAGTTTCCATAAGTCAAAACGCACTAACTAGCCTTAATTACTTAACTTCTAAGTCCATTCCGCTAAATTTTTACCAAACTTACTATTTTTAGTAACTTTATCGATTTTCCCAAAATATGTTGATGACGTCATTAAACAATACCAAACAATATATAAGTGTTACTATATGTTTTGCTAATGTTTAGAAAGTCAAAAAATGTTCGAAAGTGTTCAAAAACCCATTTTACTATTCACATCAGCAACTATTCATTTGTTTTCGTCGAAAAATGTTTCAAATTTTATTTGGCCATAACTTGGTCGTTTTAAATCCGTTTTTAAAGTGTGATATATGAAAAACTATCTATTCGAAACGAGCTCTTCAATAACTACTTTTACGCCTAATGAAAACATTTTTAGGTCGACCAAAACCTCAAAACAAATTAGGGACAGCAAGCACTTTTTGTCAAAAACACAACCAAAATCCACCCAAACTTCACAATAGTGTCTAATCTAGCCTAAAATCTCCATTCACAACTAATCCACAACAAAACCACACCTAAATTTAACCTAATCCCTTCATTTCTATTTTTGCAACACTCATCAACTCTCACCTCACCAAGAACATAATATTTAACTAGTAAACTAAGGTAGTATCGTTATTTATAAAATATTGTCTTTAAAATCTTTCAAAAATTGAAACACAACATATGGATGTATGGATCTTGAAACATATAGAAGTAAACATAGAAACCCAAGAAGATTAAGATATTACAAGAATGAAGAAGGATACTTACAAGTATAAAGAACAAGTAGTGAAATCACAAGATCTATACCCCAAAATAATAGATCTAGAAAAACCCCAAATAATTACTAAACCTTAATTTGTAGATCTTGAAAATACTTGAAATCAAATGAAACCCTTCTTGGAATGACCTTAGATCTTGATAAAATGAAGTATGGAATGTGTGAATCTTCGTAGAAATCAAAAGTATAGACTGTGTTAGTGTGTGTCGTGGGCTAAGAGAGCAAGAGAGGGAGAGAAAATGTTTTTGGTGAGGCAAGGAATTTATGAAATGACCTAAGTCTTGCAAAGTGAGGTTTTTTATAGTGTGTGACTTGGGTTTAGGATTTTTTGGAACTTGGATATGTGGTTGGTGACTAGCAAAAAGAGTGAACCAAGGACCTCATGGTCCTTGTGGTTCGTCCGATGTAGGCCAAGGAAGGGGGAAAGGTTCAAGCAAAGCAACTAGCCATGGTTCCATGTTTAATTCAAATTCCATAGTACTATAGTGGTCCAAGGGTATACATGTGAAGTATAAGAGCCTTTGGCTTATAGTGAGGATAAAACAAGCATGTCAATTATCCCTTCTTAATGCATGCATGTGATGGTGTTTTGTCTTGAAAATTCAAAAGATGCTCTTGATTTATTTAAGGGTGTGTATGCGTGTGTTTTGAGTATAGGGGGGGAGGAACGAAATTTTTAGCTTAACAATATGAGATGGACGATAACTAAAGTTTACACGAAAAGATTTGAGTTTCCGGGGGTTCCGTTAGGTCAAAAACGCGAAAAACGCAATTTAGACAATAAAGCGTAAAAATAAATATCGGGAGTGATCGTAACTATCGAACACTAGAAAAGATAAAATAAACTCATATAATATCTAAACTAAGGAATATCGATGCCTGGAAACGGTCTGTTTCTGATGACGTTTTTCAGATTTACGCAGGTTTACCTCCTGGTAAACCGCCAGATTCAAACGTAATGTATAAAAGTCAAAAATAATTGTCGAAATAGTTTAAAATATTGACCTAAAAATCTCGGGTGTAAAAGGCGACGTGTTTTTCTATGACCAAAATCCCTATTCTTATCATGAAACAAACGACTTCTTCAACCAGCCCCCACAACACCATATGGAGACATACTCGTGTGGGTTTTGTGAAGGAAGCCCTCACTCGGGCTTTAACTGTCAAACAGGGAACATGCCCGTCTATGAGTAGGGTCCTTGTTACAATCAAAATTTTGTTGATGACCAAACTCCATATTATTCTTCGAGTCCTCCACGTCAGTTATACTGTTGTGAGTTCTGTGGAGGTTCTCATTTTGGCTCTGATTATCAAACGAGGAACCCGCTTGTCTTTAAGCCAGGTTATTGTAACAATTATGACTTTCCTTATTGTGACCAGCCTCTGAAGTACCATATCGACCATTCGCCCCCTCAGGATTTATATCTTAAAAAATGTATTGACGATATGAAATTACAAATGAATGAAATTATGGAGTTGATTCATGAAATATATCAAATACATGAACCTCCTATTAGCTTTAATGAACCTGGGGGGAGTGACGATGATACAGAGGTGATATTTGACGAGGAGTAATTTTTAAGACAACAAAGTACCGCTTAGGTCACACCTCCGCCACTTGCACACATACTACCCCTACATTTCTAGCTACCATGGAACCTTTAGACAATGTGCGTATGGATTTGACAAGGTCCTCACCTTTGACGCAGACTGGGATGGTTGATTTTGTATCCGGTCATGTGGTGATTGATGCAGCACATCGTAAACGGGTCAAGTACGAGGCTAAGTGTGCAAACATCAGATATGGTTTTCTCCCCTTTTCATTTTCTTCGCTTGGGGAATTAGAGAAGGATGCGGTGACCATACTGAAGCGGATCCGAAAGTTCTCCATGGGGGGGGGGGGGGGGGGGGGACTTTCCAAGAATTAGAGCATGTGCTGCTATTCATATTTTTTAATAAGATTAGCTTTTCTATAGCTAAAGGGGTGGGGGCTTAGCTGGTATCTCGGCTCCCCACTAACTTTTTATAAATATCCTATTTCTTCTAATTAAGTGATGTTATAATAAATAATAATAATAATAATAATAATAATAATAATAATAATAATAATAATAATAATAATAATAATAATAATAATAATAATAATAAACATCGTCATAATGTTGTGCGTGATACTCTTGTCGACATTTGTTATCTTTCGGGGATTTCAGCTGGTAAAGAAGTTGATATCGGGTTGGATGGGGGTGTGACAAACCATTACGTCCAGCAAATATTTTACTTTACTCGTGGGATGGAGGTCTTGATGTGTGTGTGAATCTGACTGGATCTTCGCCTTTGACGCAAACCGGGATGGTAGATTTTGCGCCCGATCGGGCGGTGATTGATGCTGCCCAGCGTAAACGTGGTAAGTATATGGCTAAGTGTGCGGCTATTGGATATGGGTTTCTTCCCTTTTCTTTTTCTTCTTTGGGGGAATTAGAAGCAGACTATGTTACATTGCTGAAACGGATCTGAAAGTTCTCCATGGCTCAAGACATTGGGGCACGTGCTGCTGTTCATATATTTAATATGATCAGTTTCGCTATTGCTAAATGAGTGGGGGTGCATATAATATCTCGGCTCCTTCTAATTTATTGTAAATCTCTTGAGTTTCTTAATAAAGTGGTTGATAATAATAATAATAATAATAATAATAATAATAATAATAATAATAATAATCCAAGACCCAAAAGAGTGGGGGGCCCAGATAGTATCTCAGTTTCCTTCCAATTCCTTGTAATCTCAATTATTCTAATGAAGTGATGTTTGTAATAAATAATAATAATAATAATAATAATAATAATAATCCAAGACCGAAATAAAACAACGATTTTCTGACGGTTCGCTCCCATTGACTCGGATATATAAAGGGTCGAGGAAAATATAATCAAGGTCGAAATAAGACAGCCGCTTCCTGGCGGCTCGTTCTCGTTGACTCGGATGTTAAAGGACCGAGGAAAAATAAAAATATAAATATATATAAAAATATTAATAAAGTTAAATTATGGTCCGGAGTATCTAAATAAAGCTTCCATCTCTAGATCAGTCGTTGGATTATTTCGGAAGAAATAAAAAGGATACTCCTAAATCACGTTCAAAATTAAACTTTCATATTTATTTTGTTTTCATCAATAAGGGTTTTGTAAAAATGAATTTTAAAACTAGAAATTGTTAAAACCGGACAACTTTGCAAAAATATGTACCTAATTATTATGATAAGCACTTCACTTTTTCGGAAATAAAATAAGAATAGATGAGCATTAGGGATAATGGGAGCGAAAAGTTTACTTAAGCTTACATAATTTGCATTTATGGTTAGTGTTAGCATTTATACTTAAATTTAACAATGATTTCGTTTTAAGCTTGGTATGAGGTTAGTTTAAAATCGAGGATGATGATTCCCATCTCCTGGAGGAACCCAGTTTGTGTGCTTCCCGTTCTTAAGCATTGTATATATCGTGAAAATAAAGTTAAGCATGGCGGTTCTTAAATAAAACTTTTATATGTTAAGGAAAAAGGGTCAAAATGGCGCGCTCTAATTAAACTTTTTTAATTTATATCCCTTAAATGATTATTTATATGTTCTTATTTGATGTGATATTATATTCATTTAGGGGATGTAAATCGTATTTGGACTTTACATATATAAAAACAGTTGCTTCGGGGCAAACAACACTTAGGGGGATGATGAGCGCGTAATTATTCATATTTTAGTGCTAAAATCTCTCATTTACGGTATAATAAATAGCAAAAATGTGAATTTTAAGTGCATTTATCGTTTAAATATGTTATTTATTATAGTAGGCATGGAATAAGGGCATTTGAACAAAAGTGCGGGATCTTGAGCATTTAGTGAAGATTATTAAATCCCAAAATAGGGGTGTTGATCGGTTCGGTTATTGGGTTATTCGGTTAGTTCGGTTAAAAAAAAAAAATTGGGTCAACCCGAAAACCGAACCGAACCGAACTAGAATTCAACCGAACCGAATTCGAATTCGGTTCGGTTCGCGGGTTGACCCGAATAACCGGATTTCAATATTTTAAAAAAATTAATTACATAGTTTTAGTTAAACATAAATTATTATTTACATAAAAAGTGTTTTTTTTATATTAGGATTAACATATTATTGATATTTATTTTTATATTTATATAATAAATTTAGTGTTTAAATGAATTCGGTTTTCGGTTCGGAGTGCCAAACCCATATCCAACCCGAGAACCGAATTAGTAGTTCGGTTCGGTGGGCGAATTCGGTTCGGTTATTAGTTCGGTTCGATTATTTTCGGTTCGTTTCGGTTTCAGTTCTCGGTTTATTCGGTTTTTCTGCTCACCCCTGTCCCAAAAGAAAAAGTTTGAGACCGAGCCCAAGACCCGACCCGACCCAGACCTGAGCCCATTATGCTATATACCCCATAATTTAGTTGTTTTATAAAAAAGAAATAAAAAAACGCCCATAGGCCATACAACCCAACTTCACAGTTTACACAAAGAAGAAAAGCCCAAAAGCCCATTTGGTTTAAAATAAACCTACGAAGAGATGAGCAGCAAAGGGGGAATGAAGAACACAGCGCCGCTACTTATTCCTTTCGTTTTTATTTTTCCTTTATTAGCTTGTAGGAGTAGTTTAGATTTGGTATAAACAAGATCTTGAGACTCGCGCTTCATTGCGGTGTGTCTTGTGTACGTTTAAGGTTGCGTTTTTTTGTTTAGTGATTCCATTACCATAATATTTAGGAACTCTTTTTGGTTAACTTCGTAACAATACGTTCACGTCACGATTCAATTATGAGAAACATAAAAAAGCTTTAAGTAACACACATGTCAACTAAAGATAAAAAGGATAAATTTAGACATATATTTAATCTAATAAGCTTAAAAAATTTCACATTATTATCCTTTATTACCAATTGTCAACACATTATCGCTTTGTTTATTTACTAATTCAACTTTTTTGATATTATTGCATTATGATTGGGCCTAACATATTGGCTATTGTATTTGTTTGATAAATCAGTATCTTGTGGGAGGTTATGTGTACTTGTACCAATGGGTGTATATAAAAAAAATCCGTTCTCTGAAGAGTCGCTTGATATAATCTGAGGTATCTCGTTCTTCTTCCATAATAAGTTTCTGAACAGCATTTGTGGTAGTACTTGTTGATTTCTAGAGTATCCCTTCAGGTGCTCACCATACCATAATTTTGCATCGCAATTTGCACAGGACCACTGAAGTCACCTATAACTATGTACAATGAGAGTACACCAACAAAATCACATTTTTGAAGAAAAAAAAGCTCAAAACTAATAACAGAACATATTAAAAAAACTAATTTTCAAAATGTCTGTTCACCTTCAGCTCGGGCACTGCTGGACCTGACAGCTTCTGTTACAGTTGTATGACCTGGTAGACGCTGGTCTATGCTACGCCTTTTCCCACATCGCGTTTGCACTCCGGGCCTTTTTCTCTTCTGACCAACAGAGTTTCTATACATTTGGCCTGCGTAAACAAAAGTTTCGCAATACATACAATATTTAATCTTCAAGCTGACCAAAAGAGAAAACGGTGCGCAAACTTTCCTTACCCTGTGTGTCAACACTTTTTGGCTGTTGGGAAAGATTGTGACAGGTATCTTCACGGTTAGCTTCGCATACGACATCTGAACCGTCACCGACCCACATCTCACAGTCACCTTAGTAGGAAAATTATGCACTTTCCCATTCTTATTCCCCCAATAACCTCTCCTTACAGGAATCACACAACTCGAACTCTTCCAGAAACTGAAATGTAAACTCAGGATCAGGTTGAGTCGATAACTTTTTCTTGGTAGAAAAACTAATCAACACCAAAAGGCCAAATATGGTGAATGTTAAAAGATGAGTTTCTAAATTCTGATCATACATTGGATAACAAACATTTCATCATATTAGTTTCAGTTTTCGAGTCATTTAAAACACTAACACGCATGCTAAAAGGGTGATCATAAATCAAAAGTTAACTTCTTAGGGGTATGATAGTGTTATTCTATAATTATATCTGCTAGTAGGAAAATACTTCGAATAAACTTAAAACTCCTGATTATCAACATCTATTAATGCTGTTTTTTCGAATTTTGACACGCCCACTTCTGCTTTTGCAAGCTTTGAAATTCAAATATACCAACAACATAAGTATTATAACGGTGGTGTTTGGATTAGCTTATTTATCCAAACAACCTGAAAACCACCCATCATGCGGCGTCTGATATTTTTAACTTATCATTTAGTGAAAAAGAAAATTATAAACTAACCTTTAGGCCTTCTTTGTCCAGATACGGTATACCATAAACTCTTTGAAGACTCTCGCGGTCTTTGTTTCCCCTTCTAGTAAGCCGCTGAAGAGTGAAAATATTTCAAAAGCATAAATGAATAAACAGATGCGTAAGAAATGCAGAACTGCTCAGTGCGTCATAATATACCTCACCTTTAAGAAATCAACTGCTTTGACAACAATAGTGTTCATCGTAAGTTCCTTACCATCAAGAACTAGGACGGTGCTCCCATACACCACTCTGTCACTGTCATGCTTCATGATTTAACTGAATCAACTCCTTTGGTTGCATTTCCAACACACATAATAAATTAAACCAACTAATGTAGCAACAGGCTGCAAAACATAACGCACCCAAAATGATGATACCTGGTTTTCCTACTCCTTGGTGTATTCCTTAGCCCTGTTAAAAATCAACTTCCTGTTAGCCGCATTCTTCTTGTTCAAAAGCTCACCCTCTTGCTTCTTCGCCAAAGCCCATTCATCGCTTCTCTTTTGGTTATTCAATACGGACACAGGAACCAATTGTCATACCTTGGCACCTTCAACCATTTATTCACACTATAAAATACAACATAAACTATTAAAGCCAATACACTAAATCATTAATCCATTACAAACAAAGAACGTAAAAGAAAAATACTTATCCAAAATTTCAACGCAAACTCGACGAATACAATTTTTTATAACGCAATTTTCAAATAATCTACTCACAATTATCTACATATTTACAAAACTCACAATGCATCCTGGAATAGGTGTCTATATAAAATATTGCACATTTAGCTATTCAAGTAACCCATAATAAATTAGAACTCTAACCTTTATTCAATTTCAAATAACACCAAACTATGAGTATTACAATTATTAATCCAATTAGAAGATTAAAATATCATCATCAACATAACAGTTTTTTTTCAATATTTTTTTTCTTTTTATAGTGATCATAATTTATTAGATATCATGTTTACAACTGATTTAGATCAAAAAAACTATGAGTGTATGTGGGACAAATTTGTTATGTTGTATAAACTAAAATAATCTTGCTTTGCGAAGCGATATTGTTATAAAACAATAAACAAATTGTGTTTTACAGAGACATTTTTTGTGTTTGTATTGTTATAGCATGTCTCTTATGAATGATTGACAACAAAAGTAAAAATTTTAAACACATTGGTACTTGTAGGGAATTACAAACATTCTAGTAACGGGAATCGAAAAAAACCGTTACCAGGGACCGAACTAAAAAAACTTGGACGGTTACTTGTTCCGGATTATCTTTATTTTTGGTTCACGTTTCTTTCGGTTTCGGTTCCGTTTCAGCTTGGTTCTAGAAGCATGGACACCCCTAGATATGACCGTAAAATAGATATTAACCATTTTAGGGTACAATTCTAATCAATGCTTGAACCCCCAAAAGTTAGGTCCTAAAACAACGATTAAGATTTTGAATTTATTTGTTAGATTAAGGACCTCCGCACCCAAAAATAAGAAGGTTAGGAAATGCTTGCTTTGTAAGCAGATAAACGCTTCAAAATAAGGAATCCCAAACACCCCTTAATAGATCTTTTCATCCACGTCAAATAAAAATCAAACCTTTGACATGCAATTAAGAGCACCAAAACTGATCAAATCTATGTACAACTCTGCACTTGTTTAAGCTGAGGTTAGAGGCAGCAACATACCATCAGCAATTGCATCCAGTTGTTGCTTCTGTTGATACATCGAGTTTGATGTGAAGCTGATTTAGTCAGGTCATCTCAAAAAGTCGTCTCCATTGGTATTCTGCTGGAAAATACGTACATAAGTGTTGTGAGTGATATATAAACATAATCATTAATTTATGTCGTCAAATATTCATGAGAAGTTAGAAACCTAAAGTCATGAAGTCGAGACTCAGTTTGATTAACAATCGACAATGGACTAACCAATATTAACAGTGAAAGTGAGCAAAATCCAAACAATATTTAAATAATCTCTTAAGCCGCCAGTTTTTCTCTTATCATGTATAGCCAAAAAGGTTATGTAGTCACCTGAGAGCAGGCGTACGGTAAAGCGAAATACATCCCCGCAGCTCATTCTCTATAAAAGACAGTGCGCTCATTGTCTACAAGCTTCACTGCTGGTGCTTTATGAGCTCCCAGGAAGAGACTTGTTGTAAACATGGGACCCATTGCAGTAAACAGCTCTTTGTAGGTATCCTGAAATTAGTAGCACTCAAATAGGGTCATCTCAAAAAAGTGTTGACGTAATAAAACAATTAATTCGTGTACCAAGTTCAGGTTTTTTTACCGTTTACGGCCATATCCTGCTTTTTCATTCATGTCTTGCATCATCCTAACGACTAACCAAATCGATATTCGAAAGTTAACGCATACTACAGAATTAATAAACTTTAGAGAACCCGCAAGCCTTATTTTCCATCAAGAATTCATATTTAATTGCATCCCTTCTGTTCTATAAACTCACGAGTCTTGCCATTGACGATTAGTTCATACGAAAACCTATATAAGTCGGAAGCTCTTCTAATCAGTTGGCAAAACTTCTATTCATCCCATTCCACATTTCATCATCATGATCCTTTGACCTCTACAAAATTATTTACAATTAAAGATGTATGCAGCTAAGCATCCCTAAAAAGCTTATAGCTTTCGCCAATATACATGTGTGCATGAACAATAACTGAAATTTACCAACATATAGTTAGAAAAAACGATTATGCTTTCCCTAAAATCAAATGAGTTGCCATGATCTATTACAGTTAGTTAATAAGAACATCTAAAATACTTTCTATTGACATTTCATCCACAAATCTCATAAAAAAAGCTTCGCTGAGGAATACTCTTCAGTAAATATTAAACGACTTAACGATATAACTTGAAGTGCTTATAATCTTGTGCTTAACATTCTACAAACTGAAGCATCTACAGAAATTCTTAACCCTGAACCTATATCTCTTGAACTTATGATTATGACGCATGTACCTATCATCAATAAAAGAACATAATCGCAAGAATAATAACATAACAGCTTGCAGGGTTTAGATAAAGCAGACTCCTTATTTGCTTATTTCGGGATAAATTGGCCTGTTAACCTCAAATCTAACCTAAAATACAGGGGTGTTTGTTTTAGCTTTTTATGGAGCTTATAAGCTGAAATAACCCAAAAAAAAGCTACTAAGGTGTTTTGATAAACTTGTAACGTCATGCTTTTAAGCTTAAGCAAGTCTATAAGCTTTCTTTCTCCTTTTTTACCATAAGCTAATCCAAACACTCAACGTAACCTTTTATAAGCGTATTCATCATAAACCACAAACCACAAACCGTAATATAGGGTTTAACTTCTTCAATCTTAATTTACATTCAGATATTGAAATTTAATAACAATAAACAAAATTAAATGCATCCATTACCTCAAGATGCACACCATATAGGCAGACTGGATGAATAAAAACCACAAAAGTGCTTCAGCAATATGTGAAAACAAAAAAAACCCAAATTTGAAGCGGCATCGTTTGGTTTGTGTGTGTGTTTTTACGGTGGGTGCACTGGTTTGTGTGTGTGTTTCTAAAGGCCTGGTGGAAAAATGGTGAGGGTGGAATGTGTTTTGGGGAATGATGAATGATTTGGGGAGGGTGGAACACGTATCATCAAGTATAGCCACGTGTTTTTCTATGCGGTAATCAATTACACAGACTAACCCACCTTTCAGTACACATCTGATTAATTTATCATTAAACTACTGTTCATAAATATTTATTTAATATTTTATTACTGTTCATAACAATAATAAAAGGGAAGTGATACTCACACCACAAAAAATGATTTGCACACCACAATTATGCATATATGATGTTGTAACATATGCATTAGTGATGTGACATTGTGGTATTCACATCACTTTTTGTGGTGTGAGTATCACTTCCCATAATAAAAAATAAGTATGTGAGGGAGGGACAACTTGGGTTATGTATAATAGTTATAATTAGTAAAAGCTTGTTATAAATTCGATTTGATTAAAGCTTTGATCATTATTAGTTTATGTATATCTTTTGTTAATTTCAAGTATTTATGTTAATGTTTTAGCTAACCATTTTTTACCCGCGTAATCTTTATTTTTACCCTCTTTAATCACTCTTATATATAAATTTCTTTTATAAACTAGTTAGTTTTATCTTTTTATGCTATAAAGCTCAAAACTTTTTATAAAAATGTCATTTTTAAATCATTTTCTTTCATAAAAAATTTAGGGTAAAAGCCATAGAATACCAACCTACTTTCTGAAATTTACCACAATGAACCATTTACTTTTTTATTACCGATATGACCAATGTACTTTCAAATTATTTTTCAACTTGAACAAAACGTTTGTACCGTTAGTTATTATGTGACAACGTTAGTCAATTTAGCTAACGATCGTTTGAGGAAGTTTCAAAAATCGTCCCTGTGGTTTTAATATATTTTTCTTTTTTTCGAAAAAAAAATTTCGAAATTTTTATAAAAAATTTTAAAATTTTTTTTTTTTTCGAAAATTTTTGCAAATTTTTTTCGAACATTTTTTTTGAAAAATTTTTGAAATTTTTTTTTTTTTTTTTCGAAAAAAAAAATTTCGAAATTTTTATAAAAAATTTTGAAAATTTTTTTTTTTTCGAAAATTTTTTAAAAAATTTCGAAAAATTTTTGCAAATTTTTATAAAAAAAAATTTTCAAAATTTTTTTCTAAACTTCTTTTTTTCGTAAATTTTTTATGTGTATAAATTTTTTTTCGAATTTTTATTATAAAATTTTCACGATATTTTTTATAAAAATGTGTAAAAATTTTCGAAAAAAAAATATATTTACGAAAAAAAATTTCGAAAATTTTTACACATTTTTATAAAAAATATCGAGAAAATTTTTATAATAAAAATTCGAAAAAAATATTAAGCTTATAGAAGCTTTTGGTACAGTGGCTAACATATGAGATTATTGAAAACTTAGAGGATTTTTGACAGATTATTTAAAAGCAAAACGTTCATTCATTAATAAAAGCTTGATTACAATATTGAAATGAAAATTACATTTAAACTAAAAACTTCATAAGCTAGATTAATCTACTTAAAAGAAAAATTACATGAAAAAAAGATGTTATGTGTGTGAGAGGTGAGGGTATTTATAGCCTTGTAGAGAACCTTCTAGGAACTTGCTTGCATCCCACGCTCCCTTTAATCTCTGCCGTACAATCCTTCAATGATTGGCAAATCATTTACAACCCTTGGATCATGATTAGCCTCACACGGATTGCCAGTGTGGCATCCGTGTGATTTACTTGATTGTGCTTCTTATGTGAGTACTTTAAGTGTAGAATCCCACATCCCCTTATGCTTTCTTGCTTCTACGAGTGATCCTTGCTTGAGTAAGCCACTTATAGTGCTTGATTTGACAATTCTAACCCTGCTATCATGTTTGTGAGCCCTTGAATTGTCTTAATTGACCCTTAATTATAGAAAGCCCTATGATTTTGACTGAGGGGTGATTTTGGGGAGACGATGAATAGTAACACACCCTTGGCGCCCTTTTTATAACTGAAACGGGGTAAATCGTTTTTAAACTTTGGGTAATTGCAAATTCAGTCCCTCTCTTTGATTATTTAAAGTTGTAATGTAAAACAACTTTTAAAAATGGCAACTTAAGTCCCTGTGGTTTTATAAAAGGGGTATTGGGCTAGGGTTTGGGCTTTTGTTGTGGGCTTGGACTTGGTTTTTGGTTTAAAGGTTTCCGGGTATGGTTTTTAGGGTTTAAGGGCCCAATAAGAGTTAGGGACTATTTGTGTAACTTTTGGAAAGTTAAGGGATTGATTTGGAACATTTGGGATTTTGTCATTTTGTGGTTGACTTCTGTTGACCCAGGGTTGACTGAAGGTTGACTTTGGCTTTGAATCTTTGGCTTCTCTTGTGCTCTTCCGTTTCTCGTGTCCGTGTTTGCCCGTTTTTGACGGTTTTCTTGTGATTTTTGATATATCCGTACCTGCACACATACAAACACAAACCAAGCATATTTTTGCCATTTTTACTGTGTTTTGGGTTTAATTGGGCTATTTAGTTGGTGTTACTGGATTGTGTATTTTAACACTTATTCAAAATCCCTAAACTAAACGATGCTTGTCCGCACGCAAATATTACATGCCCTTATAAACCAAATACCCTCGAACCTTCCCCAAACTAAACCATTGAAAAGTAGCAAAGATTTTTGTTGAGAGAGTTAGAGAGATCACAAGTTTATAGAAAACCCCTATTTCCCTTTTCAAAACTTTTTTCTTTTTTCTCTTTTTATGATTTTTCTTGATAATTAACTACCTAGCTACAACTTATTTGTGTTGACATAATGTATTGTTTTCATTACCTCATTGGTAACTTTAAGGATCATAGAACAAAAAGCACAATTAATTGTCTAAAATATAATTTCATCATTCCTGATTTTTCAAATTTCCCATACTAAGCTTAAAAATAAGATCACTGTTAATTACAAGCTAAGATGCTAAGACTACTTATAATTACAACTTGTGAATTTCTCTTCCCGACATAAATCATATATTTAAGTGTGTGTGCTAAATTTAAATTAAACATTAATTCCACATATTAGATAGTTGATATCCGACCAGCTCTTACCACATGGGCCTTTTGGGCTAATATGTTAATCACTTAGTAAGATCACAACTCAAAGCAAACAAAAACCTCCTTAGCTAAGACATCGTTGGTTCACTTGTCCCATAAATGACTTTCTTCTCTAGCATCCCACCGTCATCGGGTAAGTGCTAAGGCTTTTGACACCCCATCCGGAGAATAATAATCGAGACGCATGAACTTCCGATGAAAAAGCCTTGTAGACTTTTGCAAACGTTAGTTCAAAAGAATACCTTGGTTTTAGAGAATGAAACTTTTACTATTTATTTTCTAACTTGCAACATTATTATTATTATTTATGTAACACCCCCAAAATTGGGTCGCAGCGGAATGTGTTTCCGGGAGCGTTACTTCATAAATTCCATTGACACAAGTCATGAGGATCGACTCTATGTTCGTTTGAAAAGTATTTTGAAAAGTTTGGACTCCTATTTTCCCTCAAATAGGCCTAGCATCTATTTCAGATGAGAAAAACATGCTTAAAAGGGTAATCATAAAGTTGTGGTTCATAGTGTTTTCTGTAAGTATAATGGTTAAATCCCAAAAACACATATATATATAGGTTTACCGTGTTACAAGTTTCGCCCATACAGACATCTGCAACACATTAAAACCGACCATATATAGGTTCCTTATATAACATCCTAAAAGTTTCAAGGTATTATTGTAATGAAATGATATTCCCATAATGTTTTCAAGTAGATATATAATGAACCACAATATCCAAAAATGCTTCAAGTAGATATTTTAATGCGCATAATATCCCAATGTAGTTTCAAGTATGTAAAGAGAAATGATTACGATTACTCTACGTTCCATGGTAAACTGCGACGTAGACTTATACGTAGACCACTTTATCAAGGCACGGTAAAGAATTCATTAGTATTCAGTGTTGGGCCTGTAGACACAATCCAGTCGTTAATCGACATGATATAACGTTCGTAGTTTCGATCTCGTACTAGGTGAGAGCTAATCACCCGAACGGGGGTTGTCAAGCCCAATAGACTATTTTTAACATTCGCGCTCACCCTCCAAGTGATTAGTTCATGAAAACCTAAGCTAATTCCGTATTTATTCTTAAAGTAAGTATGTGTTTTAATCCAAAAAGTAAACCAAAGTATTGTAATCTCTCGCATGACAAGTAAAGAAGTGCATAATTCAATTTGTAATCAACCATGTAAATGCATTTGTAAACAAGCATGTTCTCACCCCAAAACTTATAACAAATCATGTAAAACGTGGGGCTATGAACTCACCTTGAGTTCAGATAATCCAAATATCGCAGATAAAAGCGTCACGTAAAGATCGAATGCAACCTAAATCTATCATAGGTCGTTATAAGTACCGAGTTCTTGAATTATAATCTTTAGTTGTTGCATTAGTACTATCGTTCGGGCTATCAAAATTTAAGAGGGTCATGACATGACGTTCGAGGAGTTAGGTCACTTTAAAAGCGGAAATCCAACAATTCGTCGATACGCCATCCGACAGAGGCCTCATTATGAAACTTCCCTAGTAATATCGTAACTTTGATAACCACATAATTTCTATATAGCTCAATCACCAACTATTGGTTTTGGAAAAATTGGGTTTAATAGGTTAAAAACGTTTCTAATACCGTTTTAGTAAAATAGCATAAACTATTTGCGTTTTAAGGCCCGGATTCTCGCGTTTCTTATGCCTCGTTTTTCGTATTAGGGACGAGTTATCATTATTTGTCATTTTCTTATTTTGACCCTCTGGTGAACAGTACTTTTACTGTTCACATTCCCAGGGACATGTGCTTTTATATTAATCGTTATTTGTCGTCGTAAAACCCGTTAAATGTCTATTTTATTCGTTATAGCTCCGTTTTTAACGATTCTTTCGAGGACGTCTCGTTTTTGAAAGGTTTATAAATTTTAGGAGGTTAAAAAATAAACTTTATGTCATGAATAGTAACTTTTACAAAATAGTTTTTATAAAAGTTTTTAATTGTCGTAAACTCGGAAATTCATAACTCATTCGTTATTATTGCAAAAATTACGATTCTTATCATTTTGGGAATCTTATAAAAATTTGTATTATTTATTAAAATTTCAAATAGCTGATTTGATTATAAGCTTTATAAAAGTCATTTTATAAACTCGTTTAATTAACGTTTTAATCGTTTTTAACGTAATTTTTTCGTTATTAATCCGGTTTAACAAGGTTTCTTCCTTTTTCGGAATCGTCGTGATTATGTATTATTTTATTAAAAACATAAAATTCCCCTGTATGGGAATTCGAAAAAAACATACTGTCCCAAATGATTCTTTTATAATATTTATTTATATAATATGTTTTATATCGTTTCAACCTCACAATTTACACAAGGTCTTTTATAATTATATATATCATATGTTTTACATATTAATAATGTACCATAAGTTCATATTGTCCAAGATCATCAAGATCACTAAGTTGTTTAAACTTTTACATGAATCATAAACTTTCTAAATTACTTTTATTTTCAAGTTTTTATTGAACTTTTTGCTTAAACCGAGATGTAAAGACTTATATATCATTTTTTTATTGATATTACAACATCATAATATGTAAGAAAGTGTACAAAATCATAATCACGAGAAAAATTATATTTTTCATGTTCAAAAGTATTCCTAATGGTGATTTCACTATATAGCACATCATAAACATAAAAACTCATAAAATGAAAGCATAAAGGTTTAAAATAGACCTTATGATGTATGATGATAATGAGAAACAAATGCTAAACCCGTGTTTAGCCTTAAAACCAAAGCTTGCAAGATGAAACCCTTGATTAGATTTAGAAAACCCTAATCTTTCCTTTCTTGATTTCTTGCTTCAACACTTGTAAATAATTAATCAAGGCTTCAAAATACTTTGAGGTATCTTAGATATGATATGAGAGTGTATGTAAATGGGTTATATAAATTTTGTATGGGTTGCTTGGGATGGCTTAGTGAGCCGTGACCCTTAGGAGAGAAAAGAGGAAGAAAATGAATTGTTAAGTGTAAAGAGTTTATGACATTTACACTTATGAATGCATGGTATATATATAGAAAGGAACTAGTAAAGGAGACAAGGTATGGTGTAGGGATGGTCTTGGTCTTGGTCCAAGTCAAAGAGACAAGAATGACTAGGTAAGGTGTAGTATTAATGAAGTATGGTGTGGTTTAATGAGGCATGGTGTTCATTTGACCAACATGGAAGAGTTTTGATATATTACTTGTACAATTGGCAAGAATTTCGGCAAAACATAAGATATAGATGATATATTTTGCAACTTTTATGTATTGGGTATAAAAGTGGGTATTTGTTGAAGCGTAGAAAAGTTTTGGTGGTTCCGGGAGTGCCTAAACGCAATTTATCCGGAAAAAAGTATTACCTTTAGTATTCGATAAAAAATAAAAATGAACGTAGTTAATAAATTATTCTCAAATAAATTATAAACCCTTGCTTGATGTAACCATTTAATTGGATTGATGCCTTTTACTTGAACGCTAATTTTTAGCTTACGCGATTTAACTTAATATTTACGATTTAAAGCAAACGCGTACAATACAAAAGGTACATTGTGGATTTATCGACGTCGTCAATGACTTGAAAACACAGGGTGTTATAGACTTCCCCCGTTAAACGAGCCTTGTCCTCAAGGCTCATGATGCAGCACTTGACGACGGTGTGGTCTTGGTGAAGAGGTGTGGATATTTCTTCTTGAATTGGTCTTCACGTTCCATGTGAAACTCAGGACCTCTCTTGGAGTTCCATCGAACCTTGACTAATGGGATCCGACTTCGCTTCAACCGTTTAACTTCACGGCCCACTATTTCTAATGGTTCCTCAACAAAATGAAGCTTGTCATCAAGATGAAGTCCATCCAACAAAACGGCTAATGGTTCATCGGCGTAGCACTTCTTCAAGTTGGATACGTGAAACATATTGTGAACCTTGCTCAGCTCTTGAGGAAACTCAAGCTTTGTAATGCAACAGATCTATACCTTTTCATCACCTTGGAATGGTCTAATCTACCTGGGGTTTAGCTTCCCCCGTTTGCCAAAGCGTACTTCTTCTTTCTAAGGTGATACCTTAAGCATAATCAGTGGCAACTTGAAATTTCACTAGCTTAGTCTCACTTCGGCGTAACTCCTTAGACGGATTAATGTTAATAGGTGGATTTGTCCTAGGCGACTAGTTGGTGATGTGTCTTGGCTTTCTTGCTTAGGATTTGATGTCGATCTTCAGTGTAAGATGTGGTAGATTTACTTAGTTATAGGATTATTAGTTTGGTTCTCGTGATAGGATTTGTTTTATGAATACGTACACAAAAACTTGATATTAATTAAGAAAAATTGTTTTCTCGAAAAAATACACAAGCAGTTTTAAGGTGACACTCTCAGCATGGATGGTCCTTCATGAATTATACATTGTTGATCAGGCTATGTATATTTGTGGACTAACGATGACGTACTATTTTCATCAAAAATTAGTGTTATAATTGACTTTCAAAGTAAGAAAGTTAAGTTAAGTTGACGAAATTTTCTACAACACATTGATTTGATAGGTAATTTGAAAATTGTTCGTACAACGGAAATTTAGAGAAATACTTCGAGGAATCCTAAGGGGGAGTAAAGTCTAAGAATAGTTCAACTTAGGATTTATTAGGCAAGCGAGACAACTTTCTCTTTTAAAGCTTCGATTCAGTCTTCAATGTTGTTAGGGTCTTGATCGGTCTTCTCCTCCTCATAAGGCCAGCACCAATTCTCATGTGTTCCAGTTCCTTCAGCTTGGTTTTCAATGTTTCGGTTCTTTAATTGTGGGCAATCACTCTTGTAGTGCCCTTGGTTCCCAATTCATAACAGTGAGGGTTCTTGTTTATTAGTAGCAGCAGAACTCCAACAGTCTGGTCAGATGACCGACCCTCTTGCAGTTTGCGCATTTTACAGTGCATGGGCCATTGTGGTGAAACTTGCACTTGTTGCACAGCGGTAGAGTTCCAGCATACTCTTTTCTTTCACCAGTCCCAGCGGCGTAAGCTTGGACCACATCCCTGCCTCTGGGAGTTGTTGTTGAGCTTGGTGGTTTGTTGTCAGTTGACTCTGTTCTCAGCTTGACGTTCGCAAAGTGTGAGTTTCTTTATCAACAACTCTGTTGCCATTTCAGTAGCTTCCTGCATGGTTTTTGGTTTTGACGCCACACACTTCCGTGAATCATGTCGGGCAAACCACCGACATACCTTTCAACCTTGTCAGACTCCTCAGGAAACATTCTAACACACAACAGTGCTAGTTCCTGGAAACGTTGGTTGTACCCTGTCACATCGGTACCTTTTACTTTCAAATTCCACAACTCAGTCTCGAGCTTCTTTATCTCGTTCCTCGAACAGTACTTGTCAGTCATTTTCTTTCTCAGATCTATCCAAATCATTGCATACGCAACATCATGACCAACAATTCTAACGTGGGAATTCCACCACGTCAGAGCTCCTGCCAAAAGAGTACAAGTGGAGAACTTGATCTGATTTTCCACAGAGCAGTTGCTTATGCGGAATACAGTCTCCATCCTTTCAAACCATTGGGTTAGTTCGACCACTCCCTCAGTGCCTTTGAAATACAGAGGTTGGCACTTCATGAAGTCTTGGTAAGTGCATTCTCGAGTAACGCGTTCGGTCCTTCTGGCACCTGTTCCCAGTTAGCTGTTCTTGCCATTCCTGTTTGCATCACGTGCTGCCAGTGCAGCAGTAACACCTTGGTCAATCATTGCCTGAAGTTGGGCATTGGTGACAGTGGTGGTGGTAGGATTTTCTGTAACTGGTGTTGACCTTGTGGCTCTTTTTGGGGCCATTTCCTTCAAAATCCCAAAAATGTAAGATTAGTTTATCTCAAAAAGTCATGCTTCCGATAATAGAGTGTTGTGAAGCATGTTATGGTCAATATGAATGATTTTTCCACCCCCCCCCACTGCACTTTCATGGCATTATTTGGTTGATGGTAAGATATCATATTTGATACTTTTATGTTTAGGTATATTTAGAAACTATGAGCTTATAGTTACTACTTGCCTAAAGGAATGCCCCCCCAGGTTTTATATAAATCACCTTATATAAATATTTGTAGAATTCACAGGTATGGTAAACGTATATATTATACTTATACATTTATATATATATTAATTATGTCACGTTCGCAGTAAGCAAGTAGTGTGTCTGCACATATCAGACAAATATTCCTATAGTGGTCTTACCACTATAATTACGCGTAATTGTTTCACATAATGCCTCACGAGTCCTAAACATCCTCGAGGGAATTTATCAAGCACCTCGAGTTGTGTAACAACTTGTCATGGGCTCAATTCGCATACTCATTAAACAAGGAAATGTTGAGATTCAAGTCATGAATTGTTAGACGTCTCGACCTGTTAATTAAAAGTACTCGGAACGAGAGACAATACTCCGTACCTTTTTACGTTCATCTAACTTCATATAGTTATCATTATTGCATGTTATCTTGTATGTCCCGTAAAAACTTTTGAAAATCGTGATCGTTAAAAAGTGGTCATAGTCTAGGTAAGATACGCAACCTAGTTCTCTATAACCTTGGCTCTGATTACCAATCTGTAACACCCCCAAAAATGGGTCGCAGCGGAATATGTTTCCGGGAGCGTTACTTCATAGTACCATTGCACCAGTCAGGAGAGAACGACCTCTAAGTGTCGTTTGAAAAGTATTCTTGAAAAGTTTGGACTCCCATTTTCCTCAAATAGGCCAAGCATCTATTTCACCTGAGAAAAACATGCTTAAAAGGGTCAACATAAAGTTGGTGAGTTCATAGGTTTTCGTAAGTATAATTGTAAATCCCAAAACTATATATATATAGGTTTACCGTGTTACAAGTTTGCCATACCAGTCATGCAACACATAACCGAACTATATAGGTTTCCTTATATAAAATCCTAAAAAGTTTCAAGTATATATTGTAATGAACATGATATCCCAAAATGTTTCAAGTAGATATTATAATGAACACAATATCCAAAAATGCTTCAAGTAGATATTATAATGAGCACAATATCCCAATTAGTTTCAAGTATGTAAGAGAAATGATTACGATTACTCTAAGTTCATGGAAACTTGCCGACGTAGGAACCCTTTTTTAAGTGCACTTTATATTCCAAGGCACGGTAAGAATTCATTAGTATTCAGTGTTGGCCCTGTAGATACCAATCCAGTCGTAATTCGACATGATATAACGTTCGTTAGTTCGATCTCGAAATAGTGAGAGATAATCACCCGAACGGGGGTTGTCAATCCCCATAGATCCTATTTTTATAAAACATTCGCGCTCACCCCTCCAAGTGATTTACAGTTCATGTAACTAAGCTATCCGTAATTAATTCTTAAAATGTCAAGTATGTGTTTACATCCAAAAAAGTAAACCAAGTATTGTATTCCTCATCGCATGACAAGTAATAGAAGTGCATAAATTAATTTGTAATCAACCATGTAAATGCATTTGTAAACAAGCATGTTCTCACCCCAAAACTTATAAAACAAATCATGTAAAACGTGGGGCTATGAACTCACCTTGAGTTCAGATAATCCAAATATCGCAGATAAAGCGTCACGTAAAAGATCGAATGCAACCTAAATTATCATAGGTCGTATAAGTACCGAGTACTTGAATATAATCTTATAGTTGTTACATCGTACTATCGTTCGGGCTATCATAATTTAAGAGGTCATGACATGACGTTCGAGGAGTTAGGACACTTTAAAATCGTAAATCCAACAACTCGTCGATACGCCATCCGAAGAGGCCTCATTATGAAACTCCCTAGTAATATAGTACTTTGATAACCACATAATATTCTATATAGCTCAATCACCAACTAATGGTTTTGGAAAAATTGTGTTTAATAAGTTAAAACGTTTATAATTACCGTTTTAGTAAAACTAGCATAACTTTTGCGTTTTAAGCCCGATTCTCGCGTTTCTTATGCCCATCTTTTCGTATTAGGACGAGTTATCATAATTTGACATTTTCAATATTTTGACCCTCTGGTGAACAGTAACTTTTACTGTTCACATCAGACGTGTGCTTTATATAATTCGTATTTGTCGTCGTAAAACCCGTAAATGTCGTATTTTATTCGTTATAGCTCCGTTTTTAACGATTCTTTCGAGGACGTTCTCGTTTTTGAAAGTTCTATAATTTTATGAGGTTAAAAAAAATATAACTTTCTGTCATGAATAGTAACTTTTATAAAAATAGTTTTATAAGTTTTTAATTGTTGTAAAACTCGCGAATTTATAACTCATTCGTTATTAATGAAAAATTACGGATTCTTATTCATTTTGGAATCTTAAATAATATGTATTATTTATTAAAAATTCAAAACTAGCTGTTTGGTATAAGTTTATAATAGTCATTTTTAAACTCCGTTTATTTAACGTATATATCTCGTTTTAACGTAACTTTTTCGTTATTAATCCGTTTACAAGTTTTTCTTACCTTTTCGAATCGTGTGATTATGTATTATTTTATAAAAAATAAAATCCCCTGTTTGGAATCGAAACCATCTGTACCAAAATGATCTTTTATAAATTTATTATATAAATATGTTTTTTATACTTTTCAAACCTAACAATTTTACCACAAGTCTTTTATAATTATATATATCATATGTTATACATATAATAATGTCCATAAGTTCATATTTGTCCAAGATCATCAAGATCACAAGTTGTTACTTTACATGAAATATAAACTTTCTAAATTAAATTTTTAATTATCAAGTTTTTATTATGAACTGTTTATGCTTAACCGAGATTGCTTACAAGACTTATATATCATTTATTTTTGATATTTACCACCATCATATTATGTATGAAAAGTGTAAAAATCATATTCACCGAGGAAAAATTATATTTTTCATGTTCAAAAGTATTCCTAATGGTGATTTCACTATATAGCACATCATAAACATAAAAACTCATAAAATGAAAGCATAAAGGTTTAAAATAGACCTTATGATGTATGATGATAATGAGAAACAAATGCTAAACCCGTGTTTAGCCTTAAAACCAAAGCTTGCAAGATGAAACCCTTGATTAGATTTAGAAAACCCTAATCTTTCCTTTCTTGATTTCTTGCTTCAACACTTGTAAATAATTAATCAAGGCTTCAAAATACTTTGAGGTATCTTAGATATGATATGAGAGTCTATGTAAATGGGTTATATAAATTTTGTATGGGTTGCTTGGGATGGCTTAGTGAGCCGTGACCCTTAGGAGAGAAAAGAGGAAGAAAATGAATTGTTAAGTGTAAAGAGTTTATGACATTTACACTTATGAATGCATGGTATATATATAGAAAGGAACTAGTAAAGGAGACAAGGTATGGTGTAGGGATGGTCTTGGTCTTGGTCCAAGTCAAAGAGACAAGAATGACTAGGTAAGGTGTAGTATTAAATGAAGTATGTCGTGGTTTTAATTTTTTTTTATTTAGGCATGGTGTTCATTTGACCAACATGGAAGAGTTTTGATATATTACTTGTACAATTGGCAAGAATTTCGGCAAAACATAAGATATAGATGATATATTTTGCAACTTTTATGTATTGGGTATAAAAGTGGGTATTTTTTGAAGCGTAGAAAAGTTTTTGTGGTTCCGGGAGTGCCTAAACGCAATTTATCGCGAAACGTATACACTTTACGTATCCGATAAAAATAAAATGAACAAAGTTAATAATTATTCTCAAAATAATTATATAACCCTTGCTTGATGTAAACATTTAATTGATTGATGCCCGTTTACATTGAACGCTAATTTTTAGCTTACGCGATTTAACTTAATATTTACGATTTAAAGCAAACGCGTACAATACAAAAGGTACATTGTGGATTTATCGACGTCGTCAATGACTTGAAAACACAGGGTGTTATAATTTACATTATTAGGCTAGGAACCGGTATCACTTTTCTTTCGACGACACATCGGCCACGCCTCCGACAAGAGCTCGTGTACTTATTATGATACCAACCCTAAATATACATCCTCCACCCTTTCTTTCGATGTCACATTGGGAGCGAACCGACAAATGCCCATGTACTTTATTGCGATGGAGTTTGTATATTAATTATTAACACTAAGGATTTATAACTTGCATCCTTTTTATTCACCAACTACATTTTTATAGATTTTTTTTATATAACTAATTAATTAATTTAACACATTATTTTTGCAAATAGAAAAATTTCGTTTTAGAAAACCAAAGTATAAACTTGAACTAAAATTCTTATTTACCAACGATGTTTGACTTCATCATCGATAAAGCTTTTTCTCTGAATATGTTGATTAGACTTTTAAGAGTAAAACTCTAATTTGTAAAAATTAAAGAGAACACGTATAATTAATCATTTTAAGAACTCCGGGGAAGAAAAACCACAAGTTATTCTTATAAGCCTTTAAGTTTTCCAAATAAACTTTGTTTAGCATCCTAATTCGTAATCAACACTATCATCTCTTATTCTTTGCAATTTAAAATCTCTAATAAAGAAATTCGCAAATACTTAGCCTATATAAAATCCAACTCGGCATATTTAAAATCTACTTGAGATTAGCACAAGTCTTCATTTACTAATGATTTCAAGTCTAGCATGTTTAAAGTCTACATGAGACTAGCATAAACTATCATCATTAATTGTTAAGGGAGAAAGCTAGAACTCTACACGTTCGATCGGGTCAAAAATTACTTTCTATTCTCACCAACGGAAAACCTACATTCATGTCTTAACACTTATTATTTTTTATTTTTCTTTCCAACTACTAATATTTTTTATTTTTTCATTTTTTCCTACAAATAAGATCTTAAAAATTTAAATTTTTTGCTATTTTTGTGGGAAAACGGGTACGTGAGAACAAAACAATAAGCAGGTAACATCAAATCGATAGATTCCCTCCCCAAACTAAAACAAAACATTGTCCTCAATGTTTAAAGGCGGGTCTCTACGAAAATCTAAGCCGTTTATGAATTATGCAAAGATAAACGTGAATCGATAAGATGAAAGGATATCGGATCTCCCCAAACTAATTTCAAACAAAGGATAGGAAGCTCGAGTGAACCGGGACACAACACCGAACACGAGAGTCTTCAAAAAATTGGGATCAATCCTGCAAATAATCACAACAAACAACAAACACAAAGAACGGAAGAGTACAAGCTTCTACACATCACAACACATTATTTATTAGAAACTAGAAAGAAGAAAGAAAAGGATAAGCATGGGGTGAACTCCCACGAAGCGGCTTGGTTTTGTTAACCGAGTCGCAAGCTCGACTCGATCCCTGCATTCATTTGTCCTTAGGGAGAGCAAATGGAACTGGCTTAAGAGAAAAATGAAAATTAGAGATGCCAGGGTAAAAAACAAGGTCCTCATTTCCGAGAGAGAGAATAATAGGAGAATCCTCGGGGTAGGTAAAAAATGGAAGAAAAGTCCAAATGAAAAATGTGAAGGAATTGACATCTTCAACGTTTAGGGATAAAACAATTTCTTCTTGGTTAAAATCTTCATCATTCATGTTCGTCTTGGGCTTAAAATCTAAGCAAACATCCGGTGGTTCCGGTGAAGGACGAGGAGATGATGGGTTGTCTTGATGATCAAGGTTAGGTAACTCATTATCTTCGTCTTCGGAATCATCATTCTCAACACCTGGTGGAATTAAATCATCTGGAACAAGGAAAATATCGATCTCTTCTTGAACGGGTTCACTATCCTCAACGGGGATAGGAGATATGGGAAGAGATTCGATAATTGAACTTGGATTAGCATGAACATTTTCCTGTGACCGGGAAATTGAAATCTCACAAAGCAAAGTCATACGATTAAGATAATCCTCATGTTCACGAACGGTCCTTGAAGGAAGTGTAATAAGTTCACCGGCGAACTCATGGTGAAGAGGATCACTCCTTGGAGAAAAAGTAATCGAAGTATTATGGATGGATTCATTTGGTTCATGATCGAAAATCACTTCGGGAGCGAGATTATGGGTGGTATCATCACTAAGTAGATTCTCAAGAAAAATTATGTCTCTTTCTGAATCGAAATATCCTTCCTCAAAATTAGAAGAAACTTCCATGGCTAGAAAAGCATCGATCTCATCAATATCGTCCTCTGGATTGGAACACTCAACCTTATCGGTTAAAGGTGAGTTAAGTAAAACTGGTTCATCTGAAACTGAAACGTTGGAGTTCTCGTTTTCGACATCTTCATCCATCTCGTTAAAGAGAGGATTTACGTTGCTAGTGGTGAAATTATCATCAAATTTGAAAAGAGGGCTTGAATAAACTTGAAAATTTTCTTCATGAACGACTTTTCTAGAAAGAGTGAGTTCATCGGCGAACTCCTCGAGAATTTCACTAGTCTTCACTGGAGAAGAACTAGGAGGAAGAGCATCGGAATGATTAGTGGTACTGCCACTAAATGGCTCATCTTTCGAAAAATCAATGACAGAAATAACATGAGCAAATTGCTTATTCTTGCTTTTCTTATATTTTTCAGCATAAAAGACAAGTTCATCACTTCCTACTCTTAAAGTTAATTTTTCCTCATATAGATCAATAAGAGCTTTTGCGGTGCGAAGGAAAGGTCTCCCTAAAATAATAGGCACTCTCGGGTCTGGTTCAAAATTAACCACGACAAAATCCGCAAGAAAAGTAAAACCATCAACTCTAGCTACAACATCATCAGCTATACCCATTGGGTGCGTAATGGAACCGTTAGCAAGCTCGAGTGTCATTCGGGTGGGCTTCAAAGCTCCAAGCCCAAGTTGCTTGTACATAGAATGAGGTAAAAGATTTATGCTAGCTCCGGAATCGGCTAAAGCATTAGTCCTATCAAGTTCGTAGAGCACACGGAATAAGAAATTTTCCGGGATCTTCGAGTTTCTCGGGAACTTTGTTCATGATGATAGCAGAACATTCAGCATTCACGGTTATAATAACGATCTCCTCGAGTTTCTCTTTGTTCCTTAGTAAACCGCTTAACCATTTGTTGAACTTTGGCATTTCAACGAGAGCATCTTTCAATCCAATCTCTAAACGGGGTTGTTTGAACATCTTCAAAAATCGGCTATGTTGAGCACTTGGTTTATCGTTCTCTCTCACGTTCATCCTCTCGGGATATGGAAGTTTAGGTTGATATGAATTAGGCTCTGAAGAATTAGGCTTTGAAATAGTTTTCTTAGCCTTTGGTTTTGGAATTTCAATAAAAATGGAATCATGATCCTCCGGAGGTGGGACTTGTGCGGTATTTTCTGAACTGGGTTTTTACACTTTGTCCATTGACGTCTCCGGGTTTTGTTCAGGTTCCTTTAGAGGAGTAGAAACAACGGGTGTAGGAATAAGAGGAGTCGAAGGTCCTTCACAAGTTTTACCACTTCGTGTGGTAATAGCATTAACATGCTCACGAGGGTTAGTTACGGGTTGACTTGGTAGAGTTCCTGAATTCGAAGACGAAGCGGTGTTGGAAGTTATGAACTTAGAAAGCATTTCCGTTAAATTTGTCATCTGGTTTTGTAAACCTTGGCCTTGATTTTGCATATTCCGTAACACAGCATCGTTAGCCTTGACATAATTCTTGAAATCGGTTTTTGAAACGCCTTGCATTTGTTGAGGAGGAGCTTGATAAACTGGTGGTTGAATCGTTGGAGGTTGGTAAACATGTCCTTGATTGAAGTTACTTCCACGGTTTTGATTGAAATTGGTACCTCGATTTTGGTTGAAATTATTTCCTTGATTTGGATTGAAACAGTTTTGATTGTTTTGAATCAGAGGAAAACCAGGAGGTCGGATTTGTAATGTTCTCTGGTTTTCGCGCTTCAGTCTGAGCATTTAAGATCTGTTTGGGAAGATCCAAGCTAATAGTCATGACTAAGGCTCGAACTCTTAACGGTGGTTCTCGTTCTTTCTGCTCAAAAGGCAACAGCAAACGACATTTGCTTCCTTGGGTGGATAAGAATATCGCAATCATAATCACTTAGCAACTCTAACCATCGACGTTGCCTCATGTTCAACTCTTTTGATCTAAAAGTGTTTTGGCCAAACAAAACCTCTTGTGATCGGTGTAAACACCGTACCAATTTGTTCCCATATAAATAATGTCTCCAGATCTTGAGAGCGAAAAACACCACTGCTCTAAGTTCAAAATTCATGAGTTGTATAGTTACTTCACATGAATTTTTAACGAGCGTGTGCATAAGAAATCACCTTTTATCTTTGCATTCACCACAGCGCCCAAACCCTTCTTTGAAGTGTCGCAGTATGCGATGAAATCTTCGCTTCATTCAGCGTATTGCAAGGATTGGTGCACTGCACACTTTTGCTTCAACAGTTGAAAAGCTGCTTCTTGTTTATTGCCTCCACATCATACTTGACCTTCTTTTGAGTAAGCATAGTCATTGGTAGTTTTGCGATCTTTGAAACCCTTCAATGAATCTTCGATAGTACCAGCATGGACCTAAAAATTGACGGAATCTCCGTTGTGACTTAGGAGATGTCCAATCTTATATGGATTCATCTTGGCTGATCCACATGAATTCCTTCATTATTCGATCACATGAGCCGAGGAAACTGTACTTTGGGAATCCAAAATTACATTTGGAAACTTGGCATACACTCCATCCTTCTTAAGTAATTCTAAGATTTGTTTAAGGTGTCTTCATGTTCTTCCTTGTTCTTTGAATATATTAGAATATCGTCAATAAAGACAATCAGAATTTATCTAGATATGGTTTGCATACCCGATTCATAAGGTCCATGATACAGCAGTGCGTTTGTCAACCAAATGGCTAACTCTGAAATTCGTAAGGGTCGTAACGAGTTCCGAAGGCAGTCTTCGGATGTCTTCTTCTCGAACCCTCAGTTGATGATAACCTGACCTTAGGTTGATTTTCGAGTAGACACTCGACCCTTGAAGCTGATCAAATAAATCATCAATTCTTGGGAGCGGATAACGGTTCTTCACCGTTAGTTTATTCAATTCCCGGTAATCAATGCACATCCGGAATGATTCGTCTTTCTTCTTGACAAACAAGACCGAAGCTCCCCAAGGTGAGGAACTGGGTCTTATAAAGCCTTTATCGGACAGCTTTCAGTTGTCAGATACTCTTTCATCTCGGACGAGCGCCTAAATCGATAAGGTGCCCGTGTACAGGTGCAACACCAGGTACCAATCAATTGAAACTCACTTGTCGAGTTGGAGGAGACCCGAACAAGTCTCCCCCCAGGGAAATACTTCGGGGAAAAGTCTTTGAAACTATTGGTACGTCCTCAAGTCGCTTCTTCATCGACTTGTTTCACCTCTTTTGCAGTGACATGTGACCAAAAAGATAGGAAATCCTTTTCTATGTACTTCTGCATTTTATTGCACGAAATGTTATTTATATCGTGTCCACATTTCCCTCGGTTACTTCCATCACCATGTTTGATTAAGGTTTATTTCTACAGGGATAGCTGAACAATCTCTCGGCACACACAATGACCGCTTGGTACTACGCCAACAATCCATACCGATATATAGCATCAAAACTACCAAGTTCCTTAAAGGCATTAACGTTTATGTTGTATTGGTGGTTTAGGACGTTTAATGTGCAGCCCGTATGTATAGTGTTTAACTTTAATTATCCTACGTCAGCTAATTCGAACATCATAATAGTGATCCTAGCGGTAGGATGGGCGTAATGTCCAATGTGGGAGCTTAAATGTAGTAGACACAAAAACTTCGCTCTGGCACCCGCTATCAATTAGATAGTAAGATAGCGGTTATTAGAAGGAACGTACCCGCAACGACATTTCTGGAGTTTTCCCCCTCATTTACAACCACATACACCTCGCTAGAGCCTGTCATTTCCAGCTGATTACCACGGTCATTGTTTTCTCAGTCTTTGGGCAGTTTCTTTTAAAATGTCCTTGAGCTCACATCATTGCAACCTGTTGCCTTCTGATTATTGTGGGTTACGTTGTTGCGGTTGTTGTTGTTGTTGGCAGGCCGGATTCTTACAGTTCCTTGGTCGCATGGCAAACCTCTTGCGTTACTGCACTTGGGTGGACAGGACCTTATGATTGTAATTACCACTTGGAACAACAGCGTTTAGACACGGCGTTTGGGTTTCCTGTCCACTATTGCCTCGTGTAAGCCTGGCCTGCGTTTCTGCCTCTTTTCACGTTGGTTTCTTGATTGTTCGTGGAATGATCTTCATTACTTTTTTTCCTTTCTGCCTGACGTTCATCGTATGCATGGGTCGTTTCATCCATCAGCTCAGTTGTAACTCGATAGCTCTTGCATAGTTTTCGGCTTGACTTGCCTTTACACTGCCATGTATCATATCGGGAAGCACCGATATGCGATCTTTAGCAATCTTGTCTATCTCTTCTGGGAACATTCTGGACATCATCAAAGCTAGTTGCTGATAAACGTGACTCTAGGCCAACCACATACGGTGCCCTAGACCTTAAGATTCCACATCTCAGTCTCAATCTTCTTGACCTCACCCTCGGGTAGTACTTATCAGTCATCATTTTTCTTCGAGTTGCCAATAGAATGTCCATGGATTCTGGATGGCTGCTTCAGGCGTAGTGTCTTACCAATGGGCATTCCACTATGTAGAGCATTGTCTGTAAGTGCAAGTCGCAAACTTGACTGGACTAGTGCGATGTGCAATTGTAAGGCTAAACCAGTCTCCATTAATTATCTCATAAACCATCGAGTGAGTCGACCGACATCTGGAGAGGCCACATTTAACTATTCAAGTGACCTTTGAAGTCCAAAGGTTTGCATTTCAAGAATTCAGAGTAAGGAGCATTCAGCGAGAGTTTGGCTGCCTTGGTCCTGAACCATTGCTATTGTAGCCATTCCTAACCCTGCTTGCTTCTGCTTTAGCCATTGCAGCAGCAACTCCTTGGTTAATTAAGGCCTGAAGTTGTGCCTCAGTAACAGTTGTGGTTGTTGGTGCATTTGGGGCTGGTGTGACTGGTGTTGGTGTTGCATCTGGGTTTAACCTCGTAGGCGCTTATCTTGTAGCCATTTTCTTCACTCACAAAGAACTAATACAATACCCGTTAGATCATACGTGACATAACTTATGCATCATAAATAAAAATAAGATCGCTCACATAGTGGAAAACATACAAACCAAACAAGATCGAGTAACATGAACATCCATTCCATATATTATATGGAAAATATACATGATCTGTTTGGTACACAAGGCTTCCTATCGCTAGGTTACAAAAATGAATTCAACATAGGAGCCCTACTAGCCGGGAGTTACCGTAATACTTAGTAGGCCTATACAGGAGAGCTAGTCAGAACAAAAAGATCTATACAGGAAGATATCCAAAAAAAGATCTATACCGCCTGCTAGCTGGGAGTTAACCATAAACTTACAGACTGCTTAGTAGATACAATCATAACCAATGTTTAGGAACTGCTAATTAGTGCTCCTTCAACGACGTACGCGCCGGTGAGGTGATTAGTTCTGTTGCGTGAGTTTGTCAACGCTGTTTGTATTGACTCAGCCTCCAGGCGCCTGGTACTGCATGATATGCTGAACAAACATAGATCATACTGCAGCCGGACGCTGCCACTCGGTAGTGGCGACGCACCTCAGGTCTCTAATACTGTAATCTCATTCTGCCTCTATTGCCCGGTCGCAGTGAGCCTCCTACCTAGGCCCATGGCCCCGACGGGTGTCCATTCTGCTTCTTGCTCGTAAGCATGGCTCTCTCTCCTCATACCTCAATCTCAGCTCTCACAGCTTTTGTACGATCCTTTCTGGGCATCGTGAAAGGCGGTCGAGTGAAAACTCAAACTCTCTCTTACTTATGAACTTTACCTATAGGTAAACTGACCTCTTGTTGTCCATATCTAAGGCGGTGTGGTGGTCTTCATCCTCACTCTCACTATCTCGAAAACCTGGGTTCTCATTAGTGGTTTACATGCCTATGATGATTATGCGCCATAAGTGGGTCTGGCTTGTCTCGCTAACAGCAACAGCAGAATCTCTCCAATCTTACACCCAGGTCTTGGGAGTAAGAGTAGTAGTAGTAAGTAGTAGTCTCTTCTGGGCGGCTCGTCAGCCTCGGGAATTATTTGCTCTACGGTAGGAGATGGTGCAGGTCGTGGTAATAGTGGTATATAGGTAAACAATGGTTTTGGGGGGGTCCCTGACCCTTGATTAGGTGGTAGTGAATGTAGAGGGTTGAATGCTACATCTCTCATCTCTATCCTCGAGTGCTCTAGCTAAGGGTTAGGGTCGAATACGTGAAAGAATATAAAAAGGATGGTGGTAATAGGAGGTGTAGGTTTGCTATCCTCAGATGGGCACGGCACTAAGTCTCAGGATGCTTAAGGTCCGGAATGTTATACTGGTACATGATCCTCCTAGCTATGGGATCAGGTATATACTTGGCAAGTGAGGAGAACGTGTTGCCTGCTCAACCTCTGTTAGGCAGTCACTCTCGTTAAGGTATTCTCACATGGAATCATTTCAAGATCGTGCTCGAGTGAACAGAAGTATAGGTAACGCAGAAGACAGAAGAAGAAGCAGATAGAAAGAAGACCAGAGCGAAGAAAGACAGCTAGACGAAGGACAGAGAAGCAGAGAGTTTTGTTTAAGGTTCTCTAGGGGGTAGTGTTTTTATAGTCAGAAAGAAAGGAAGAGACGTTACAGAAAGAATCAGCTGACATTGACAATACTGTGTCAGCTAGAAAACTGTTTGAGTATATATTATATACGTCTCTTATTGTATTATATGTACTCTATTTAACCACGTATATCAATTATGAATGCATCTAGTCCAACTAACTAATGCAACAACTAGTGTGTCCCATAAAATCCCTTTTTATGAATGCAATGTTTTGAAAACGGTTATAGTCCAGCAAAAATATTTGACCTGGTTCTCTATAACCTTGTGGCCTTGATACAATTGTAACACCCCTAAATTGTGGTGGTCGCAGCCGAAATTAAAGGCGTCCAGGCTGTGTTATTCATTGTCTATACACAAGATATATATAGAACGGACAAAAAGTCGTTTTTTTAAAACGACTACTTGGTTTTTTACAAATATTTGATACAAATAGCCCGAAGCTTTAACTATGTTCCTGATTATTATTACAAGATAATGGGTTTTACAACATAAAACAACAATATCTTTAGCTCATGACTTCCCAAAACTAAATCTCCAATGTATCCTTGGCACCTTTGCTTTACTGATCTTCTAAAAAAAACATTGCTTTAAAAACGGTCCAACAATAATGTTGGTGAATTCATAGGTTTGATAAAATCATAATATGCTAGGACCCGCAAGACTTTTCCGTGTGATGATGCAACACATTGCAGACTATAAAACTGATTACATTTACACTAAGTTTCATGACACTGAAGCTCGACAATGCTTTCTTGCAATTAAATTATATATTCAAATTACGCCCATCAGATGTCTACCTAAACATCCTAAATTCGACATCTATAACGTTCGTTCCCAGTGATTAGCTAGTCACCCGAACGGGGAGGTCGTTTCCCAAATAGATCTATTAAATAACATTCGCGCTCACATAATGTAATTTCCAACTACATCTATGCAATTGACAGTTCATGACATGGGACTTAACTGGGTTATCGCAACTTAGGCAAACATGTAATCAATACTTGCGTTAATTTATAAACAAAGATGTTTCCCCCCAAATTATAAATCATTGAAATCGTAAAATGTGGGGGCTATGAACTAACCTTGAATGTTCTGTTTAATCCAATATCGCAGATTAAAGCGTCATCGTAAAAGATCGAATGCAACTAAATTATCATAGGTGTAATAAGTTACCATGTAGTATGATTAACTAACTCATATACAGGTCTATGCTAGTCAATACATACTATCGTTCGGGCTATATTAATCAAGAGGTCATGTAAGGTGAACGTGTGAGGAGCTGGACACTTTATAGTGTAAATCGCAAACTCGTCGATACGCCACCCGAAGAGGTTCATTATGAAATCCTTAGTAATATAGTACTTTGATAACCACATATAATTCTATATAGCTCAATCACCAACTAATGGTTTTGGTAAAATTACGTTTAATAAGTAAAAACGTTTATAATTATCGTTTTAGTAAAACTAGCATAACTTTTGCGTTTTAAGCCCGATTTTGACGTTTCTTATGCCCATCTTTTCGTATTAGGACGAGTTATCATAATTTGACATTTTCGATATTTTGACCCTCTGGTGAACAGTAACTTTTACTGTTCACATCAGACGTGACTTTTATTTAAATCGTATTTGTTGTCGTAAAACCCGTAAATGTCGTATTTTATTCGTTATAGCTCCGTTTTTAACGATTCTTTCGAGGACGTTCTCGTTATTGAAAGTTCTATAATTTTATGAGGTTTACAAAAATGTAACTTTTTGTCATGAATAGTAACTTTTATAAAAATAGTTTTATAAAAGTATTAATTATCGTAAACTCGCGAAATTCATAACTCATTCGTTATTAATTGAAAAATTACGATTCTTATCATTTTGGAATCCTAAAAATATGTATTATTTGTTAAAAATATCAAACTAGCTGTTTGATATAATTTTTATAAAAGTTATTTTATAAACTCCGTTTAATTAACATATAACTCGTTTTTACGTACAACTTTGTCGTTATAAATCTGTTTGACAAGATTTCTTACCTTTTCGGAATCGTCATGAGTCGTATATTTTTATAAAAACATACAAATCTTGTTTTGAATTCGAAAACCTACTGAACCCTTATATGATTTTTATATAATTATTTCTTTATATTATGTTTATTATACTTTTCAACTTACAATTTACCACAAGTCTTTTTATAATATATATATCATATATTTACATATAATAATATCCATAATTTCAATTTGTCCAAGACATCAAAATCACAGTTATTAACTTTACATGGATCATAAACTTTCTTAATTAATTTTCAAATTACAAGTTTACATATGAACTTTATTATGCTTAAACCGAAGATTGTACAAGATTATATATCCATTTTTCCTGATATTACTACCATCATAACATGTGAGAAACGTGTACAAATCCTAATCACAATAAAATTATTTTTTCCTGTTCAAAAGTATTCTAATGGTGTGATATTCACTATATTCCCAACAAAACCTTATACCAACCTCCTCACACCTCCCCTCATAAACTGAATACCTTTTACCTCTATTCTTAATAATTATTTCTCACCAAATGCAAACCCCTATTATCTCCTAACCCACCATCATTGCCCCCTCTTAACCCCATGTTTTCTTACTCACATTCACATTATCAACCCATTAATTCCCCACCAATTCATACTACTAAAATTCATTTACAATCCTTTACTCTTTATAACCCCAAAATACCATTCATATTATATCAACCTGCTCTCCATATTTTCTTTCTTTAAAAATCAAAAACACCTTCCACAATAATACCGACTTCCCTATCCCCTACCCACAATCCTTCCCCCCCCCCCATTTAACCACTTTTTTTTTTTTTATTCCCCTAACCCACCCCACGTTTAACTTTCCACTAATTACCCTCCCACAACCCCCCAACCAACCAAAAAGAAAATTAACAAACATACACCCAACTACTTCACCACCCAACTCAAACTTCAAATTTAAACCCAATAACAAACCCAACAACCAATACATAAACCAATCCAAAACAACCCTAAAAACCCCATATACCTACCCCAAATCACACCTCTCCCTATAATAAACAAAAACACACCTTCACCATTACAATCACAAATAACCAAATACCATAACCCAATATAACTTCCATTACATAAATCACCACATCAAACCTAAACCAACCCAAATCAATATTTCACCCCCTAATTACAATTAATCCTCTACTCCCAAAAAAATTATTAAACTTTTCATCCAATCATCCCCACAAAACACTTCCCTACAAACCCAACTCCCCCCACCCCACCATCCCCCCCATCCCCACCAACAAACCCCCCACCAAACAAAACCACCTAACAAAAAAAATCATCCCCCTCAAACTATCAATCATCCTAAACCCTATCACTCACCAAATAATCAACCTCCTCAAAATCCAACCCCAAACATAAACCCTCCCCATTACCCCCACCCCCCCTTACCCTATATTCAAACATCCTATACCCATCAATCCCCCCCATTTATAACACACCCACCTCACACTACTAAAGACAAACCACCACATACCTATAATATAACCCACAATATAACAAACCACAAAACCATAAACCAACACAAAAAACTCACAACCCTCTAATCAACTCTCAACACCAATCACACCCCCCCACAACAAAATTCAAACACCCTCCTTACAACCACTACCAACCCCTTACTCACTCAATTCAATTTACACCCCCCAACAAACACATATAACAACCCATCCCACCCATGCACTAGTTGTGTCTGTGTGCACCCACCCACACACTTACAAACCATACCATTCATAATACCTCTACACACCACAAACTATAATGTAATCAAGTGACATACTACCTGTGTAAGTCTCAGTGTACAAGCACGTAATTTATGTTGTGTTGACTTTAAAAGAACATTGACTCACATAGTTTGCTGACAGATAATCACGCTAAATTATGTGTCCAACAACTCAATTATCTGCACTGCTTTACCGTCATAGTCTATGACTGTGTCACCAGATAAATAATGCGGTGCATTATAAATTCCCTTGTCTTTCTCTGTCACTTATCATGCTTGGAGAAGATGTGGTTCAGTTCTCTATATCCACTTGCATTAAAGTAGACTGATAACATGACACTCTAATTACTAATAAGTGTCTTGAACAAGAGAGATGCATAAACTCATACTATCCACACCTCTCAGCAACTGTGTAGACAGACGTCGCGTCTACAGTTCCATCCTCATCCCATAATCACTGTGATCGAATGATAGACTCACTCGAGACTAACGTCTGCTCAAACGCAGTCAAATACGCCTACCACCCATCCACCTTGCATCAGACTCTCCATCTCAACCTGCTTTATGTGTGTACAAGTAACCTAATTCCACAAATGAAGTATTATAATGCTGACTCTGACCTCTCAATGTGTGCTGTAAATACTCACACGTCCTCACTCAACTAATCCATTCATCTCCGCCTCCTCCTATCAACACTGAATGTTTTGTTATAACACATATACTTCTCCAGCCCATAACAACTCGTCCTGTACAGACCTATCATAGTGCACTGAAAACACTACTATCTACCCGTAGTTTCCGTCTCGTCTAATGTACTAAACCCTCTCCTACTCATCCAACCCAGAAGACCTCCGTATCTAAATCCATGTTAAAAAACTCTACAAACACACATGACATATATAGCCTCCTATGAACACACCTGAGTAATTCTACCGCACCATTTCTGCCCTCTCTCAGTGAATAGACACCTCTACTCTCCCTGATCGATCTCATGGTTCCAGAGCCATGCCCAACATGTGTGTGTCTATATACACATTCAACTGGACCATACAATATCACTCACCCGTGATACTAATCCGTAGTCCAGAAAAGACACACCACAATCCAGTCATCACACATCTCATAACAACATACCTCCCCACCCCATCCCTCCAGTGACTTAAGAGAGAGAGATGTGTTGCTCTCATACACGTACCATACACAGACGCCCCCAACTACTTAATCCTAACCTATCCTTCTGACATTATGTGTTCTGTTAGACAAAAATTAAGTGTTGCATAGTCTCTATCTCTCATGTATGTTCAAGAAGAGATGACCATACATCTAGAGACATATTTCATCTTCAAAGAGACAACTCCCACTCTCCCCAAATGTTTAGATACCTTATATCCCTCTCTGTAGTATCACATTCCTGAAATAGTGCTCCTCTAACAATTTGTCATGATAGAATACGCACAGCATACATCTCTCTGCCCTCACTCTCCACTCCCGCTGTGTGATCTCATATCACTGTGTTGTTCAACGCTCTAGTCGTTACTGACACTATATTGGAGAGAAAAATTACAATGTCCATAAGTTAATCTAGAAACAACTGATAGATAGCATCTCATCCCACTACCTCTAATACTAATGTAACAAACAGATAACAAGAGGATAAACCACCCAAACCACATACACTAACTGAGAAATAATATACAGAGATAACCATCCCCAAGAATAAATCCAGAGAAAACCCAAAAAACTCTATAATACAGTCTAAGATACTAGAGACCCAGAGTCCCCATAGAGTCTTAAGAAGAACCCTCAACCTAGCCAGAGATCTGTATGTAGACCATACTCCATCCTTCCCCAACAGATAGAAGATTCATGATCTTTGAGACCTACTCACCCAGTTCATCACCACCTATCTTGTAACACTGAGTAGTACTCAATAACTGTGATAACTGTGGACTAAGATGACATCTGTGTGTTGATGTAAGAATACAAGACCCTCTGATACTGATCTTGTACAGTTGATGTGTGTAGTATACACATGTATATCCATAAGTCTACCAGATAGAACATGTGATCAGACAATAACCAATCAACTGTGTGATCCTGTCAAGGCCGTACGCAATAGTCCCCATCGTGTGATCCTTCCACAAGTAGTGTTCATCTCCGTTGACTCCCGCGTCTGTGATCTACGTCTCACGTGACACTCATTACAAAAACCAACCCAAAGTGGCTCTCCAAGTAATTTACTCATCATATGACTCGCTCTCGTCACAGCTGTCTACAGAGATGAGGTGTCTTCTATCCTCAAGTGACAACTCCTCACTCTATCTACATCTGACTATGTGTCAGTTATACATCATATTCTCGCCCACATAATACCTCAGCCGCTTAGTATCTTTTATAGTGTGTGTGGTCAACTGAATGACAAGATGAAACTAGTGTCTAGTATGATGCCCTACCTAAGATAGAGTATACTCTATCCCCACCTCAGATATCACTCTATCTAATAAGACTCACTCCTATCTCAGACTCAATCAACCTCTTCCGTATATGTGCTACTAGTAGAAATGATGCCTCTCACCTTTATTGTCTATGTAGAACCGTATAACTAACTACTGCTCTATACCCCATCTCGTAACAAATACAACTCCGTGTGTCATCCGTCAACTTTAAACTCTTACCACATCTAAACACTTTATAGAAATACCTATCAAGAGATATACTGATGTGTATAGATACTAAATATCCAACAAAGTGTAGTCTACTCCTAAAATACTCGCGATCTCCCCTAGTAGCAAACCAAGAGTGTATGTCCTTCAACTATCCAAAAGTGTAATCCACAACCAGAGTAATCCATACTACATGTGTTCATGTTCATGTCTCCAATGTTGTAGATGTCTAGAATATCCACATAGATCCTCCCTGCCCCTCCTAGTGTTAGTTAATGAAGTGATCAGTAAGGTGTCACTAACAACTGTCCAGACTCCTCATCAGCATCGTGTGTCCTCAAAGCTGTAAAACTTAATATATTCCCAATATAACTAATATAAAGTCAATCTATACCTCCTCTATCGCTCACCTCATGAGTTATCTGAGTGTACTGTACCGTACCAGTAGCTACACTCCCTCCAACCCTCTAGCCTCACCCTCACCACATGTCAGATGTATGACTACATAGACCCGCCCCTCCATCACTCAGAAAGAATGAATACTACATTAGACATCTAGAGTCACAATCCCCTCTTCCCGTCCTCAGCTAACTAGAGAATTGAACACTCTCGCATTGTCTCTCCCCCAACTTGAGAGAGAAAGTAGTATGCTGTGCAAGTATGACTTCAGCCGTCTCCCACACCCACTATGGAGATACTACTCTCCTGTGTTTCGTCCTCCTACTCCTCTTAGAGACCAAGTGCTATCAGTATTAGTCTGTGTAGAGTCCCTTGCTAATGTGTGTGTATACAACCTAGAGTAACGTATGTGCACGTCTCCTAGTGATCCTGTCGTCGATCCACTCTCTAGAGAGACTCCAGTACATAGTCCAGAGATAACACTGTAAATACTATCCTACTTGTGCAAGAATGTGTGTTCACGACATATCTCTCAAAATATCTTCCGAGGAAGCTCGTATCCCAATGCCTCGCTGTCACGTGTCTGCTTGCAGATCATCTACTCCAGCACACTCCAGTAGAGTACTCATGTGACCGTGCGTCATTGTGTCTCAGACGTATATAGTCTATAGTATCATAGTACCCATGAAACATAGCGTGTGAGTACAATACTCTCTGATCAGACGTCATCATCCCTACTAGTGTATCATCTACGTGTGACTCTCCCACTCGCCTACCTAATAACGACATTGTCTGAAATGTGTGATCCTCACTCCCAAACACTCACTACAACCTAGCTCAACTCAATCTCACCCAACACAAAGACCGCTCACCCTACTACTTCATCTCTTCACTAGTGCTAACTTTACGTCTGTATCTACCTTACTACAGATCTCTTTCCCCAATGTCATATGTTGCTCACCACACAGAATCTCACTGTACTACATATCACTAGAGACTAAGTCCGCACGTTCCAATATCTACCAAGTCGTCAACGCATGTATACACTCTCTCACCCCCTCATTGCTCTTTCTGTAAGTATATGTACTCTCCAACTCATAGTGTGTGTGACTTCAAAAACAACACACCTCTATACTATGTGTTTAAAGTCTCGCTACATTTCATTAATCGTTAACGTATACCAGATTGATATCCCGTGATATTTACTCCTATTACCTCTTCTCAATACCAGTTCCCACCACACCACTAACACCCAAAACCCACCCAAACCCTCCTCTGTTCCTCCATCTTTTCCTACTCTCAACCCCTATATTCTTCACAACCAGCTGTGTCTATAGATCCTCTTTGCTACCCTGTCCCCCGTTCATAGTAAAATACGATCAGTTCGCACGAGTCAGACTAGATTCCCTATGAGCTTCCCCTCTCAGTGATCATCTCCTCCACATCTCACTTAAACCACAGATCCACAACTCACTGATAGACATCATCACACCTCTCTGTGCTCCACCCAATCGAACATGTGCGTGTCACCTAAAATATTCACATAGTGGATACGTCCTCAGACCATACCAATCAACGAGAGATAATCAGTGTGTGATCCCACATGATGAGATACACTATCACGTCTATCTATCACCGTTTCCTCTACATTGTCTCCTAAAGAGAACTTTCATGCAAAGACATATTGAACTATAAGTGTCGTGATCTGCAATCCCTTGATATAATACCTACTACTCACTGCTCCTTGACCCCTATCCTACACAGTATCTGCGCCCTGTCGTCACTTGTTACCTAGAACTCACTGTAGAACTATCTAAGTCTCCATCTCCACCCTCTCTCTCAGATATCTCTATGTCTGTGTCTCACCCCACTACCTCGCACTCATCCTTTTTCTCAGTGTAACTCTGAGTGTCTCTATCAAGCTCCTCTCCCCCTACCCCAACGTCTTACCATATAAACGCATAGACTACTCTCATACCAGAGACCCATCACTGAGATCAATCAATGTGCTCTCTCTCATAAGAGCATCTCTCTTGCATTCCTCTACTCAACTCCCACACAACAACCTCTGAAATACCACACCTAACCAACTGTGTGTCCTCCCCTACAAGTAGCAAAAAGCCCATAGATATCTCCATTAAGACATCACTATACTATAGATAAATCTTGTCTACTACAAATCAGTCCATAACACTTCCAACATGACTCTCGATACTATATCGCACCAAGTGTGACCTCTCTCTCGATCAAGGTAATGAAAACAGGAAGCCAAAATCTGTTAGCACATGTTGTGTCTGCGTAACATCTCAATGTCCCACATTAGCCCACACTGTGCACCACTGAAGCTGAGACTGCTATCTCCCTATCCTCGCCTCCCATGTCTCACCACTCCGATCTGTCTCTCACGCTATCACACACTAGACAGATCACCACTCTCCTATATAGATCGCCGTGTGTGCTCTTGTCTCCACCTCTCAGTCGCACCTCATGTTCACATAACATACCTCAAGACAAACTGACAATCAAAGACACTCACCACCGCTGTCATAATGATGTTGTCCAGTCCACTCTCTACTGGAGTTTGTAAAGAAAGTGATCACTATTACCCGGTCCCAACCTGTCAAACACCATGTCTGAAAGTCTCAATTCTGAGACATACAAGAGATTAATCCGCTCTAAACTCTCTATGTGCGTGTGTTCGCGAACAACCTGAGGTGTGTGTGTTGTGTATCTATGTTATCCCAAAAAAATGTGTGATCTATCACATCTTCTGTCTCCAGAAAGTGGAGAGACACACGTGTCGCACGTTAAGATTCACCCCTCTTAATATCACCTACCCAATATTGTTTATCTCATAAAGACTGCACTAGTGCACAAGTGCATCAGTTCAGACCTATCGTAGAAGACTCCACAGATGTGGTGCCCTCACATTTAACGCAGAACAGAGAGTAACTAATAACCACTCCAGCTCTCTTTGCTGACATCTCTATACCCTATGTCTGTGAATACACCATGTAATCAACTGATCCTCCACTCAGAATGATATCCATTCTGTCACACATACACCCATTCACCTCCTCTCCCACTTAATCCACACTGACTAGTCCATGTCTACCCCACTCATCACAGATCAAGTACCACATGGATAGATCAACCTCTTCTACTTCTGAATCCTATGGACTGTGTCTGTTATCATAACACCTCAGACCCATATACCTATCATCAATTCTAAACTCAATCTAACCGTGTGACCATGATGTAGTAAACTCTAACGTTCACTATCCTATATTACATATCCCACGCCAACTAGTGTGTGTGAGCACTACCTATGATTCTACACCACTTCCTCGCACCTGTTTACACACAAATTATACATCATATGATCACACGCCGATTCCCCCAATCGATCCCAACACCCTTGTCAAACATAAAGACCCACCTTGCTATCTTGCACTCTGCATTCTATCTCACTACTGTCCGTGTGTATGTGACATATAATTGTGACCGGTCATCCTGAGACAGTGTGTAATGCTCTGAGTAGGTTCAGAGATCCAAGATAGATCCTAAGAATCTCCGATTGCGCTGTGTAGAAAATGTTCCGTCCATCTACCTATACCATCTAAAGATGTCCAGTTCTCTACTAGACAGACACACTCTGTATCGCGCAGATGTGTGCGTGCTTTCATTCGTCAGTTGCAATCACTACACACTCTCATACACGAACGTAGAGTATGTCACACCTGATCATAAAACCGCACATACACCTGAAATTCTCCTTCAAGACAGACTGACTCCCACTATAGAACTCTCCGGTAACTCGCCGATCTCCCTGTGCTATCTCTAGAGTTGTCTGACTAGAAAGTATTATAAGTATACATACACTGATTCTAAGAAGTTGTTTGAAGAGTGATGTTGCCTGTCGCTCTCGTTATAGTCCAGACCTCTCTCGCTCAGTTAAGACAGTGTGCCCTCTAACACTCATCCTACATCATGTGTGCTCTCCATCAAGAGAACGATGTTCATGACTTATACTGTATCATAATACAACACTTATGATAATCGTCTCAAGAACTCATCAGTGACTACATCTACTACACCTCACTACTAAATGTGTGTGTCCTCCTCTATTACATCTAGCCCCCACACAGAAGACACCACCCTAGATAATCAAGAATGCTATAATCCCACCTAATCTAGATGTGTCTGTGTGTGACCTCTCTAGTCCACCAATCATACAACCAGAATGCTAGCCACTATCCTAAACGAGTAGATACACACTCTTGATCTCACACGACACCTTCCAACATCCCAACATCATACTTCTAAGATCCAACTCCACACTCAATACACACCCATACCCATACCCCTCCAATTGGAACAACCATACTCTCTCCTCCTACAAAAAACACACACGTGTGTCCAATAAACACAGAGTCCACACTCATATTCTAGTCTCTTACCTCACACTCACCCTTCATGCGCACACCTCAGATGTCACCCATAACAGAACGCTTACATCCACTTGACATCTCCCACTAACCCAGTCCTACCAGCTCGTCCCTTGCATATTAATTCAACCATGAGTCCACGTATCATCCATCACTCTCCCCCCACCCTCCCATGCTTTCCAATCTACACATCTCACCTGTCAATCCAACATGCATCTTCTCGCTTCAGACGTGTGTTGTACCCCGTGTAGAATTGCCACACCATGTATCTCCTCTTTGAGAATCCTCGATAAATCACCACCTCGTAATATAAGCCTGCTCTGTTGATGCGTCGTGCCTCACTCGCTCCACTATAACGAGAGTGTGTGTCCTGTGCGCCCTACTATCACTCATGTAAACACATCTCAATACCTGTAGCAAGAAGAACGCGATGATAAATCGACGTTGTCTACACAGTCAATATCGTCGTTGTGATGTAAAAGAATACGCCTCTCGTCACTCAGATTGTCATAGAGACCCACGCCAATGAAGTCATCACCTACCTATATACGCCTAGATGCACCTTATCTACTCTCTAATCCCCACTTCACTCACTCGTCTGCACCAAGACTAGTGTAAAAAAACTCTGCAGAGACAGTCTTACTGTACGACGATTACTCTAAGAAAAGCTAGAGACTACCCAATCAACTCACCTCAATCCCTGAGATAGTGTCTAGAGAGTATCAAATACTCATGTGTCTGTCCACGCCCGTGTAAACCTCACACTCACACACCTCATCCTCCTACTCCCGCTACCCCACGTCTTCCAATACACACTACTAACCTCAGTGCACCCACTTAAGACTCAAGTCAAAACAAACCATCAGTAATAAGACACACTAATATGATATATTATACCGACATGACTAGAGTCTTCTCTACTATCCCTCCGTCCTCCAACTCTTCGCTCGAGATATCTATGACAAGACTAAAATGTGTGTGTCTCTTACTCTTCCCTCTCCTCTGCAGAGTCATATGAGTTCATGAATATAACTGCTGTAAGAAAGACATTAGCCAACTACCGTACCACATCTGACTCTCCACCTCTCTCACCTCTACGTCTACCTACCTCTCCGCACCACTCTACATACGCGACTACCATAGTGTCCTACTCGATCCGTGTGTGTGCTATTTTCTGAAAGATGAACATACACTGTAAAATACCTTCCAACAACTCACGTCTCACTACTCTCCTAGTCCCCCTGTGTATCTCACTCCTCGATGTGTCTGTTCTGTGTCTCTTAGTGTCCCCCACACAACTAGTTCGCGTGACATTCACTGACGTTATGATATTGAGTGTAATCCGCGCTTGCCATACCAAATCCTCGCGTCTATCTACTGCTTATGTGTGTGACTCCCCTATCTGTCTGTATGACCTAGATGGCCCAGAGAGTAGAGATCACCTCTACTCTAGTCTATAACATATCACAACTCAGAGACCAATATCCGTGCTCACTAGATCCTACTTGTGCTCTACAACCTAAGAGATCTATCAACACTTATTGTCTAAACTTGTGTGTGTCTCATCCCAGAAAAGTGTGATGTATGCTCTCTCTCAGCGTCCTCCCACTCACCACATGGTAGCTCTTCAAAAACTATGTGTCATACTCCTCCTACGCGTCTCATAGAGTGTGCTCGTGTGTATGTATCCTACTCCTCCCACTCTCACAAATCACCGTACTAGATCTCTGTCCACTAGAGTCACGTCCACTATGAGAAATCTCTCTATCTCGAGGCAACAAATCTCGCCCCTCCCCTACCACCCTAACCTATCACTCTGTCAAAAGCTATCACCCCTCTCACCTATTTTGTAGATGCCCCCTTCGTTGTAATACCCCAAGTCCTTACTGTGCAATGTCATACAGCAAACACCTCCTGATAAATCCTACTTACAACATCCCGCACAACTCCAGGTGACCTGACTCCTCTCAGACTTCACAATCCGCCTCGCCGTGTGAGAGATCTCAGTCTGCTCTCGTTGTGTTAATACTCGTCTATGTACAACATCCTCTCACACTATGACTACTCTGTGAGTCCTACCATCACTCAAAACCATAGCTCATCTACAAGTTCTGTAGATGTTATATTCACCTCTCCTCCACGCAAACTTCTCGCTACGTATCGAAATTCCAAAATAGCACTCTCACGTGACTCTACAAGTCTAGAACATGTCTCCGTCTCCAACTACGTGTGCTCCCTCCTCACTGACTAACCCACCCCACTGAGAGATCTGTAGAGACAAGAAAACACCCCCACTCATACAGCACTGTCCCACCCATATTGCTAATGAAGATGTTAATCTCTCTTCCTTCTCCCTATCAATCTCAGACCTCTCAGTTTATATCTAGTAAGAAAACTGTAGATAGGTAGTTGACTTGACTCTAATCCACTATAACACCAATGTCGTGAGAGTGATTGTTCCACCCTGTACTAGATCTCACTCACATCCATTACCCATCAATACATATTCTCTTAACTCTAACCAATTATAAAGATGCTCATCTATTACACCTGGTTCAAGTCTATCTTGATCTCCACCAGTGAGAGTGAATGATCGAGACTCCCTCTCTCTCTACGTGAGAGTTCCCATACCAACATCAAAATGTGTGCGTGTGTGCCTACTAAGCTCACAAGATCTAAGTCTCCACTGAGTCACCACACCTCCGCTATACTGCCTCAGATCTGAAACCAATCGCCTGTATCTTGATATATGCGTCCACGCTCACCAGAAGTGTGTGTCTTCATGTTGCTCTCACTTAACCCTTTATCACTCTCTCGTCGCGTACGTCCTCCACCCTCCTGACTTCTCATACATATCAGACTTAGATGTGATGCCGTGACTGTGTCTGGATTAAATATCAAGCTGACCCTAAGACTCTCACCGATGTCACAGAGCACTAATCAGACACTCGTATCTGAACTTCTATTTGTCCATTCCAAGTAGTGTCCGCTCCATGAGCCCAATTGAGATATACCCGTAGTGTAGCACTCACACCTCCTACCACGTGAAGCTATACTCTCACGACTCACCGTCGACTATTCTAGAGTTGTGCCTCTCCGTGACAACAATTATCTGTGTGCTAATCTGATGATCTAGTGCACGTGCTCGTGTCGTTGCGACTCCTCCTCTTGTCTCGCACGTCTCTCTCCCACTCAACACCCCGTTTAAGTGTACTCCAAGAGAGAGTGTGACATGAAGATCAGGAGTACTCTAATGCTAAGAGACCCTCTCATCACTGCAATCTTCACACTCCTCTGTCCCATACTAAATTTAATATTAGTCTACAACGATGCTTCACATGCATTGCTTCGACTCAAATAGTTGTAAGATTGTGTCCTCTCTTGTCCTACCTCTTCACACTAGATATACTGATTGTGTATCACTCACCCTACTACCACCACACCTAAATCAGCCAATACGCTCCTATCGTACACCTACTCTGTTATAGATACGTAAATCACTGTGTCACCCCTAAGTCATAATTGTCTGTCTACTAGATCCCTCATTTATGTGACAACTCCCTTCTAGTTCGGAAACAACTAGCGCTCAGTTCGTCCACCCTCCCTCATCATCTCACATGAGACACATAGACTCTCGTTAAAACATCAACTCAAATGTTCAGAACGCAACACTCCCCATGCGTGCTATATATCTCTGATTAGTCATCTCGCGCACCTAATTATGTCACCCACTACCTCTCGCCACATCTCCCCAAACATAATCATAAAAAGTTATACTCTGATCAACCTCTCACACTGTGCTCGCTGATGTGTGTGACCCCTACCTAGAGTACCTCAACTGTAGTGACATCAGACCAGAGACGTGCTATCTACATCACACTCCCTAAGTATCTGAGCCAGAAGAACCAGAAATCTTAAGATCATACGTGTACACAACGCGCCCCATCTCTAAACCGCCAGTATGATATAGTATGTTGTGTGTGCATACCTCTAACTCGCTAACACCGTGAACTCTAGCTCCCAACTGACACAGTAAACGTTAGAGAGATATATATTATCAATCTCTCTTGTTCTCTCTTAGATGCTCCACACCTACAAAGCAATACAGTTCTATATACACACTACGCGCCCATCTATCACTAAATATGTTACTTATTCCTCTATACAGAGATGATATTATCTCATCCCTCATATTCCTCCCGTGAGTGTCTGACTTCGTCCTCCATGTACATCACGTGATCGTTGCTCCCTGTGACACACAGACGTCTCTCCATAAGAGTTCACCATCTATCAAACTCACACTGACACTCAGCCCCTACACTCACCCCTTAATCTATGACGCCTATGTTCATAAGTTCTGTATATGTGAAATTGCACAAGAGTTGCTCGCCATGTCCAACTGTCTTATCCATCCCAAACGTACAATGTAGAATCACAGAGAAATGTAAGACATACCCCACCCGTAATGTCTTCCAAATGCAAGCCTCTCCAACTCACACAGATAACCAGTTCCACATGCTCATTTCAACGCCATTGATAGCCAACAGTCCTCAATGACTGTCAACACATATATCACCATATGTTGCCCTCCTCCGCTACTCCGCTCTCCCAAAGTCTCACTCTCCTCTATGCTACACTACCGACTCCTCACATTACCACAACTAACACCAATGTCCTCTGTGTCTATCCTACTCACAGATGTCGTTATAGTGTATGCGTTCAGAAATCACACACCCTTGAATTCCTCCACGACCTCAACTTGTGTCTAAGCTCTCGACACAACCCTCCACCACACATCCACCAGATATCCGAACGCAATCACTGGACATTTACTACACACATATATTCGTCATAAATCACCTTCTCTAAACTGAGATAACATCTCTGCGAGCTCCTACTAGCTGTACACAACTCTACTACCTAACACCAAATACTTACTTCATGATCCTTGATACAATATATACCTCTTGGCCCTCACTTTCATAAATATCTTTCACTCACCCACGTGTGCTCACGTACCGACTGTCTTGCCGTGTAATCCAAGTATCGACATTGAGAGAAATTTAATATCCAACGTGTGTGTAATCAGATCCCAGAGTCTCATAGTTGCTTCTGATAAAAGACACTCTTCCCAAAGACTCTGCACCATTACGTGTCAAAAGAGAGGATCACATGAAGCTGCGTGTGTGTCCCCCTAGATGTGTGCCCCCCAGATGAAATCTCCTCCAATTGTCACTCTCACCTTATGTGCGTGTGTGTGTGCCCCCAACAGCACCTGCCGCGAATGGTTAATCTTCCTCAAGTCGCATATATAACTCCCTCAGACTCCTAGAGACGACGTAAACTTAGACTCATACTCCAGACACCCCATTACCTATCAGTCACATGAGTAGATGGTATCTAGAATCTCCAGAAGCTACTACAGTTGTATGACAGAGAGAGTATGGGAGTCTCGAACGTATGCGATCCACTCTAGACCTACACCCAGCCCTTACTGTATATCTTCCCCACGAAGAGAAGGTAGCATTAATGTAAGAACACACTCACGAAGTTGGGGGCGACAACACCTCCCTCAAGACGTTAGACACTGTCATGTGAGTACCAGAGGTACTCTACTGTCTAGTGCCACATGTGATCGCTCCAAAAGATAATCTAGTGTCCTGCAGTCTCCAATAGCCCTAACTGGAAGAGATGAAAGCGCATCTAACCATTTGATCCCTAAACTTTGTGTCTCGGAAGTTGCTCACATATGAGTAACACCCTCTCATAACAGGTCATGCAGTGGAGTCCCTCTAACTCAATTCACTTTAGTGACTCACACCAAGCCGTGCGTGTAGTCCTGATGGTAGAGCCCTTTCGTGGCGCGTGTACATGACTAATTAACTAAGCATCTGTGAGTCGAGTGAATTACCGCTGAACACGTATGATATGGTAGTAGTCCTACATACGTGTTACAGAATATCAATATGGAGGTGTATCATTCATAAATCATAGGAGTCTCCAATCTCTGATCTGTTAGCGGTGAACAAACTGAGTGTGTTGTATGACGTACATCGATTGTTTTGCTTTTAGACCTACGCTATATAGAAGTCAGCTGACGCGTCAAATTAATGTGGCGCGGATCTAGATGTCTCTGTTGGATACGTTATGTACCGAGGTGAGGATGTGCACTTCCTGGTGTCACAGGTTGGGTCGCGTTGTGCTGCACGTGACTAGAGTTAGTATGTGGTGGTGACTAATGACTACACTTGCTGTCATCGTGTTTCTGGAGTTAAAGTGACATAATAGAGTGATCATGTGATGTCGCATGTGTGCTAGTAGGGTGTTATGACGAAAGAGTTATGCCGGCAGAAGGATCGTTTGCACAGGTGAAAGTCTTGTGATGCGTAGTATTCAGGGTGTGACTGTTTCAGTTTAGACGTAGCTTGTCGGAGATGAGATAACCTTTCTGCATGAAAAATCGTCAGACGTCTACTTTAGATAGTCCCTAGAGAGACTTAACACTACTCATCATCTGTAGATGTGGAGACTGTCTGCGGTATCAAGTGCCTACTCAGAGATGGTCATCTGTGGGGAAGCGCTGAGAGGGAGGAGGTGTTAGAAGAGATAGATTGATGCGTGCTCACTATATGAGATCTGTGTTTGTCTGTATCGATTGTCATAAGACAAGAAATGTTTGATTTGACACTGCTCTATCCTAGCGCTTAGTGTTGAGAGAATCTCGCACATGAAATCTAGATCGGTGTGTCTCGCACCTAAATTAGTGAGCGGTCTGTGGTATTATCTTGAGTGACTAAGAAGATCCGCAGGACTGGATGTTGTTCCTGTTTGAGAGACTGGAGACTGTCCAGAACGACTTTAAAGACATTAATGAACTCGTGACAGAGATAAGGAAGTCTATTAGAGTCTACCTTACTTAATGCTGACTCATCCTGACTTAGAGATAGGACGAGATGGCGTGTGTGAGAAGATCATAGTGTATTTGAGGAGAGCGTACTGCGCTTGATGCGTGACTGTAGATTAAATGAAAACATGAATTAGGGTTTCATAGGTTCAATTTGATCAAAAGGGAAAAAGCATTGGTTTTGACGTTCAAAGCTTTTAACAAATAGATTATATATGATTATATAAACATCTATAAGTTTTTGAACAATCAGAATGTGAGCTTATGAACCTATTTGACTTTATGGGGTTCGAAAAGGAGTAGAAATGGGACTTTTGCTTCGTACGCCTGAATAACAATCCGGGCTTCAAGGCTTGGTTTCTTCCAAAAAAAAACTTTTGGTTTATTTTCTGCTCTTGGGACTTAGTTAGGACTTCTCTTGATGTTCTTAATCAGACCTTGGACTCCATTGATGGTTAGAAAGAAAGATTGAAGGTGTGTTTGAAGTGAATGGGGTGTTAGGCTTTTGTTATAGAGTTGCGAATGGCTTAGGGACCAAGTTTTAGGCAACTTGGTGGCCTAGTTGCATGGAATAGGGAGCAAGTATGATGACTAAGGAGCTGCTAGGATGAGTCATGGAAGGTTTAGTAGGAGGTGGAAGAAGGTGGGAAGAGTTGGGGGTTCGAAAAACCAAGGTGGTAACGAGATGAGGTGGTGGTTGTTTTATGGCCAAGGGTTTTTACTTGGTGACCAAGATGGGTGATGGAGCTGCTTGTGGAGATGGTTCCATGGAGTGCTAGGGTGAGGGTGTGATGATTCATGGTGGTTCTAGACGTTTTAGGGGTGTTTGGTTTGATTTATACATGGCTGTTTTTGGACAGCCAACATCAGTCTTGGTAAAATGGTTGTCATTTACAAAGCGTAACTCCGATGAAGCTCAAACCAATGAGCATGGTTAGATATTTGAGTCCTTTACAACTTTTAGTTTTACATATTTAAGGGTTACAATATAAAAATTTAGAGATAATATCCGTTTACTACAGGTGTGCAGAATCTACGCACCTTTGCCATTTCGGCTATAACTAATTCATCCGACGTCGAATCGGGTTGAGTCAACCGGAAAAATGATCACAAGACATAGGGATACAACTTAGTACTTTCACTTAATACCCAAAGCCTATTGATTTTTCCAGTCCATGTTTGTTAAGGATCAGATTTCTGAAAAATTATGAACTCGTTTACAGGGTGTAATGGGTTTGCTAGGATTTTGGTTTTTCTTTTGAGTTAAGGCTAGGTTTTAGGATAGATTAAGGTTTAGGATTAGTGTTAGGATTATGGTTTAGTGTTTAGGATTAGGGTTTATGGCTTAGTTTTAAGTTTTAGGGCTTAGTTTTGAGGTTAAAGTGAAACTAAGGTTTAGGGTTTCGTTTTAGGGTTTAGGGTTTTTAAAATGTGTATGAGAGCTTAGGAGTAGAGTAATTAGGGTTTACATGTTGTATATTGAGTGTAGTAGCTTGTACAAAAGTGGTGGTAAAGAAACTAGAATGAAAACTGGAGGGAAAAATGTTCTTTTTGCATGTCTCTGCTTAATGGCTTGTACATTGTGCTCTTAAGGACTTGTTCCACCCGCTGCAATCCCCACAAGTATCCACTGTCTCTTATTTTTTTTTGCGAACAGTCAGGACACTATAGAGACCAGACTCCTAGATATGAGAGGCGGATTATGACCGCCTTAGTAGAGTTGGTCAACATGGAGGGTCAGTTACCAGGTAGATGTTGCGCAGTAGATCTAGTAGAGGGTTCTGAGTTTTTACACACGACATCATGATGCCAGACGGATCGTTTGCAGCTGTGAGAGCTGAGATGTGATTTTGAGGAGAGAGAGGATTGCCTTACGAGCAGGAGAGTATTCAGGAGACGTCAGGAATTTGGCTAGATATGAGCTTACAGCAGACCTTAGAGGCACGGATTACTTGTTAGAGACTGAGGCCACGTCGCCACGAGTCGGCAGTGGTCAGGCTGCAGATGATCTTGCAGTTCTGTTTATAATGCGTACCCAGGCCCTGGAGGCTGGAGCGGCCTGTGGAGATTGAGGACATGGGTAGCGTGTTCCTAGACTTCAGTTATGTTGTAGGTTACTATGCAGGTCTTATCGTTAAGTTTTATGGTTTACTCCTCAGCTAGCACTAAGTATTACGGGTTTAATCCCGGCTAGTAAGGCTTTAGGTTGTTATGTTTACTTTGTAACCTAAACATATGATCCTTTTGTATCCAAACCAATCATGTATGTTTTTCCGTTATATATGAAATGGTAGTATTATGTCATGTTTAAATCGAATTTGTGATGAATGAATGTCGATTTGGTTATATCATTGTTAATTACAATTCAATTGTACATTTCACTGTGTGATGTGATCTCACTTTAATTTTCATGGATATGTCATGTCGTGGTTATGATTTTATGAAATCTAACAAATATTGTATTTTCTTATGATTGAAGAAAATGGCACCAAAAAGAGCCACGAGGACAACACCAAACCCAACAGCAACCACAACCACTAATGTCACTAATGCTCAACTCCAAACTATGATCAATCAAGGAGTCAGTGCCGCCTTGGCCGCACGTGACGCAACCAGGAATGGCACTGATAGCCATTCTTCGGGAACGGGTGTCAGGGGATCTGAACGCGTTACTCGAGAGTGCACTTACCAGGATTTCATGAAATGCAAACCTCTGTATTTCAAGGGCACCGAGGGAGTGGTTGAGTTAACCCAATGGTTTGAAAGAATGGAGACTGTCTTTCGAATAAGCAATTGCTCGGCGGAAAATCAGATCAAATTTGCTACCTGTACTCTGTTAGCAGGTGCCTTGACATGGTGGAATACCCATGTTATGACTGTTACTCATGATGTTGCTTATTCAATGACTTGGGTGAATCTGAAGAAGAAGATGACTGACAAGTATTGTCCACGAAACGAAATGAAGAAGCTAGAAGCTGAGTTGTGGAACTTGAAGGTAATAGGTACTGATGTGGTCAAGTACAACCAACGTTTTCAAGAGCTAGCACTACTGTGTGTTAGAATGTTCCCTGAGGAGGCGGATAAAATTGAAAGGTATGTCGGGGGATTGCCCGACATGATCCATGGAAACATCGTGGCTTCAAAGCCAAAGACAATGCAAGAGGCTATCGAAATGGCCACAGAGTTGATGGACAAGAGAGTCAGTACCATGGCGGAAAGACAAGCTGAAAACAAGAGGAAGTCTGAAAACACTTCCCGAAGCAATCAGAATCAACAACAGCAGCCAAACAAGAGGCAGAACACCGGGAGGGCGTACACTGCTGGATCAGGTGATAAGAAACCATATGGGGGATCTAGACCCCTATGCTCAAAATGCAATTACCACCATGACGGTCCGTGTGCTCCAAAGTGCTATAAATGTAACAAATATGGTCACATCGCTCGTGACTGTAGGGGTACAGGAAATGTCAACAACAATAACAACCAGAAGGGCACCGGATCGGGTCAGAAACCTACTTGTTTTGAGTGTGGAGTTCAGGGACACTACAGGAAGGAGTGTCCAAGGCTGAAAACCAACAAAGGCAACGTGGTAATCACGCTGGGAATAACAGGCTCCAGCACAAGGTCTACGTGGTTGGTTTGGAAATGCGGGGGCAGACCCGGACAATGGCGTTGGGGTACGTTCCTTCTAAAACATACCGATATGCTTATATCTTGTTTGTTAGGGTGCCGGATCGGTTTTGTGTCTAACACATTTGGTTCCCAATTTGACATCACACCCATCAACCCTAGACCATATTTGATGTTAGAATTTAGCCGAAGGGAGGATATCGGGTTTAAACACTATACTGAAAGGGTTGCAATTCAAACTTCCTAAACACATTTTAAACATAACTTAGATGCCGGTGTATAGAAAAACTTGGTAGTTTGGATGCTATAATCGGTATGGATTGGTTGGCGAGCACCAAGCGGTCATTGCGTGTTGCCGAGAAGATTGTTCGCATCCCCTGGAAAAATAAAACTTGATCATAACACGGTGATGAAAGTACCAGGGAATGTGACACGATTAAAACATCATTTCTTGCACTAAAACACAGAGAGTACATGCGAGAAAGGGTTTTCCATCTTTCTGCCAGTCATACAAAGAAATGAAGACAAGTCGGAGAAGAAGCCCGATATTGTGGACGTACCCACCGTTCAAGCTTTCTGAAGTATTTCCTGAAGACTTGCCGGGTCTTCCTCCGACTCGACAAGTGGGAATTCCAATCTTGATTTGGTACCTGGTGCTTGCACCGGTGGCACGGGCACCCTATCGACTGGCGCCTTCGGAGTTAAAGGAATTATCTGAGCAACTGAAGGAGCTATCCGACAAAGGCTTTATAAGACCCAGTTCCTCGCCCTGGGGAGCTCCGGTCTTGTTTGTCAAGAAGAAGGACGGTTCATTCCGGATGTGCATTGATTACCGGGAACTGAATAAATTAACGGTGAAGAACCGTTATCCGCTCCCAAGAATTGATGACCTATTTGATCAGCTCCAAGGGTCGAGTGTCTACTCGAAGATTGACTTAAGATCAGGATATCACCAATTGAGGGTTCGGGAAGAAGACATTCCGAAGACTGCCTTCAGGACTCGTTATGGTCATTACGAATTTCAAGTAATGCCGTTTGGTTTGACAAACGCACCTGCTGTGTTTATGGACCTCATGAACCGAGTGTGCAAACCTCACCTGGACAAATTCGTAATTGTCTTTATTGATGATATTTTGATCTATTCCAAGAGCAAGCAAGAGCACGAAAAGCATCTGAAGATAATATTGGATTTGCTGAAGAAAGAGGAGTTGTATGCTAAGTTCTCCAAATGTGAATTTTGGATTCCTAAGGTACAATTCCTCGGTCACGTGATCGATAGTAAAGGAATTCATGTGGATCCAGCCAAGATTGAATCCATTAAGGATTGGGCATCTCCTAAGTCGCCAACGGAGATTCGTCAATTCTTAGGTCTTGCTGGATACTATCGAAGATTTATCGAAGGGTTTTCCAAGATCGAAACTTATTGACCAAGCTCACCCAGGGAAGATTAAGTTTGAATGGGCGCATTATACAAGAAGCAGCTTTTCCGCTGTTGAAGCAAAAAGTTGTGCAGTGCACCAATCCTTGATTATGAAGGGAAGCGGAGATTTCATGCATATGCGACGTCCTTCGGTAGAAGGGTTTGGGCGCTGTGTGGATGCAGAGAGGAAAAAGTGATTTCTTATGCATCACGACAGTTGGAAGATTCATCGAGAAAAAACTACATCGGACTCATGGTTTTAGAACTCGGTGCAGTGGTCTGTTCGCTCTTAAGATTGGAGACATTATTTTATACGGAACCAAGTGTTGGTGTTCACCGACACATGAGTTTGCAATACATTTTTGATAAAAAGAGTTGAACATGAGGCAACGACGATGGTTAGAGTTACTAAGTGATTACGATTGCGATATTCGTTATCACCCGGGGAAAGCAAATGTCGTTGCTGATGCTTTAAGCAGGAAAGAACGAGAACCACCACTAAGAGTTCGAGCATTGGTTATGACTATTAGTTTGGATCTTCCCAAACAGATCTTAAATGCTCAGACCGAAGCGCGAAAGCCCGAGAACATTAATAGTGAAGACGTTGGGGGAATGTTGGTTGAAAATGCAAAATTTCCAGAAGCTATTAGAGAACAAAAGTTGGAACCACGTGCGGATGGAACCCTGTGCCTCAATGGCAGGAGTTGGTTACCTTGTTATGGCGATTTACGAACTGTGATCATGCACGAATCCCATAAATCAAAATACTCTATTCATCCGGGTTCCGACATAAATGTACCCAAGACATGAAGAAGTTATACTGGTGGCCCAACATGAAAGCCGACATAGCCACTTATGTTAATAAGTGCTTGACCTGTGCTAGGTCAGGCTGTGAACATCAAAGGCCATCAGGATTGTTAGTACAACCTAAGATCCCTGAATGGAAGTGGGACAACATCACCATGGATTTTGTTACTAAGCTTCCTAAGTCGTCTCAAGGCTATGATACAATTTGGGTGATCGTTGACCGACTTACTAAGTCTGCGATCTTCACCCCAATGAGAGAAACCGATCCTTTGGATAAACTTGCAAGATTGTACCTAAAGGAAGTGGTCACGAGGCATGGGATACCCGTCTCAATCATTTGCCGGATGTGAGTGACCCGAGATTCGCATCAAATTTCTGGAGGTCACTTCAGAGTGCTTTGGGTACAAACTTGGATATGAGTACTGCGTACCATCCGCAAACTGACGGGCAAAGCGAGAGGACCATTCAAACTCTCGAGGATATGTTGCGTGCTTGTGCTATCGACTTTGGAAAGGGTTGGGTTAACCATTTACCATTAGTCGAGTTTTCATACAACAATAGCTATCACGCTAGCATCAAGGCCGCACCATTTGAAGCACTGTATGGTCGGAAGTGTCGCTCACCTGTTTGTTGGACTGAAGTTGGAGAAGCTCAAATACTCGGTCCAGAACTGATCCAGAAACCAATGGAAAATCATTCAGATCAAGCAAAGGATGCAAGCTGCTCGTGACCGACAGAAGAGTTATGCTGACTTGAAGCGTAAACCAATGGAATTCCAAGTCGGGGACAAGGTCATGCTTAAGGTCTCGCCTTGGAAAGGGGTTGTACGTTTTGGCAAACGGGGGAAGTTGAACCCTAGGTATGTTGGACCTTTTAAGGTGATAGAAAGGGTTGGAGAAGTTGCTTACAAGCTTGAACTTCCAGAAGAATTAAGCAGAGTCCATAATACGTTTCATGTATCTAATCTGAAAAAGTGTCATGCCGACGAACCATTAGCCGTTCCGTTGGATGGACTTAATTTGGACGACAAACTTCATTTTGTTGAGGAACCGGTAGAAATAGTGGGCCGAGAAGTTAAACGGTTGAAGAGAAGTCGGATCCCATTGGTCAAAGTTCGATGGAACTCCAAGAGAGGTCCTGAGTACACGTGGGAGCGTGAAGACCAATTCAAGAAGAAATATCCACAACTCTTCACCAAGACCACACCTCGTCATGTGTTGCATTGTAGCTTGAGGACAAGGCTCGTTTAACGGGGGAAGTCTATAACACCCTGTGTTTTCAAGTCTTTGACGACGTCAATAAATGTACTATTTATTTTTATTATTGTACGTGTTTGCTTAAAATTGTAAACGTTAAGTTAAATCGCGTACGCCAAAAATTAGCGTTCAATGTAAACGGGCACCAAACAATTAAATGTTTACATCAATCAAGGGTTATATAATTATTTTGAGAATAATTATTAACTTTGTTCATTTTATTTTTATCGGATACGTTAAGTGTATACGTTTCGCGATAAATTGCGTTTAGGCACTCCCGGAACCACGAAAACTTTTCTACGCTTCAACAAATACCCACTTTTATACCCAATACATAAAATTTACTCAAATATATCATATATATCTCACTTATGCCGAAATTCATGCATCATGTACAAAGATATACATGAAAATTGACATAATACTTGCAACTTGGTCAAATGAACACCTTACTTCTTTAATGATGCACCATACCTAGCTTACTTGACTAGAGACCATCCCTAAAGACCATACTATGTTCCTTGACTAACTATTGCACCTTTTTGACTAGCTAACACATATAATGCAAGTAACATTCAAGAGATAACACATAGAACACAAAACACTTGGTAAAAATTTACAAAACTTCCTCCCTTGTCTCTCCATATGCTACGGCACAAAGCAATACACCACACAAACCCATATCAAATTTTCTACAACCCATACCCTTCTATATACACATATCCTAAGATGTACTAAGGCATTTGCAAGCATTGGTTAACCATTTCCAAGTTATAATCAAGAAAAAGGAAGCTAGGGTTTAATTAAGGAAGCTAAGGGTTTATAAAGTGCAAGTTTGGTTTTTGTGGCTAAACAAGGGTTTAGCACTTGTACATCATCATCATCATTCTTCTTAAGGTCCATTTAAACTCTTTATGTTGCTATAATTTTCATTATTATGCATATGATATTTCTATTTAGCTTAAATCACCATTTAGGTTTTAATCATGAAAATAAAGTTTTCACTTGAAATGACCACATGGATTACTTATATACATGTTATGTTATTACTTACATTATGTTAAAAAGGATGAGAAAATGTTGTATCATATTGTTTTGGTGTAAACATGATTATGGATTAATTAGGGTTTTCATAACTTCATAATATGTTTCAACTTAAAGAAATACATAAGACATGTTAATATTGATTATGGACTTTTAATCATGATTATAGAACACTAAAATAAGGTCATGTGGAAAGAAATACACTTGTACACACTTGGTTATGTGTAAAAATGATTATTTACAAAACTAGTAAATTAGAGATTTCTTAAGTAAAGTTATGATCTTAAGTATTATCATAAATTAGTTAACCTTGGTAACTTGGACACATAAGGACTATTATGGACAAAGGACACATCATATATGTATGATTTATAAAGTATATGATATATGAGACTTGTGGTAAAATACAAAAGTAATAAAGTATAAAGAAAAGATCAAAAATGGACTTATCAAACAAGCATAAACATTCTGTCCCAAATCCGAATTTTTACATACTCATTTTATATTTTTACAAGATAATACATTTCACGACGATTCCGAAAAAGTAAGAAACTTGTTAAACGGATTAATAACGAAAAAGTTACGTTAAAAACGAGTTATACGTTAATAAACGATGTCGTAAGTAAATTTTTATAAAAACATTTTTATAAAAATTAAAAACAGCAAAGGTTAGTATTTTTAACAAATAATACATATTTTTAGGATTCCAAAATGATAAGAATCGTAATTTTTCAATTAATAACGAACGAGTTATGAATTTCGCAAGTTTACGACAAATAATACTTTTATAAAACTATTTTTATAAAAGTTACTATTCATGACAGAAAGTTATATTTTTGTAAACCTCATAAAAATATAGAACTTTCAAATACGAGAACGTCCTCGAAAGAAATCGTTAAAAACGGAGCTATAACGAAATAAAATCGGACATTTTTACGGGGTTTTTTACGACGACAATACGGATTTTTATAAAAGCTCACGGGTCTGATGTGAACAGTAAAAGTTACTGTTTCACCAATAGGTCGAAAATTCAAAAATGTCCAAGTTTTGATAACTCGTCTTGTTACGAAAAGATGGACATAAGAAACGCAGAGAATCGGGTTTTATCGCGAAGTTACCGCCAGTTTTACTAAACGGTAAATATTAACGTTTTAACTTATTTATACCATTTTTCAAAATCATTACGTGTGGTGATTTAGCTATATAGATATATTTGTGGTTATTCAATGTATATATTAATAGGGAGTTTTCAATAATGAGGCCTCTTCGGGGATGGCGTTGTTTCGACGAGTTGTTGGATTTACGATTTAAAGTGTCCTAACTCCTCGAACGTCATGTCATGGTCCTCTGTAATTATGATAGCTCCGAACGATAGTACAATGTAACAACTATAGATTATATTCAAAGTTGTTAGACTAAGTACTCGTACGTACACGACTCTTAATTTATTTAGTGTTGCATTTGATCAATTCGGTGGCGCGTTAATTGTGATACACTCGACATTACTCACTCAAGGTGAGTTCATAGCCCCACATTTTACATGCTTTTGTTTTACAAAGTTTTTGGGGTGAAAAACATGCAATGTTTTACAACTGAACACAAGTGGTTAAGTTTCATATTATGATTACATGTTGCCTAAGTAGCGATAACCCAATCTGAGCCCATTATCATGAACTGTTAATTATGGGAGTGGCGAATGTTATGAATTAGATCTATTGGGTTTGACAAACCCCGTTCGGGTGATTAGCTCTTATTCCACAGTGATACGGAACGTAATCCATGTCGAACATAGGATTTGCGGGTTAGAAACTATCACCTACGGCAAAACGGACATTACATTTCGGTCTTCCATAACATGTCAAGCATCAGTGTATGATCCTTAGAGCAACGTAATTACATTTATTTGTATCTGCATCGGTTGCCATTATCTTCCACTGAGAGATCTTGTTGTCTATAATGATATAGATTTATAAACCTATGAATTCACCAACATATTGTTGACGTTTTAAAGCAATGTTTTTCAGGGGATCAATAAGCACAAGGTGCGATGGATACATTGGTGGTTTTGATTTGGATGTCTTGCATTAAAGATTTTGTCGCATTTCATTTTGTTATCTGTTATGGGCTGAAAATCTTTGTATTTGATTAAGTGAACAAGTTAAGCTACGGGCTTATGTAACAATGACTTTGTTAAATCCAATGTATCGTTTTCAAACGACTTTTTGGTTCAGTTCTATATTTTCTCTTATGGTTGTTGATTATGAAGTAACCGCCCCCCGGACCCTTATTCCGTGCGACCCAATTTGGGGTTTACAGATTGGTATCAAGAGCCAAGGTTTATAGAGAACCAGGTCAATTTTTTTTGGCTGGGACTATAACCGTTTTCAAAGGTGTTTTATAACAATAGGGATTTACACGGGACATACATATGTGCGATACATTTCATGCATACACTGCCTGTTGATTAGTTTGGTTTGAACTAGATGCATTCATATTTGATATTACCATGTTAAGATATAAATGTTTATTAATATAAGGGTCTTATATTAATACTAATATAAGCTATTTTGAATTTTCAGATTTCAGTCTATGTCGGAATTTCGGACGTCGAACCAACGGGTTACACAACAAGAGATCTCCAGTCCATATGAGGACTTATCGGATATAGGTTCACCTAGAGCCGATGACCATGAGTTCCCAGATGCACCGCCTTCACCTGAGGACAGCCGTATGGGAGATCTGCTCTCACCTATTGCACAGTCACCAGATTTATTGTGCCGGAGTCTGATCCTGAGGCGTATCCCGGAGGAGGATGACGATAGGACCCTAGAGGAGGAACCTATTGACTATTCTGCTGACGGAGGAGATGACTGAGAGATGATGAGGATGGACATTGAGGAGGGTATCGAGGATGCTGATATGGACATCGATGAGGAGGATGAGGATGATGAGATGGAGGACGAGGAGGCGGAGGAGGAGCACTCAGCTCCTGCCTACCCAGTAGTTGTTGCTTTATCAGCTACTGCCCCATCCGCAGAGGAGACTGAGCCATTTGAGACCGATGAGTCTGCAGCTACACCACCACCTCACCTGGCATTCCGTTATGATCTGCGTAGGATGACTCTTTCCAGGAGCCATTTACCGGTACCAGCTTGGTCTGATTCTTGTGGTTGCCAGATTACTTGCTATATCTTCCCCACCAGCATCACCACTATCTCCATGGTCTTCATCACCACCACAGATTCCTATCCCATTATCACCACCTTCACCAGTATTGCCAGCACCACCCCCTAGTCCTATTCGATCATTGGGATATCGAGCTGCTACCATTCGGATGAGAGCTGAGGCTGCAGCTACTTCTCATTCACTACCATTACCACCACCTTTCATACTCTCCCCACAGACCCAGAATGCCACCACCTCCCATTGCCACATTCAGCTCCTACTCTATTCCCACCTATTGTTACTACCATCTACAGACCCCGAGGTTAACCTACCACTGGGATGAGCGTTAGGTCTCGCACTAGGTCCCGGGTATGAGGTTGGAGAGAGCTCCGCCGCTGCTGCTGCTAGACCAGCTGGAGGTTTTAGGGCAGATTACGGATTTGTTGCCACTATGGATAGGCAGGTTAGACGTGACCCTGAGAGGTACGTTGGATATGGGATTACAGATGCATGGGATGAGATCGTTGAGACTTTGCAGGGAGCTCCGGTTAGCACCGATACAGAGTTGGGTGCACACATGAGGGAGTTTGAGTCGTTGGTTAGGCGAGATACAGATGAGATCTACACGAGGTTGGATGATGAGCAGGGACAGAGACAGTTATTGGCCGGTCGGGTCAATATGTTGTTTCGGGATAGACGTACTCATGCACATACACGTCAGCTCATGGAGACTGAGGCTGGGATGTCGAGAGAGGCGTGGGGACGAGCGATGGATGCGAGCGATCTTGCTCATGGAGGGGTTATATCTCTACGCACCACAGTGCATGCGCAGATGGCAGAGATCGCAGAGTTACAATCAGCGGACCGAAGGAGGCAGAGAGCGATGTCAGATTTGTTGGAGACGGACCGCAGGAGGCGGGAAGAGATGAGAGAGTTAAGAGCTGCTGACCGCACACGGCAGCAGCAGATCATTCAGACCCTGACTGCTGTACAGACACTACAGAGGGAGACGATTCCACTCCAGGGACTAGTCACCACCCTGCAGGAGCAGGTGACAGCCTTACAGGGACAGCAGGGACCCACTGGGGGTCCTGCACTACCGGAGCTGCCAGAGGATGCTGGTAGCAGTTCTTAGATTAGACTTTGTTATGGCTAGTCGTTTTGTATTTAGCCTACTAAGTGTTACGGGGGAAATCCCGGCTAGTAAGGCTTAGGGTTATTATGTTTTCTTTTGTTGTAACCTAACATTATGATCATTTTGTATCAAGAACAAATCATGTATGTTTTCCAGTTATATATGGAATGATGGTATTATGTCATGTTTAAAAATCGAATTTGTGATGAATGAATGTCGATTTGGTTATATCATTGTTAATTACAATTCAATTGTACATTTCACTGTGTGATGTGATATCACTTTAGTTATCATGAATATGTCATGTCATGGTTATGATTTTATGAAATCTAACGAGTATTGTATTTTCTTATGATTGAAGAAAATGGCACCGAAAAGAGCCACGAGGGCAACACGAGCCACGACAACACCAGCCCCAACAGCAACCACAACCACTAATGTCACTAATGCCCAACTCCAAGCTATGATTAATCAAGGAGTCAGTGCCGCCTTGGCTGCACGTGACTCAACTAGGAATGGCACTGATAGCCATTCTTCGGGAACGGGTGTCAGGGGATCTGAACGCGTTACTCGAGAGTGCACTTACCAGGATTTCATGAAATGCAAACCTCTGTATTTCAAGGGCACCGAGGGAGTGGTTGAGTTAACCCAATGGTTTGAAAGAATGGAGACTGTCTTTCGAATAAGCAATTGCTCGGCGGAAAATCAGATCAAATTTGCTACCTGTACTCTGTTAGCAGGTGCCTTGACATGGTGGAATACCCATGTTATGACTGTTACTCATGATGTTGCTTATTCAATGACTTGGGTGGATCTGAAGAAGAAGATGACTGACAAGTATTGTCCACGAAACGAAATGAAGAAGCTTGAGGCTGAGTTGTGGAACTTGAAGGTAATAGGTACTGATGTGGTCAAGTACAACCAACGTTTTCAAGAGCTAGCACTACTGTGTGTTAGAATGTTCCCTGAGGAGGCAGACAAAATTGAAAGGTATGTCGGTGGATTGCCCGACATGATCCATGGAAACATCGTGGCTTCAAAGCCAAAGACCATGCAAGAGGCTATTGAAATGGCCACAGAATTGATGGACAAGAGAGTCAGTACCATTGCAGAGAGACAAGCTGAAAACAAGAGGAAGTCTGAAAACACTTCCCGAAGCAATCAGAATCAACAACAACAGCAAAACAAGAGGCAGAACACCGGTAGGGCATACACTGCTGGATCAGGTGATAAGAAACAGTATGGGGGATCTAGACCCCTATGCTCAAAATGCAATTACCACCATGACGGTCCGTGTGCTCCAAAGTGCTATAAATGTAACAAATATGGTCACATCGCTCGTGACTGTAGGGGTACGGGAAATGCCAACAACAATAACAACCAGAAGGGCACCGGATCGGGTCAGAAACCTACTTGTTTTGAGTGTGGAGCTCAGGGGCACTTCCCAGAAGGATTGTCCAAGGCTGAAAAACAACAAAGGCAACCGTGGTAATCAAGCTGGGAATAACAGAGCTCCAGCAAAGGTCTACGTGGTTGGAAATGCGGGGGCAAACCCAGACAATGTCGTTGCCGGTACGTATTCCTTCAAAACAACCGTTTATGCTTATAACTTGTTTGATACGGTGCCGATCGAAGTTTTTGTGACTACCACATTTAGTTGTTCCCAAAATGACATAAAAAAAAACACACCATCACCCTAGACCACTATTATGATGTCGAATTAGCCGACGGGAGGATAATCGGGTTAAACACTATACTGAAGGGTTGCACATTAAACTTCCTAAACCACCAATTTAACATAAACTTAATGCCGGTAGAACTTGGTAGTTTTGATGCTATAATCGGTATGGATTGGTTGGCGAAGCACCAAGCGGTCATTGCGTGTGCCGAGAAGATTGTTCGCATCCCCTGGAAAAATAAAACCTTGATCGATACACGGAGATGGAAGCACCCAGGAAATTGACACATTAAACATCATTTCTTAGCACTAAAACACATAAGTACATAGAGAAAGGGTTTCCCTATCTTTCTGGCACAAGGTACTACAAAAGAGACGAAGGACAAGTCTGAAAGAAGCGACTTGAGGACGTACCATCTTCAAGACTTTCCTGAAGTATTTCTTAAGACTTGCCGGGTCTTCCTCCAACTCGACAAGTGGAATTCCAAATTGATTTGGTACCTGGTGCTGCACCGGTGGCACGGGCACCCTATCGACTGGCGCCTTCGGAGTTAAAGGAATTATCTGAGCAACTGAAGGAGCTATCCGACAAAGGCTTTATAAGACCCAGTTCCTCGCCCTGGGGAGCTCCGGTCTTGTTTGTCAAGAAGAAGGACGGTTCATTCGTATTGTGCAAATGATTACCGGGAACTGTAAATAAATTAACGGTGAAGAACCGTTATCCGCTCCCAAGAATTGATGACCTAATTGATCAGCTCCAAGGGTCGAGTTTCTACTCGAAGATTGACTTAAGATCAGGATATCACCAATTGGAGGTTCTGGAGAAGACATTCTGAAAGACTTCCTTCAGGACCGTATGGTCATTACGAATTTCAAGTAATGCCGTTTGGTTTAACAAACGCACCTGCTGTGTTTATGACCTCATGAACCGAGTGTTCAAACCTCACCTGGACAAATTCGAATTGTCTTATTGACGCTATATTTTGATCTATTCCAAGAGCAAGCAAGAGCACGAAAAGCATCTGAAGATAATATTGGAATTGCTGAAGAACGAGGAGTTGTATGCTAAGTTCTCCAAATGTGAATTTTGGATTCCTAAGGTACAATTCCTCGGTCACGTGATCGATAGTAAAGGAATTCATGTGGATCCAGCCAAGATTGAATCCATTAAGGATTGGGCATCTCCTAAGTCGCCAACGGAGATTCGTCAATTCTTAGGTCTTGCTGGATACTATCGAAGATTTATCGAAGGGTTTTCCAAGATCGCCAAACCTATGACCAAGCTCACCCAGAAGAAGATTAAGTTTGAATGGGGCGATAAACAAGAAGCAGCTTTTCAGCTGTTGAAGCAAAAGTTGTGCAGTGCACCAATCCTTGCATTACCTGAAGGAAGCGAAGATTTCATCGCATACTGCGACGCTTCGAAGAAGGGTTTGGGCGCTGTGTTGATGCAGAGAGAAAAAGTGATTTCTTATGCATCACGACAGTTGAAGATTCATGAGAAAAACTACACGACAAATGACTCATGATTTAGAACTCGGTGCAGTGGTGTTCGCTCTCAAGATCTGGAGACATTAATTTAAACTTAACAAGTGTACGGTGTTCACCGATCACAAGAGTTTGCAACACATTTTAGATCAAAAAGAGTTGAACATGAGGCAACGACGATGGTTGGAGTTGTTAAGTGATTACGATTGCGATATTCGTTATCACCCGGGGAAAGCAAATGTCGTTGCTTGATGCTTTAGCAAAGGAAGGAACAGAACCACACTAACTTCGAGCCTTAGTTATGACTATTAGTTTGGATCTTCCCAAACAGATCTTAAATGCTCAGACCGAAGCGCGAAAACCCGAGAACATTAAGAGTGAAGACGTTGGGGGAATGTATAGTTGAAAAGCAAAAATTGGGGGTGGTGGGAGTGGGGGGGTTGAGGTCCAGAATGCCTATTAGAAACAAAAGTGAACCACGTGCGATGGAACCCTGTGTCTAAAGGCGAGGAGTTGGTTACCTTGTTATGGCGATTTACGAACTGTGATCATGCACGAATCCCATAAATCGAAATACTCTATTCATCCGGGTTCCGACAAAATGTACCAAGACATGAAGAAGTTATACTGGTGGCCCAACATGAAAGCCGACATAGCCACTTATGTTAATAAGTTGCTTTACCTGTGCTAAGGTCAAAGGCTGAACATTCAAAGGCCATCAGGATTGTTAGTACCACTAAGATCCCCGAATGGAAGTGGTACTACATCACCATGATTTATGCTACTAAGCTCCTAAGTCCTCTCAAGTTCTATGATACAATATGTTTATCGTTGACCTGACTTACTAAGTCGCGATCTTCACCCATAGAGAAAACCGATCCTTTGGATAAACTATGCAAGATTGTACCTAAAGGAAGTGGTCATCGAGGCATGGGATACCCTCTACAATCATTGCGATCGTGACCACGGAGCTTCGCATCAAATTTTCTGAGGTCACTCAGAGTGCTTTGGGTACAAACTTGGAGTATGAGTACTGGCTACCATTCAGCAAAGGCTGACGGGCAAAGCGAGAGGACCATTCAAACTCTCGGAGGATATTGTTTGCGTGCATGTGCTATCAACTTAGGAAGGTTGTGTTAACCATTTACCATAAGTCGAGTTTTCATACAACAAAGCTATCACGCTAGCATCAAAGGCCGCACCATTTGAAGCACTGTAAATGGTCGGAAGTGTCGCACACGCTTTTGTTGACTGAAGTTGGAGAACCAAATACTCGATCCAGAACTGATCCAAGAAACCACTGGAGAAAATCATTCAGATAAAGCAAAGGTGATGCAAGCTGCTCGTGACCACAGAAGAGTTAATGGCTGACTTGAATCGTAAACCAATGGAATTCCCAGACGGGGACAAGGTCAGCTATGGTCTCGCTGGAAAGGGGTCGTACGTTTGGGCAACGTGGAAGTTGAACCCTAGGTAAGTTGTGACACTTTTAAGGTGATAAAAAGGTTGAGAAGTTGCTTACAAGCTTAACTTCCAGAAGAATTAAGCAGAGTCCATAATACATTTCATGTATCTAATCTGAAAAAGTGTCATGCCGACGAACCATTAGCCGTTCCGTTGGATGGACTTAATTTGGACGACAAACTCCATTTTGTTGAGGAACCGGTAGAAATAGTGGACCGAGAGGTTAAACGGTGAAGAGAAGTCGAATCCCATTGTCAAAGTTCGATGGAACCCAAGAGAGGTCCTGAGTACACTTGGGAACGTGAAACCATTTCAAGAAGAAATATCCACAACACTCACCAAGACCAACACGTCGTCAAGTGTTGCATTGTAAGCCTTGAGGACAAGGCTCGTTTAACGGGGGAAGTCTATAACACCCTGTGTTTTCAAGTCTTTGACGACGTCAATAAATGTACTATTTATTTTTATTATTGTACGTGTTTGCTTAAAATTGTAAACGTTAAGTTAAATCGCGTACGCCACCCTAGCCATAAATTAGCGTAATCGATGTAAAAGGGCACCAACAATAATATGTTTTAACATCAATCAAGGGTTATATAATTAATTTTGAGAATAATTATTAACTTTTGTATCATTTATTTTTATCGGAGACGTTAAGTGTAGACGTTTTCGCGATCAAATTGCGTTATGCACTCGGAACCACGAAAACTTTTCTACGCTTCAACAAATACCCACGTTTATACCCAATACCCAAAATTTAGTAAATATTATCACCCATATACATCAAAAACCGGATATGGAGAGAAAAGACCAAGAAATGCAAGTTTAAAACACAATTCCATGTTTTCATGGGATGTTCTCTACTATTTGAGGACATACCCCATCCCTACCATCCTTTGACTAATAACCATGACCTTGGCCATCCCTAGGACACCCCTTATGTCTCCTTGACCAAGTATACACCTTTTATAACATACAAGCAACTAGCAACTAACTCATTCATCACAAAACACTTGGTAAAAGTTCACAAAATCCCTCTTTTGCTCTCTCTTTGGCCACGGCACAAAACAACCTCCCACACAAATCCATACAAAATTTTCTATAACCCTTGCACTTCTATATACACATATCCTAAGATGTACTAAGTCATTTGCAAGCATTGGTTAACCATTTCCAAGTTATAATCAAGAAAAAGGAAGCTAGGGTTTAATTAAGGAAGCTAAGGGTTTATAAAGTGCAAGCTTTGGTTTTGTGATTAAACAAGGGTTTATCACTTGTTCATCATCACCATCATTCATCTTAAGGTCCACTTGAACTCTTTATATTCTTGTAACTTTCATTTTATAAGTTTTCATGCATGTGTAATTTCTATTTTTAGCTTAAATCACCATTTAGGAGTTTATCAAGAAAATGAGGTTTTCACTTGAAATGATCATATGGGTGACTTTTATATATGTGGTGTTATTACATATATCATGTTAAAAGTGATGGTAAAATGTTGTATCATATGGTTTTGGAGTAAACATGATTATGAGTAAATTAGGGTTTTCATAACTTCATAATATGTTTCAACTTAAAGAAATACATAAGTCATGTTAATATTGATTATGGACTTTTAATCATGTTAATATAACACTAAAATAAAGTCCTATGGAAAGAAATGCACTTGTACACACTTGGTTATATGTAAAAATGATTATTTACAAAACTAGTAAATTAGAGATTTCTTAAGTAAAGTTATGATCTTAAGTATTACATAATTAATTAACCATGGTAACTTGGACACTTAAGGACTATTATGGACAAAGGACACATCATATATGTATGATTTATAAAGTATAAGATATATGAGACTTGTGGTAAAATACAAAAGTAATAAAGTATAATGAAAAGATCAAAAATGGACTTATCAATCAAGCATAAACATTCTGTCCCAAATCCGAATTTTTACATACTCATTTTATATTTTTACAAGATAAGGAAAGCAAACTCATGCTAGTCACAAAGCCAAAAATATAGTATCAACAACTAGATGCTTAGAATTATTACACATGGACTTATTTGGCCCATCCGCCGTACGGAGTTATGGAGGAAATCGTTACACCTTAGTAATTGTAGATGACTATTCTCGATATACATGGACTAGATTTTTAGGAAATAAAACCGAAGCTTTCGAAGAGTTCAAAATATTTAGCAAAATGATTCAAAATAAATTAGGATGTTCCATAGTGTCAATTAGAACGGATCATGGTCGGGAATTTGATAATGAAGTACAATTCGGAAACTATTGTGAGTTAAACGGAATTTCTCACAATTTCTCCGCTCCTCGTACTCCACAATCAAATGGGGTAGTAGAAAGAAAGAACCACACTCTACAAGAAATGAGTAGAACTATGTTAAATGAACAATCCATTCCACAAAAATTTTGGTGTAATGCGGTCGATACTTCAACTTACATAATAAATAGAATCACCATTAGACATATTTTAGGAAAAACTCCATACGAGTTATTAAGAGGTAGAAAACCAAACCTTAACTATTTTAAAGTATTTGGAAGTAAATGCTTCATTCTTAATACAAAAGATTACCTCACCAAATTCGACCAATTCATATCAAATGATGTTTGGGAATTAGTCCTAATCCTAAGGATATGACCATAATTGGAACTAAATGGGTATTTAGAAATAAGCTTGATGAAAATGGTGTCGTATCTAGAAACAAAGCTAGGCTAGTTGTCTAAGGTTATAATCAAAAAGAAGGAATTGATTATGCAAAACTTATGCACCTGTAGCTAGATTAGAATCCATAAGAATATTGTTAACTTATGCATGCGCACTAGACTTCAAATGGATGTAAAGAGTGCATTCCTTAACGGTTTTATCAATGAGGAGGTTTACGTGACACAACCTACAGGATTCGTTGACTTCGCAAAACCTAATCATGTCTATAGACTTAAGAAATCTCTTTACGGACTCAAACAAGCTCCTAAAGTTTGGTACGATAGATTAAAAGCCTTTCTTATTAAACATGATTACACCATGGGAATGGTAGATAACACACTCTTTACTAAAAAGAAAGACCCCAATCTCATAATTGTCCAAATATATGTCGATGACATTATATTCGGATCAACTTGTCAAGAGATGTGTGATGATTTTGCCAAAATTATGCATGATGAGTTTGAAATGAGTATGATGGGGGAACTAAATTTTTTCTTAGGACTACAAATAAAACAATTAGAAGATGGTATATTCTTTAATCAATCAAAATATATAAAAGAAATGTTTAAGAAATTTGGATTAGAAGACTCTAAGCCAATGAAAACTCCTATACCTACGGAAACGAAACTCACGAAAGACGTAGAAGGTGAGTGCGTAGATAATATCAAATATAGAGGTATGATAGGAAGTTTATTATACTTAACGGCAAGTAGGCCCGATATCATGTATAGTGTTTGCCTTTGTGCACGCTTCCAAGAGGATCCCAAAACCTCTCACCTTGAAGCGGTTAAACGTGTATCTTCCGATACGTTAAAGGCACTACGCACTTAGGATTATGGTATCCTAAGGGGTCCGGCATAGAAACCATAGTATATGCCGACTCTGATCATGCGGGAGATTATGTGGACCGAAAAAGCACTAGTGGTATTTGCACGTTTATGGGATGTTGTTTAACATCTTGGTTCTCGAAGAAGCAAACCGCTCTTGCTATTTCCACTACCGAAGCCGAATATGTAAGCGCCAGAAAGGCATGTCAACAAGCACTATGGATGAAACAAGCTCTCGTAGACTCTGGCATTTAGGTTAGATGACATTCCTATAATGTGTTATAACAAAGGGGCTATAGACTTAAGCAAAAATCTCGTACAACACTCTCATACAAAACACATTGAGATTCGTCACCATTTCCTTCGTGACAATGTTCAAAAAGGAAATATTTCTATAGAAAATGTGTCATCGGAAGATAACATTGCTGATATTCTAACTAAACCCCTTAAACGTGAGCCCTTCAATTACTTACGTCTAGGTCTAGGAATGATGGAACAAATTAAAGGGGCCGGCCATACAATTAAATGCTTACTAAGTAGTCTCATTACCATAAATGACTGATAAGGAACTAAAAAGTAAATAAGAACAATGAACTGAAACCAAAACTGAGATGCCAAAATCGAAAAATTAATAAAAAAATTTTGTCAGATGGGCAACCCCCTTAATTCTTAACGGGTGGTCCCCTTAAAATTAAAGGGGCCGACCATACAATTAAGGGGACCGGCCATCTAATAGTAGGAAAACAAAATTTCTTCTTTCTGAGTCTAGAATTCTATTTTGCACAAAATCAAAAATTGGGAACTCTTCAAAAGAACAATCTACATACAAGATTACGTAACCTTGGTTTAGCCAAAATTTAAGATTTTCTACTTATGTATATAAAAGTCCCAATTCACTTTAACAAAATCCTTCTCACGACTAGAAGTACATGAAAAATCTATTTTCATACATTGTTGATATATGCTAAAAAAAATTTAAATCATGCATAATGATCTCACATTTGATGCCAAAGTATATAATCCAATATATACTTTGACTATTTTGTTTAAGCAACATTAAATCAAGGAGCACTTGGATTATTTCTTAGGTTTTCCTTTCTTAGAGTCGAAATAATCATCACTCCATATTTGTTACATATAGGCACACACTAGGCTTATAAATGCAAACACAAGTCTCTTTAAATGCGTTTACAACACATAGGGTTTGTCTAAGAAATCTTAAAAGCATTACAACTATTTTGAGTATTAAAACTATTTGTATAATATGGTTTCTATTGAAGACTTTATTTTACCTTTTTACATGCTTGTCTACATGTTATTCTTGCTAAATACCCTTAGACTTGATCATGATTGAAACAAAATTACAACTTTGCTTGCCTATCTTCTTACTTGCTAAATGTTGTAGTCTTAGTTACCATAAAAACTAGGACTTGCTGCAAAATGGCCACAAAACAGACCACCTTTTTACCATTTCCTAAAACAAAACAAACATCTAGACTTTCTGGACTTTCCATGTGGCGACCCCCTTAAATCAAACGGGCGGTCCCCTTAAATTAAAGGGACCGGCCATACAATTAAGGGGACCGGCCACCTGAGACACGATTTTTACTGTTTCTTTTTGCTCTTTGACCCTCTTTCACCTAGACTTAGATATAATTTCCCTAAACTCACCAACATCCCTTGGATTGACTTTCCAACAATGTCCATCTTTCCTTAATTACACCATTCTCCTAGTATAAATCAACCCTCATCCTCAACACATTTTCCACACTCATCTTGTCTTCTCCAATGTCTTCCCCTTACAATCCTTCGCCCAAACCTTCAAAGGTTGCCAAATTATCCGTAAGACGCATTTGGAGAAAGAAGTTGAACTCTTGTCACACATCAAATATGGATGATGTTAACTTACCCACTCAAATTTCCAACACAATCTCCTCTTAATCAAAATCAACCATCTCAAGAGAACTCTCCTACCACTCAAACAAACCATGATTCTCTACCATCTCACTCACTTCCACTTGGTGATTCTTGCAACACTAATGTTGGACACACTCCCTCTCCACTACAAAGTGTCAATCAATCTCAAACCCTATTTCCTCACTTACTTATCAATCTACATGTTGCTAGTGTGCTTCATGCTTAAACTCCACCATCACCTCAAGGTGACAACCATACTCAACCTCCACTTCCTCCATCTCTAAGTAGAGAAATGCTCATGAATGACATTAATCAACTTTAAGACCTATCAAACCTTCTAGTCATGCATCTCTCACAACATAACACTTCCTCATCACCTTACTCTCCAAACTTACCTCACACCCTCAACTTGGATCAAGTTGAACAACATGTTGGTTATTGTCCTTGTTGCATATACACCCAAAAACAATTCCTAACCTTGAGTGAAGATATCAATTAGATTGAATTTCTTCTCACTCGACCACAACCACCACCTCAAATCCAACGTGACTATCCTCCAACAACCACCTTCTCTCCAAACTCTCCACCAACAACCAACTAAGCATAATACATGCCGACTTTTTCTCGCTTTCAAAATAAATGACCAACCTTGTTATTTTGCAAGCAAGTCCTATGGAATATTGGTAATATTAAGACCTATGTAGTCTACTTCTATTAATATGCTTCAAGCATATTATCTCTATTTGATGTATGCATGATTGTGTTTTATACACAATTTTTATGTTTAATGAATGCTCCTTAGTCTCATATTTTTTATGCACTTGTTTTCTTTTTGGTTGGTTGAATTTTTCATATCCATAAAAGTTAAGCCTAGTTGATATATATTTGTGATTGTTAGTTTACACAAATAACTTGACACTTGTTAAGCATTATCAACATGTTTAAATATTTTTCCTATTTGCTATATGTTAGAAATGGTTGTCTTGTTCTTCTAACTTGTTTTGTAGCAAAGTTATCAATAGCTCGATTCCTTGGTGCCCTCGAACGAGGGGGAGTACACATCAAGGGGGAGCGTTCATCCCGTCGACTTTTCACATATTCATCGACGAAGCCTTTTTGATTCTACAAAAAGGGGGAGAAATGGAAATAAAACTCACTAAATACTTGTTTAAAAACAATTTTACATTTAATGAGTTTAGATTTTGTAATCATCAAAAAGGGGGAGATTGTTGATAGAAATAATGCCTAAAAACGTTATTAATATTTTTCGACCTCTCTACGTTTTGATAATCACAAAATGTAAAAACGATTAATGAAAAATTATTCGTAAACAAGTAATTAGTAGTAAATTTTCATTTTGAAAATTTAATCACTTAAAAGAAAAAATAAAAAAAAAAAAACAAAATACTATGAATAAAACATATGCTTAATGCATTTTATGATCAAAGGAATTTTTATTCAACCTCATATTTTTTTATAAAAAATGTCACAAACATTTTTATAAATTTTACAAAACATTTTTGGAATTTAAAAGAATGTTTATTCAAAATTAATATTTTGAATTCAATTTTATACTAAAATATGGCTAGAAATTGTTCCAGAAACACTCCACCAGAGAAAAGACAAAAAAGGGAGCGTCTGGGCTGGGCGGCCCTCTTAATTATTAAGGGGACCGACCCCTGTTTAAGGGGACCGCCCAGACAAAAAGCCAGCTCAGCTGGCCTATAAATACTGGACTATTCCCTACTGTTTTTCTCACCTTTTGCACACATTTTCTTTCTGTTCTAAATCAATTTATACTTTCCTTTCTTTCCTTTGATCATTTAATCAAAAAGCCTTGTTTCCAAGTGATCCAAACTTTGATTCTCAAGTGCAAGAGAAGAATACTTCCTATCATCAAGTGAAAAAGTATTATAGCTTAGTGTGTGTCGTTGCAACCTTGTTGCAATAGTATCATATCTTGTAAATCATTTGTATATATTGTAAAGGTGTGTATCGTAGTTGTGTATACTAAGTAGATTGTGTTGATCATTGTAAGTATAGATAGATCGGGTTGATCTTAGTAGGTAGTGTTTGATTGGTGTGATCAACGTAGTGTTTAGTTAAAGTGAAGTTGTGAAGAAAAGTATAGAAAGGTTGTGAAGGGTAGAGAAGTTGTTAAGTGAAGAATAGTCGAGTAGTAAAGAAGAAGTCGTGTGGTGAAGCCAAGTAGTGAATTATCGTGAAGTGGTGTGATTAGTCGTGATAGATTGGTTCTAGCTTTGATTAGAGCTCGACATTTTGCTTAGTGTCGGAAATTGGTGTAAGCTAAGTTGTGTACGGCTTTCTCCGCCTAAAAGGAGCTTGTTAACGTAGTGAAGAAAACTCTCGAGTTTGGTGCTCGGGGAGTAGAGTAGGGCGAAGAGGTGCTTCATTCCCGAACCACTATAAATCCTCGTGTTGCGGTTTGATCTTTCCATCTCTTATCTCTTATCTTGCATATTTATTTTATATCTTATTATTACTTGCTTGATTAGTTAAATTGTTCATATTGTGAATTCACATAAAGACGAATCTAAGTTTTTATAAACAAACATAACATCAATTTAAAAAGCGGTAAACTATTCAACCCCCCTTCAATTAAAAGTTCTATTTAAGACATTTATTTCCCAACAGCCCACTATTATGAACAGTAGCATGTTTTTATAAAAAAAAAGTTAAAAATATTTTTTATCGTAAACTTGTAAATAACGTAACTTCTTCATTTTAAATCCGTTCTTGATGTATCTTATAGTTTTGAAATCCTCTTAAGTTTCACTTTATCAGAAAAATAAGTTCATATTTTTACCAGATTTGAAAATTTTAGAATTTTTATAAAAATACTTTTATAAAAACATTTTTACGTATAATCTTGTAAATATCATAACTTCTTCGTTATAATTCGGATTTTCTAGTTCTTTATATGCTTACGATCCTCATGAGATGTACTATTTTAATAAAACATAAACCAAATATTATATGGTTCGAAATTAAACAGTATCTTTTTAAGTTTATATAATTAATTTTTATAAACTTGTTTTATGCACTCTTTCACTTAATTAAAATACTACAAGTCCTTTAATCTATGTACTAACACATCTTTGATACAAATGGAGTCCTATAAATTGTGTCCAAAGTTTGTACAATAACATGTTTTCTTATTTATTTATAAATAATATAAATAAACTTAATAATTTATGCACCAAATTAATTCTACAAATTATCCAACACTTATCTAAAGCATGTTCTTGTGTCCCGACATTTTTTCTAACAACATAACCTCATATGAAAAATGATGTTCGAACCATATAGGGGTTCATTTTTATTTTATAAACTCATGAAATAATTCTAGGTGGTGATTTAAACCATATAACAATTATAATAACATGAAAATTTATAGAAATGAAAGTATGAGTTTAATGATAACTGTAGCATCTCGTATTTTACGGTCAAAATTTTAACCGAGCTCTAAATTCCATTTCAAATTTTTAAGGAATTTATTATTTTGTTTTTAGCCGTTTTAACAAAAATCGTCGTTTTAGCTAGTTGCGAAGCGTGCCTTAAATATTTATCCATTTTAACGTTTGAGAAATCAATAATTCCATATTTTAGCTTCGAGAGCTTATTTATTTTTCATTTTAATACTTTTTGACTTTTATCCGCGTTTGGCCGAAACCGCGTCAAAATAGTGTTTTTATAATTTTTAATATTTTAACCAAGTGTTTTAAAACAAATATTGTGGTATAAATGTTTTATAAAAATAAAAATAAAAAAATACAATTTATAAACACAACATGTAAACCAAACACCCCTTTTCTTTTAATATGCTCCATCAAAACTAGAAACCAAACACACCCTTATCATATTTTTACTCCTACAAAACTGAAAACCAAACACCCCCTTATATAAAGTTTGACCTTTATAAACCTTTGACCCCCTTTATAAAAACACACACATAACACAGTAGAAAAAAAAAGATCGACTCCTTCCTGCTCTCCCTCTACTGTTCAATCAAAACAACCTCAAAACCATCAAAATCCACCATCTTGATGTCTTATAAGTGCGGAGTGCGATTTACATCCTGGAAAAATGGTTAAGTGCGTCGGTTTTCTATTAAAATTGGTGTACTTTCTGGGCTGGATAAAAACAGATTTTTGAAATTTTCTTATGTCTTTTCAATAAATATTTTTAAAAATAAAATGACATATTATGGACAGTAACTGTCCGCTGCTCCTTGTCACTTTCTTATAAAAGTTTTAATGAATGCATTTGATGTATTTATACTCTGAAATAACATAAATATCCAAGTGTCACAACCCTCATGTCCCAATATGCCACCTCAATACAACCATTGCTAATGGCCCGACCCCAGTCTGTCCATTCACCGCACCTCGCAACTCCATTGTAGACCTTGACGGCCCATGGCCCATTCACGAGTGAGCATCTTACCCCCAACCTCTAATCTACCCTAAAAACAAACCCTAATAAATAAGAAAAATGAAATAAATTGACAAGAAACAAGGTTAAAGGGTGAAATTAACCTACCCTAGGCATGATTTAAAGACTTGATGGTTTGATGTTTGAAATCTTTTTCTCCTATATTTTGTGCAAAAACGAACGATTCTTGTATGGGCATTTTAATTCATTGTGTGTGAGGTTGATAATGTGTTTAATCTTGATTTATAAGTTTTTATATGAACACTGCCACAAAGTGCGATCCATACTTTCTCTTTATTATATATATATATATATTCTATATATATATATATCATTTATACTATTTATATAAAATATATTTTTTTATGTAATCAAAACTAATCTTGTACGTTTTATTACTTAAATACAAGTATAATTGTAAACATAAATTTTTATTTCAATCCATAATACTGACCTTAATATTTAACATTTATCGGACTAATGTCCATACATCAATATACAATTGATTTTATTTGACTCAACATTAAAAAGTAAAAAAAGGGAGTATATAGCTACTCCATTATTCTTAAAACCAGTTGGGTGACATGATGTCACTCGACTTGTGGTATTTTGCTAATTTCTTGGTTGTCTTCTTTGTTACGAAACCTTGGTTATAAACATTTCCATACAGATCAGTTAATCTGATCTCGGCATGCCACTGTCCATCACCTTCCTCCTTTTTGTTAAAATATCCCTGTTGGAGTGTAATGGAGTTTTCCTAAGTAGTCATGTTGCGCAATGTCCGATCAGGCAATGATTTGCGAATCCGTAAAGGAAAACCTGTAATACTTTCTTCCAGGACACAGAGATCTTTCTGATCGGATTTTTAACACTTCCTGTAAAGCTAGAGACCGATCCAACGGATCGCCACAGTTTAAGTACCTAGCAGGTTTTGGTCCGTATATGTGGTGTCTAATTTGTTTCTGTAAATCGCTTACCTCTTTCATTGAATCATCATCACTGTCGCTTTCGGCAGTGTTGTCCAAGCTTATGCCTTGGCTTGCCACGAAATGTTTGATGGCAGATTCCATCAAAAGTGGACGTGATCTTGTCTATCGTGTTTAGTATGCTACTACAAGTGTACAAAAATCCTCTTCCCACCAGTATCGGCGTGTCTCTATCAATTGCCATGTCCAGGATGAGAAATTTTGCTATGATGGTGGTTACACCCACGTGGCCATAAGATCATCTCTCAGAGTAGCCCCATAAGCTCTACTTCGAAGTGGTTCAACATCGTGTTCCCTTCTTCACATTTATGTTACTCCTTCTTTGCCCAGCTCTTTGTAGAACGGCTATGGCATTACATTGATATCCTGTGCCAAGTGTCGGGCTAATCATTGAGGTTCCATCTTACCCTCCAGTCGATCGGATATCACAAATGCTTCAGGATCCTCCTTTTCTATTACGCTTCTCGCGCTTTGACTTTTATATGGCTTCTTCCTCCTCTGTTCATTCCATCTAGCTTCATCTTGTCTAAACAAATCCCAATCAAGTATCTTTTTATACTTGTCATTGTAGGTCATAGTCTAAATTACAGGTCTTTCCTCCTCTAGTAGAGAGTATCTTTCACAAATACTGATAGCCAACGCTTCTTTTTCAACTTCCTCCTGAGTCAGTGGTTTTCCAGTAGACATAGAGGGTCCCATATCAGAATAGATCAATTTGTAGTTCTCTAACTGCTTCTTTTTGTTCCTACCGCTCTTCCACATCTTACATACGAATGGCGGAACTTCAACTCCTTCATTATCCGGAATATCTCCAAAGTCAAGATCGTCTAGCAAGAGATCCCAGTCATCACAAATATTTTCTTCTTCTTCAGAACTAGCCAAGAACGGATCGAGTTCAGGGTATATTGTAATTATTTCATTCCTGAAATCAGCAGTTGCATTGGTTAGACGCAAGAATGATCTTCCAAAAACCACCCTTGGTTCAACATCATCCTTTTCCAGATTAAGTATAAACTTCACAAAATAAATCTCTCCTCTCAATGCTACGATCAATTCCTTCTTAACCACTTTATTTCTACTTTTCACCTCATGATCCAGACATAATTTCACTGCAAACTCATTCGAGATCATGTTTTCTTCTACTCCAAGATTTATTTCCCCGTCATATGCTTCCAATCCATTAACGAAACAAGGTGCCACAAATCTGTCGCTAATCTCTTTGGTCCCCATTTTGTGAAAAACCATAGCCTTTGTTTCCTTCTTTCCTCTACTATTGGCTGTGTCTTGAAACTCAGGGGAATTCCAGCCTCCATGCCCTTCAGCATTGTCACTTGATATTTCAATGACATTTTCTCCTAAGCAAGTTTTTCCAATACTAGAACTTGGATCCATAATTCTTATATAACAAAACAACAATAGAACAACCGTTAGTGGGTTAGTTAAAACAAGTAATAATACTTTTTTACATTTACATAATATTAATAAGCATGTAGCAATCAATTAACGGAACAATTTGTTTACAAAAATTAAGATATGAGCAAATTTTGACTATCCAAGTAGTAAAGTGCGTCGCACTTTCGAGTAAGTGCGGCGTACTTTCTGATATTTTTCAAATGTTTTATGTTTTTCCAGAAAAATCGGCGTACTTGGGAGTAAGTGCGCCGCACTTTTATAAATTTTAGTTTTTAAAACGTTTTCTTTTTATTACTTTATAATTAATCTTAATAAACAATTTAAAGACGTCAGTTATCTTTTTATTAAATGTATATATAATTATATAGCAATGATTGAGGTCATAAACTTTTATTTTGATTTCCATTAAATTTTCAATTTCACTTTCTAAATAAGCATAATCAGATAAGCAACATTGAGCAAATAAGATAAACACATAAGCACTTAGAATAAAATAGAAAGACATATGGCAATTATTTTTATTTTAGAATAATATTACTTAAATACAAGAATTCAACAAATAAGCACATAAGGAAAAAGATCCACATGTTTTCAGTGTTGATTTTACAGTTTTAAAAATGGGTTTTTTGGTTTTGAAATTTAGTTTTGATTCTGTTTGTGGAAAAGTGCAAGAAGTGCGGCGTACTTGGAGTAAGTACGACGTACTTTCTGAAATTTTTAGAAAAACCAACGCACAAAGGTATTATGCGGCGCACTTTATGAGAAAAATAAATTTTGGGTCAGTTTGACAGAAAAATGTACGGCAATTTTGAAAATTTGGTTTGTAAAACATCAATGACTTAACTAAGAATGATTTCAATCCACGGCAGTGGCGCCAAAAACTTTTGATGCGTTTCAAAAGCTTTAAATTTATAATGACTGAAAATACTGATTTATTAGACCAAAACACACGGATAAAAGTATAACCCACGTATGTAGTATAATCTTTTAGCTAAGACCAGGTCGTTCCACGGAATTAATAATTCTAAGTAAAGTTGGGACGTTTTACGAAAAGTTATCTTATAGACTATCACGATCTAAAGATAAGGATGAAATTGAAGATATAAAAACAATGTTTATTTGGGAGACAAGAGTAAATAGGAACAAACTTAGAAGATAACGGGTTCATGAATTATAGCATAATCGATTGAGAAAATGGGTAGTTTACTTAAAAGATTGTCTACTTCTCATAATCAAAAATCCTTTCGGCCTTTACTTTTAATTATGAAAAATACTTTAAGTTTGATTCGCGTTTTAGAAATAATAAAGATAAATGTGCTTAACCAAGTTCGTTAGACATGAGGTTAGACATTAAACATTTTCATTCTTGGGTTAATGATCATTTCAATAGCCAATCCTCACAAGGCTAAGATCGAGTTGTTCATAGACAAACAACTAGAAATCAAGCACAAATCCGGAGCCTTTCGACCTATATCCGGGCTGAGTGGTGATCAAATGATGATTAAGGATCCAAGTATAAAAAAATCAAGTTTATATTTGTTAATTCTAAAAAGTCATTAGTTTATCCGAGTTTGATCCATAATACCCTCATGTTTCCCAAATAAACATGATAGACTACTCCATAATCATAGAAACAAAACACATAACAAGCATAATAGATTCAAAAAATATTATATTCAATAAGGATAACGTGTTTATATCAATTTCACAAGCAAATTATATGAATCTTACAAGAACTTTCTTCGAACGAAATAATAGAAACCCAGAATTTCAACTAATAACACTTCTTCCACAGCTTCTTTGAGATCAAAAGTAACTTCTTTGAATGATTATACTCCTGGAAATGATGAAGATCTATTAGTCAATAGTCAATATCATATTTAATAGTATTAGCTGTAATTGACTAGACGTGATTGATTATCATGATTGATTATGTCACATTAATTGTGATTGGGGTCTTATCCCATATTTGTAGGTAGTTTCCATACATAATTATGGTCTCATCTGCATATATAGAATCGTGCTTGTATAATCTGATTCATGAGAAAATAAACATTCTAATATGGTATCAGAGCCTTTAACACCCACCACTAAAAACACTCTACCACATCTTAACCCTAGCAGTGACCCTACTTTATATCGCAGCCTTGCAGGTGCTCTTCAGTATTTGACATTCACTCGCTCGAATATATCTTATGTTGTGTAGCAGATCTGTCTTTAAATGCATGACCCTCGTGATCCACACTTTACTGCTTTGAAGTGCATATTACGCTATGTTCGTGGGACTCTTGACCATGGACTTCAGCTTCATGTTTCATTCGCTAGTCAACTTACTGCCTTTACAGATGCTGATTGGGTTGGTTGCCTTGTTACCCGTAGATCTACTTCCGGGTATTGTGTGTACCTTGGTGATAACCTTCTGTCTTGGTCTGCCAAGCGGCAGGTCACATTGTCTCGATCTAGTGCTGAAGCGGAATATCGTGGTGTTGCAAATGTTGTCGCTAAGACCGCTTGGATTCGCAATTTGTTGCTTGAGTTGCATGCTCTGCTTACTACTGCTACTCTTGTCTACTATGATAATGTTAGTGTTGTTTATTTATCCACTATTCCTGTTCAGCATCAGCATACTAAACACATTGAGATAGATATTCATTTTGTTCGAGATTATGTTGCCTTTGGACAGGTTCGTGTGCTTCATGTTCCGTCTAGATTTCAGTATGTAGATATATTTACTAAAGGCCTCCCAAGTGCGTTGTTTCTTGAGTTTCGCTCCAGTTTGAACGTCCGAAGATCTCCCGTTCCAACTCTGAGGGAGTATTAGTCAATAGTCAATATCATATTTAATAGTATTAGCTGTAATTGACTAGACGTTATTGATTATCATGATTGATTATATCACATTAATTGTGATCGGGGTCTTATCCCATATTTATAGGTAGTTTCCATACATAATTATGGTCTCATTTGTATATATAGAATCGTGCTTGTATAATCCAATTCATGAGAAAATAAACATTCTAATAAGATCAAGGTAGTTCTTCAACAATTCCTGCTATAACTTCCTTATAACTTTCTTAATACTTTTCCTACTTAAAGATATGATAGATTGAAGTAGAGTGGGATGATTTGATCCCTGAATTTGTGCCCTTTATATAGCCCTAGATGGTGCTTCAGTTGTGGGAAGGGAGAAAATTAAAGGTTGCCTAATTATTGCAATCATTATGATTTTGGAGTAACTGCAGGAGAAGTGCGCCGCACAAATAAAATTATGCGCCGTACTTGGCGTGTGAATTAAATTGCATTAACCCGCTTTGAAGTACGCCGCACTTCATGAAAGTGCGCCGCACTTTGGCTCTTTTTCATTAACTCTTTACTTCTAGATCCTTATATTGACGACCGTTAGTGTATTTAACGGAATATCTTTGCACATTTAGTCATTTTCGTTATTCTTGGTCCTGAAACTATTATTATACCAACAAACAACCAAACATGCAATATTTCATGTGTTAACATATATATTTCACATATTTTTGAGGGATAATTTATGTATATTTGGAGCGTTATCATGTGGAAAACTTTGGAGGATCGAACCTATACTTTGTTGCTGCGTTTTTAGATGATTTTTAGGGTTTTATAACCCTTGTGTAACCACCATAACACCATGTTTAATTGAAGTGAAGTTACTCATTCCTTTTAATCTTTCGATGTGTCTATGTATTGTTTGATAATTGTTCTTTGCTTTCAATTAACATGCTTGGATAAATATAATTTGTGTTTGCTTATGATTGTATGAAACCTAGTTGATTATATTTTCTTATTGCTCCTTGTTAATGATGTGCGCGTTAGGCTTTAGAAAACTAGCTTCTTAATTGCATAGCGAAGACGTCTATGGAAACGTGGCTAGGTTAGAGGATACCCACACAATAGTCTTTATACTACCTTGCCATTTGGGTGGATTCCGAGTTAGGTGTTTAATTATTTAAATGCTTACACATTCTATTACGAGGTTGACGGGTAATAAAATTAGAGAAGACAACTAGAGAGTAGTGCATGATTAGGTAAACACGTTTGTTTAACCATATGAGTTTTTCATCACCTTTACTTTTCTGCAATTTGTATAGAATTAGGAGTAGTTAATTAATTTAATCAAAACCCCCTTCAAACCCAAGATTTTACTTGCTTTTATACAATATAAAAATACAAAAATACTCTTCTCTCAATCTCTAGACCTTATTGACCATACGATTCGAGCCTACCCAAACTATTCCCCTAGAGAATGATAATAACCCCCCGAGTCTTGCCTATACTACACTACAACAGTTAAGTACACTGCCTAGGAGGGTTGTAAAACTTTGGTTTGCAATCAACCGCAACATCAGCCAGCAGCCGCCGGCCAAAGACCACAGGAGGTCTTTCTCGGTTTTCTTCGTTCTTGTTTATTTTGTATAAAACAAACTGTTGCTCGTTATAGGTCATGCCACATATTAACAAAAACTTCTCTGGTAACATTCTCAGAATTCTATCCTGATTTAGACTCTAAAAGCATTACTAAGTTAAAGTATACTTAAAAGGCTATCAAAGGTCAATATTGGGATTTCCCGTTTATATAGAAAAAAACTTTACTCGAGTCAAGGGCGTTTCAAAACCACAAACAACAATTCAATTCTTAGGTCATTTCTCAAAACAGAGAAACTTATTAGACCTAACTTTCTCGACTGGTATCGCAACTTGAGGATTGTCCCTAAAGCCGAGAAAAAGTTGGTCTATCTGAAACAGCCAATACCCCCATTCCTACCCCTGTGGCTCCAGCTGAAGTTGTTCTTGCTAATGTTCTTGCTACACGTGCCCGTTGGGTAGATACACAACAAGATTTCGCATGTCCTATGCTTACTAGCATGACTCCATAGCTTCAAAAGAACCTATTAAGGAACTAAAAACTGTGTTTTCACAACAAGCTGAACGAGAACTTCTTAAAACTGTGAAAGCAGTCCATGCTTGCAAGCAAGAATATGGGCAATTTGTTAGCTCTTGCATGCTTAAGATGAAAAACTATTAGACCAACTAGAACGCCTAGGTAACCCTGTATCCTTAAACCGTGGAGTGAGCTTGATACTTACCTCTCTTTCAAATGACTATGAATGATGTGTGCAAAATTATAATATGCATAGCATGGGGAAGACAATAGCTAAGCTACATGCTATGCTAAAGCTACATGACTGTGACAACCGACAATTTCAGGTTAACATTTATTCAATAAACTAGAATGTTTATTCTAAACAAGTAAATAATGAACTATACCCATAACCGTTAGGTTATCCCGTGTATAACGACAACCATCTTTAAAAGTTTTATGTCGTAAACTACCACACTAGACTAAGGTTTAGTCTATGCTAATCAAGCACATTAACATTCTCATGATCATGTTTTAGTAATCATATGCATTTGGTTTCACCGACTTCACGTAGTTCTCATATTTGCATCATTTTGCATGCTTGCATGTACAACATACCCAACCCCTTCACCGCCTTTATGATAATACATCAACACTTATACACTTTACACTTTTCCCTCTCCTTTTAACAGCCCCAAAACTGGCACTCCTATTAGGGGTGGTCAAACCACCACTTTCTAACATTGCTTCTCCTAAACTACCCTAACCATGTTAAGCATAAAGCCACCAAGAAAGGTCACCATCCTCCTCACCCCTTGTCACACTCAAAACCCATGGCTCAAAGCCCCTTTTTCCCTTCTAGTGTAACAAGACCAAGTTATGGTGAAAGCACTCCTTGACCCTTCCCTCGTCTCTTGCTATAAAATAGACCCTTATTCACCCACATAACACACACAAAAACGCACTCATTCCCTCTATTTTTAGCTGGTCTCAAGGAGTAATAACAAGTTTTAAGGGTTTGGTAAAGGTTTTAAATGATTGCTAGGGTTTTGGTGGTGTATTTATAGGGTTTTATAGCTTTCGTGTTGGTTTAAGCTCACTTCACCATCATCATACTCATCCATATTTCGTGTAAGTGTCCCGTGAAGCTAATTTTACTCATATTTATCATATCATTCATGGTTTTCATATCACCTACTAGATTTGTTGTGTTAAAAGTTGATTTAAACTATGTTATGAAATTAGGGTTTTCTGTCCAGAAATTAGGGTTACTTTAGAACAAGTTTTACCTATCTAACTAAACTCTTTCGGTAAATTTATTTTAATCAAATGATACCTTAATGTCTTAAGAATATTTCCATCTAGAATTTATAATTTATGGAGGTGGTTTGATATTTTAAAATAAATTTATAAAAACAAGTGTCCAAGAGGTATAGCTGTTTACACACGTGTACTATTACGACAGTTTAGAGGTCTAAAACTTTGAGTTAGGAAGTGAGTCCATAGTAGTTTAAAAGCTAAGACATAAACCTAAAGCCCAAAATTCATTTCATTAAATTTTATTAAGAATTGAGTGAGTTATGGCCTTTTAAATCGGTTTACGATTTCTGATAGAATCTACTTTTTGAACTTAACAAGAAAAGTTTATGTTTTACCCTTTTTCAAAAGGATTTTACATGTAAAACTTTATAAAACTCTAACAAAAGTTTATATGGATGATATAACTTCTCAAAACATATGTGCATATAGAACATATCATTGTGACCTCAAGGCATCTTATTGATTTAGGTCGCGGTTAGGTCATACCGTTTACATCAAGCTTGCTTATTTACTCTTGTTACTTTCACTTGCTAAGGTGAGTGTAATAGCCCCTATCTTACTTGTTTTGAACTACTATAAGGGGGAGAATACATGCTCGATTATTTTTATGGACACAAGTACTCTAAACATTTACGTATTACCTAAGTTATGCATCATTCCACTAAGGCCCTATTATCATGAAGCGTTAGTTACGTAGTAAGCATGAATGTTGTGAATAGATATATTAGGTTGACACCCTTGTCCAGGTTTGTAGTGCTTACTTGACCGGTATGTCAAAGGTAGGCATAATCATTTTAGGAACTAAGTGTTCTCAGAATGGAACACTTACAGGGGCACAAAACAAATAGTTAAGGCTTCGGTTGCATGAGCTTAGTGCAATAGTAATACTTTTTATGATATTATGTGTGTTACAATAGTCACTAAATCTTGTGGTCCATGTCACTTTCGTTATGTTATGAACTCTCAAAACTATGAACTCGTCAACTCTATGTTGACCCGTTTTAGCATGTTATTCTCAAGTCCTTAGTTGCACACATCATGGATAACATTTGGAGCATCATACTAGAGTCACATTTTGCGGCCTTATTTCATTGCATTATTAATAGTGTTTGGTTATGTATTAAAGATCTTCTTTCGTTATGTTATGAACTCTCAAAACTATGATCTTTTGTTAAAACATTATTGTTGAAATCAAACGAGTATTTTCAATGACTCATATAGAGGTCGTTCGATGTAACTTATGATTTTGTTTCATGAAAGGCATGCCCCGTTATCTTTCGTTGCGATTTGGGGGTGTGACAATGAGAAAGGGCTTCCAAATAAGGCAACTACTGCACCTGTTGTCCTTGCAAGCAGAGGTGGTGGGTAGAAACACAATAAGAACAAGAAAGTACAAGCTGCTTAAGGTAAGGGTCTTGGTAATGGTAAGGGTAAGCTAGCTTATGTCACCAAACCAAATATTCCCCTACCACCAAAGAAGGATCACCCTGAAAAGAGTGTAACCTACCATCATTGTCGTGAGGTGGGTGACTAAAGGAGGAACTAAACTGCCTACCTAGCTAAGCTGATGAAAAAAGAAGGACAAAACTATTGGTGATAGTTCATCAGGTTTCTTCATCATAAAACTTTACTCTTTTCCTAGTAAATCCTGGGTGTATGACACTGGTTGTGGTACTCACATATGTAACACTACTCAGGGGCTTAGGGGAAGCAGGAAGCTAGAATGTGGAGCTTTGAACCTATACGTGGGAAATGAAAATCGTGCAGCGGTTGAAGCTATAAGAAGTTTTGATTTAATTCTTCCTAATAGTTTATGTATTGTGTTATACAATTGTCATTACGCACCTTCTATTACTAATGTTCTTTCAGTTTCTCATTTAAAAGATAATGGTTTTATACATTGTTTTACGGATCATGGAATTTTAATTTCTAAGGATTATTATTTTAGTTTAATGCTATTCCTCGTGATGATATTTTTGAAATTGATATGCATGGTCTTGTTTCAAATGATAGTTCTATGTATAATGTTAGCAATAAAAGAGCTATGCATAATTTGAACTCTACTTTCTTGTGGCACTGTCGTATTAGACATACAAACAAGAAGCGTATTGAAAAGATGCAACACGATGGGCTTTTAAAACCAACCAACTCTAGCAATATGGCGTGTAAGCCTTTTCCACATAAAAAGGAAATAGCTAAAGATCTACTTTGACTCATTAAACACACTCTTGCATGTGCCCATCCAAATGTGTCAAGACAAAGGAATTAGCTACTTATCATTACCGTTCACGACGACTTACTCTTAAACTGTAAAGTTTACTAGCTTAAACATAAACATGAAGTCTTTTGAAACTTGAAAATTATTTCTAGTGAAGTAGAGAATTCAACTTGAAAGTCCCATAAAGGCTTTATGAATTTGACCGGAAGGGCGAAATATGAGTCACGAGTTTTTTGGATCAACTTAAGAAGCGTGTGGATTTGTCTCATAACACGCACTTTTACATCCACCAATACGCCACAAAATAATGGTGTATCTGAAAAGATGAAATCCAACACTGCTTGACATGTTTAGATCTATGATGAATCAAACAACTCTACCAATGTCCATCTGGAATTAATCACTAGGAGTATGTGCCAAAACGAATTCTCAATATGGTTCTAACTAGGAAGGACGAAAAGACACCATATGAATTATGGCATGAAAGTCCCCATGCCCCGCACCGGGGACGCCACCACTGCAGGATAGTCGGTTCTTCTAGGACGGCAGCCCCAAATTCAAAAAGCCGCCGCCTCCACGATATAGATGTATGCCACTCCATTATCAAACAAAATATTTGTATGTCTTCAATATTAAAAAAAAACTATTTTTTCAAACTTTTAAATTTTAACCTCTTATTTTAACAGCTATATAATATAGCAATACACTATCAATTTATTTAATTAATTTTATCTACACAATTTATATACAACTTTTAATATCTATGCAAAAATCCTTAAATGGCTTGTTTCGCTTGCCACGTAACGTCGAATGAAATCAAAGCTATACATAACAATAAACAAAACGAGAAGATAAAGTTTGCTCAGCTCACGATAAAGAACTAAGCCTTGAATTTGATATTGCGAGCATAAAAAAATGATATGATAAAAGCATAAATGAATGCAGTGACATTCTCAACAAGATAAACCTGCTTTGATCGACAACCCACTTTTTATGAAACAAATAATCTGATAAAGACTACGAGATACACATTCTTTGTTTTAGAAATGTGGTAAAAATAGAACATCAAGTGCATAATAAATTTTGTTTGGAGGCTTTTAAAAAATATGACTATTGTGTTGTCAGTATTGTTTTTTAAATTTCCTATAGTAATTTCTATTTTTATTTCAAGAATGACAATTTATTTACAGTCCAGGAAGATTCAAAGCTAAATACGTAATTTTATTCATTGAAATACAAAGTAAAATACGACAGTGAAATAAAAATACAAATTACGATACGATACGAAAACACAAATCATCCTACTTGTTTTCTTTGTGCATCCAACGGATTTGGTGACTGATATTATCTTGTATTTTTTGCACACATGTCCACAACGTTCGTTCAACCTTGTAATTTTTCGAGGCTTCGTCTTATAAAAATTTGTCAATCACATCACGTCTTTCTTGCAGAATATTTTTGCAAGAAGCATATTGTACCCTCAAAGCTTGTTTTGTTGCGTATGCTTGGTCAAACAGCTTAGTTACGGCGATAATAGTTTCCTGACGAGTGACATCGTCTTCATCACATTGTTTTTGAACGTACGCTTTGATTTCTTATATGGTATGTGGGAGAGAACAAGCCATAAGAAATGTTAACGTTTGTGTCTGTTTTGAAATTGAAAGTAATGTGTATTGAAAATGAAAATGTAGGGATATATAGTGTAAAAAAGGTTTTTTGAAGGAAAAAAAAAGATATTGGTCGTTTTACTGTGCCTAAAAGGTCGCATGTAGGTCGCTAGAGAGAGAAAACTGAAGTGGCAGGAAAATGAGGGTCGTTGGGGGTCACTAATGTGGGTAGCCTAAGGCACTCGTGAAGCGTGAGACACCTAATAAACTTGAACCTATATATGTTGAGTGTATCTTTCTAGGATACCTAAAGAAACGATAGGTTACTACTTCTACTACCCACGTGAGCACACAATTATTATTGCTCGATATGCTGAGTTTTTTGAGAGTAGTCTCATATCACAAGATGCAAGTGGGAGTCATGTAGATCTTGAAATAATTTAAAATGAAGATACACATCCTTTGGAAATACTAGCGAACATCACGATGATGTTGAACACGAAAGTGTTGAACCACAAAGTGATGATATTCGCATTCGTAGATCCGGAAGGACACATCGTGCACCAATTGATTAGGTTTATATATCAATGTTGAGGAGCATGAGTTAGGGGATCATGGTGAACCCGCTAATTATAAAGCTGCATTGTCAGATACTGAATCTGATAAATGACTTAAAGCTATAAATGCTGAAACGCAATCCATGAAAGACAATGAAGTCTAGGTCGAAGTTGATCTCCAACCTAATGCTAAAACCGTTGAGAGCAAGTGGCTCTTCAAGAAGAAGACCGACATGGATGACAATGTACACACCTATAAAGCTCGTCTCGTAGCAAAAGGTTATACTCAAACCTCCGATATAGATTATGAGGAAACCTTCTCTCATGTTGCAGAAATTAAAGTTATTAGGATTCTTTTCGCCATAGCAGCATTCTATGACTATGAGATTTGGCAGATGAATGTCAAAACCGCTTTCTTGATTGGTCACCTAACAGGAGAGATATATATGGTGCAACCTGAGAGGATTGCCAATCCAAAATATCTCAAGTGAGTATGCAAGCTACATCATCGATCTATTTATGGATTAAAGCAAACATCTTGGAGTTTGAATAAAAGGTTTAATGAAGAGATAAAGAAATTTGGTTTCATTCTTGGGACGTTCTTCCGCTCCGTTTACTCGATAATAATTAGAAATATGATTATGAAATTCCAACAATAATTTTAAAGATTTTATCCACATGCATCGGCTTCTTTTTGAATGGTCTATTGTTCCGTTTTTGCCATATACGGTACCGATGCACAAACTAAGATTTTAGCCACAATTACCCTCGTCAATTTTCTAAGCGCAAATATGATACATTATAACAGAAAAGTGGTTTGTAACATGAATAACTAATGAATGAAATATGTTGATTAGGGATGGCTTAGCCCTACTAATTACCCTACTAGCTCCGTCAGGGCCGTCTTTGATGGTGTGCGGGATGGGCGACCGTACAGGGCCTCAAAATTTTAAGGGCCTAAAAATTTGTCTCCTTAACAATATGTTAAACGGTTAAATAACTAATTTGCATTATATCTTATAAACAATGATATTTTATATATAATTTTTATTCTCGAAATATCTCATTAAGTAATTTCGCTCATGGCCCTCAAAAATTTCAGAAATTTAGAGACGGTCGTGAGCTCCGCCCCTACAAATTTGCAACTCAAATTTTCCGTTGCATTAGATTGGTTGTGTAGTAGTGGTCAATTTACACTTGGGTGGGATTCGCCGCTATAAATAACTATGATAACAAATATTTTCATAAAACAAAAAATTAATATTAATTGCTATTGTTCCCACCTATTTCTTACAACTTTCGGTAAGGGAAGTGATTTGTGCACCATTTTTTTCCATCCATACACTAATAATTATGCATACCGGTGTTGTACTGTGTGCATTACCGATGTCATTTAGTGGTGTATTGATGAAAAAAAATGATGCACAAATCACTTCCCTTTCGGTAAACATGACTTTGTTATTCCTTTATCTATTATATTTCTCTTGTTTTTAGTGAAACAATAACGAGCAACCGTTAACTAGAAATCCATAGGAAATAGTTGGCAACACGTGGAAAATTTTCTTTAGGGATAAAAAAACGTTCGGGCATTAAGAATTGACGGACTAGTTATCTTGTTAAGATTCGGATAATAATTAGGATCCATAAGTTCTTTGACTAACAAAAAGGTTGAAACAAAGGACAAATCAAAATCAAATCAAAATCAAATCAAAAGTATATATACGAGAGAAAAGATGTTTATAACTCGTATTTAAATTATCTCTAGCAAACAAAATAATTTGAGAATCGACAAAAAGTGTTAATGTGAACTATGCGATCCGTTTTGACTAGGATCACAAAAATCAAAGATATGTATGATGAGAGGCAAACTCTCTACAACACATGTAAAACACTTTGCTTCGTTTGTTTTTTCAGAGGTTTTACCTCTTTATCTGCAAATCATGTCTGCAGAAAAAGAGTTACATCTAAAGTCTCCATCTGCATGCAAAAGACCGTTTGTTTTTTGTTCTATTAACGTACTTCTTTCATTAATTTTTTTCTTTATCTTATTTCACTAGTAAGTGCTTTTTAGCACTTATGTCTGCAAAAAAACAAACATACTTCTTTGATAACCTCTTCCCTCCTGCAGACAAAAAATGTAAGAAGTACTTTTTTTTAGAAAAACAAACGAAACCTTAATGAACAAAACACGACACTCATTTGATTAATTTCTCTTTATAAAATCCCAAAAATGATAAGAAATCCCGTTTTGACTAGCTAGCACTTAATATTTGCATATATTTTATTGACCCAACTCACTATGAAAACTTGTTTGTTTCATATCGTCTGCAACTGAAAAAGACGATAAAGTCATAAAGGAAAACGTAAGTTATAGAAAAACTGTCCTCATCTATCATAATATATTGTCATTGTACAAAAAAACGACGTGTTGATCTGAGATTTAGATGTACCACTTTAAACCGTTGAAAGTATAACACTTTTCGCAATCGAATCTAGTCCTCTATTTGTGGCCAACAACCTTGTACTACTTTAGTGTGTCCATCTTTTAGTGAAGATACTATGTTAAATCCATCTTTCTATGACACGAATACTAAGTTCAAAAATTACTGAGTTATGGGAAATGGCTTAGGATACTTGGGTTTTATTACAGGAGTTGTCATGAAATTACATATTAAAAGAGAATCTTGTTCTAGTATACTATTTACGGACCCAACTATTTGATTAATAACGAGGAATGAGCGCAACCCCGTCTGTCACGGATCGACGATTACTAACGCTGCAAATATGGAACCATAACCTATCCCAATTTTTGTAAATTTCTATATTCTAAAAACAATTAACAATGTGTTTCTGCAACGTCGTTAATTTAACGGTTCTATTGAGAACATGCCGACCCCAAGGGTCTAGAGATTGCGTAAACTTTTAAAAAAAAAAATAAACTAACGACAATACACAGTTAGTGGGCGAGGGTAAGTTTGTAAAAAAAATTAAAGTGAGGGTAATTTACCAAATTTTGACACATCTTATGATCAAGGTTTATTTCGTAGTAAATACACGGAACAGGGTAGCAGGGTGTGGTATTTCGGTCGAGGGCGGGGTAGTGGTGCCGGGTCGAGTAAACAGCGTTGTGAGGTTTTTTCAGGTCGATGTCGGTGAATTCTGCGTCGAGAATCAATACGATACATTGCAACCAGGTATTACCCATAAATGGTTAGCTTGAAATATTATGCGTTTAGTTCACCATTTAATCATTCATGGGATCATTTGTTTTACTAGGTTTCAATGGTGACCCTTTAGTAGAATCCTCTCCAATATACCGCGATCTACTATAAGAGAACACAATAGAAGACTTGAGCCCTATAACATACAATACACAGCAGTATTATGACTAGAAACTACAGGGGTATTATTCAATCATCTAAAAATACTGCTTTTGAACACTAATACGACCTTAGTCTGCACATGGAGCGCGGAGAGGAGATGAACGCTCAAACAAACCGAGAATTCATAGCAAACACAAGCTGAAGGCAAGTACCTGTTGTGAGATAATATCATCAAATATCTAGTTAAGGCGAGAAGTACATGAAGAACTCTAATCTGACCTCGGTAACCCTGATCAACTGACGAAAGTGAATGCATCTCAAGTATATTTGTCCGTTGATTGCTTGAAAACTGTTTGCAAGCATATAAACTCAGCTATACTTATCCACATAAAGAAGAGTGCAGTCAATATAAGAGAATGCAACGCAGTAAGTAGACATTGCGAACCATCACTTCTCTGCTACAGAACTTACACACACGGTATTCCAGCTTCGACATTGGAGAAGCGAAGAGCCAGGTGTGCTACGTTTAAGCTACAAGACAAAAGAATTTATCACCCAAAAAAAAATAACCTGAATAGGCAGGCGTGGAAGCAACCCGCCCAATCATCATCTAGAAAAACCAACCAGAGAAGTAGTAACCCCGCCGAGAGCATAAAACGGAGAACCAAAGTCCACATCCCCGAACATAATCGCAAGATAACGCTTGAGCGCACAAAGTGAGGCTCCCCGATCAATGCAATTTAAAGGACAATCACCTATCTTGAAAAGCGGTCATAAGCGACAAATAGCGACTGTAAATTTTCGATATGTAGTCCCCCTGCAAGACGGCGATATAAAGTCTGGGATCCTGAACACGAACGCGTCCGCGTCCGACCCAGTTTAGACCCTCTGAGTATCAAAACGAAGGTGTCCGAGAAGATTACAAATGAACCATGTGTGACACCGTCTCAAAATAAAATCTGAAATGAGCGAACTTCTTCTAAACGTAAAATAAAAGCCTCGTAAACATTCGATACCGCAAAACAGCTACCAAAAATACATTAAGTGCTCCGAGATTAGTCATGTCCAAACTCATTGATGTAAGGGAATTCTGAACAATCTGCTATATAGTCTCCTGGACATGAAGCTGTAAAAAGGATATGTCAATCCACAAAGAAAATATAAAAGAGTAAAGGCACCCTGAGAACCCTGCCTCTACGAAATAAAACTAGCAAAGAAATTCGCCAACCACTGTATGCAAAATCTTCGCCCACGTGGCATAGAGAGAACCCGCAAAACCTGACGACCAAGCACAGGTGCTTGTTTTATCCAATAAAACACGTTTCAACAAACAGATAACAAGGTTAGGAGCCAAACATCCCACCGCAGAACCAGCGTGGCTGATCGCATGTAGGCGACAATCTCGGATAATCAACACCGTTAAAAAAGAAAGCACTTTCTTAAACCATCAAAGTGTGGATGAAATCGAACCAACTCTTACGAGACACACACATAGCTAAAACCAGCGTTGCAAAAAGTACGATTTCACAACTAGCTAAAAGTCCTTATATCAATAATCAACAGCCAATTGCACGACTACACTACCGGCTTAGCAACCAAACGAGCCCATATAACGGCTTAAAGATCCCGTCAGCATTAAAGAATAGTGTTAATAACCACATAGAGCACGCGAACCATATTTAATACCTCGGCGGGCCTTGTAACACAGTGAACCCAAGGCCGATTTTATAACCAAACCATTATACCCATCTTAACATACATTACCGCCACTCAAGGATCGAGTTTAAGGTGCGTCAGAATCGGATTTTTATAGGAATAGGAGAATCAACGTAATCAGTTTATAGAACGAAACCTAGAGTCTACGATTGTAGGTTTTGACAATGGCTGATTTGTCCGACCCCGTAACTTTCACGTGAATCATGGATATTAGCGATGGTGCATTCTAACTGTCGTATTGTTTGTGGAGAGTTGGAGTGGATCGAATATAGTGCGCAGCAAAACTATTTTGCGGATATGGGTTTGTTTGGGTTCGTACTATTGCTGGTTGTGGAAATGATGGCCTGTGAATTTGGCCGTTGTGAGGGACTTTTGTTAATAGGTAATTGTGGAGTATATGTTGAGGTATTAGGTCGGCAGTTGAGCCTGGGTATAGCTTGTGTCAATAGGTGTGTGAGTAAGGATAAGGCGTAAAGTTCAAGAATTGATACGATTGAGATGATGGGTGTCATGGCCCTTTGTAAATGGAAATGGTTTCATCAAATGTGACGTCCTAACGAATAGATTTTGTTTTGTTTTGAGTCTAGACATCAAAAACCACGATGATACGATAGCCTAACAATATACATGGAGTGCTCGTGGGGAACAGTTTGTGAGGGAATGAAGTGAGGGAGCATAGACACCCAAATATTCGTAATCGGATATCGAGTTGTTTTAATAGGGCGTGGTGTAAGTACAACAAATCGTATTTGAATTGCGGTAATGGAAAAAGGTTTAGAAGGTAGGTCGTCATATGAAGAGCTTCGACCCAAAAAGTGGAGGAAGATGTGCTTGAAATAGTATAGTACGAATGATATTATTGATTGTGCGTATCATTCGTTGCGCCTTACCATTTCGTTGAGAGGTTTTTGGGCAAGAGAAGCGAAATTGAATGCCATTTTTGACAAAAAGGTTGTGGATTCGGTTATTATCGAACTCACCACCATGATTACATTTAAAGCTTTTTATGTCACATTTAAATTGATTTTTGACATAAGTGAGAAAATGCAAAAATTTATCAAACATGTCAAATTTAGAACGGGGGGATATATCCATAGATAATGAGAAAAATGATCGAGAAATAAGACATAATATTTAAATCAACTAGAACTAATAATGGGGGATGTCCATAATTCAGAATGAATAATATCAAAGCAATGTTCAACAATAGAATCTGAAAGATGAAATGGAAGCTTTACATGTTTGCCAAGCTGACACGCATGACAAATATGTGTATACTTTTCTTTATTACATGAAATAAAATGACGAGAGACAAGTGAACGTAACACTTGATCACCCGGATGTCCGAGGCGTTGATGCCACGTGGAAGCACTTTTCGAGAAAAAAGCAGTAGGAGAATTTGACGGCTTGGTAACTGGATAGAGATCGCCTGAACTGTCACATCGATAGAGGATATGGCGAGTCAGGAAATCCTTCACAGAAAAACCAAAGGCGTCAAATTCTATAGTACAATTATTGTCTCTAGTAAACTGGCGAACAGAAATTAGATTTTTAATTATATTGGGGGTGACAAGAATATTATTAAGATGGAGAGGGCGATAAAGGGAAGGAATAATGATATGTCCGGTGTTGGTGACGGGAATAGAATTACCATTACCAACATAAACAGATGGATATAAGCGTTTATAAAAAATGCTACATAAATTACTTGTATTAAAATTTAAGTGAGAGAAAGCACATGTATCCATGTGCCAAGTCGGGTCCTGCAAAGTCATAATGCTAAACGCACTAGGAAGAGAAGTAGCATGAGACCCGTAGTGAGCCGAAGCGGGACCGAGTAAACCTTGATGTTGCTGAAGATATGCCAAAGGATAATGTCCCTGAGGTGTTAACTGTTGGGCCATGACACATAATTGGCCCGGTGCATGGGCCTGAATTTGATGTACTAAACCATAAGGGTTGAGCCCAATAATCACAATATAGATAATGATGACTAGACAACTAATGTTTATCCAATCATCCAAAAACATGTGTTGACTAATATGTTTTTCTTTATCTTCATCTCTCATGTTTTCTTGCATTGTCAATCATTCTCATTTTTTTTTTTTATGTAATCACACTCATTTCATACTTTTAGCCGAATGTTCATTTGAAAGCAGTCTTCTTATCCTCGTGTTTTCTTAAAGGTAGAAATATAATCTGTCTACATTCTACTTTCACCATATTCTGCTCAAGCGAGATTGTATATCGTTGTTGTTGTCGTTGTTATTACATATTCAAAAAAATTTAAAGAAAAATGGAGTCAGAGTTCACATTAGATACCATGTGTTATGTCCTTGTAAATGAGTAGTACTATTTTATTCGGTGACGAATATCTTAGTATACTTGTAAGTATAGTTTATAAATAGTGGAGAGGTTGATCGTGATAAAAGTTTACCCATGTGTAGACCATGTGGGTTGAACCATGAAAACCAGACAACCTTATTAGACTGTAATTACTAATTAGCATATCACCTTAAGATTGATCGATGTGGAAGATAACTATCTGCATAAACTTGTTTGATTCGAAGTCCAAATCTCATATCTAACCCTGAGCAAGCAATGAGATCTTTTAAAGTATGTGGAAATACAAGAGTACAAGACTATGGAAAAGAAACAACGAGATCTTTAGGATTAGAAAATGAATTAAAAAGGAGCAACGAGAAAAAAAGTAGTAATTAAGCTTTCACGTACACAAATGGAGAAGAATACTTAAAGTATGTTTGTACACAAGATTATTGAGAGGTTGCGTTTATTTTCTGATAAAATAAGGTATTTAAAATATAAGTCTTATTTAACAGATAAAATTTATAAACGATTATAAAAAAAGTAAAATATTATATAATTTCTAAAAACCAATTATTACTTTATTTAACTTATAAAAATATTCCTTTTTATAATCTCTTTGTTTATCTTTATCTACATCAACAATTATTTTTGTCATACATAAAAGAGGACTAGCAGTGATGAGTTGTTCAATGTACTTTATGAAACAATCAGGATGAGACTAACGAGTTTAAAAGCTAAAAATTTTAACGCAGTTAGGAAAGCTTCGTTGTACCGAGAGGTGGAATTAAATTTGATAAGGAAAATGAGAGGGAAAAAAGTATTTAAAAAATAGGAGAGAAAAGTTGTTAAGTTAAATTGGTAGGAAGACAATTTGACTTCTACATTTCCTAAAGCAAGTTTGCAATTCTTATGTTATTCGAGTGTATAATAACTCAAAGAACCTGCACTTGATTTATGATATGATAATCCCTCAACCATCATATCACATAGAAATAGAAGCACCATATGCAAAATGCAGAAACAATGTGCAGACAAATGCAGAACCAAACATTTGTTTAACATATGCAAAATGCAGAACCAAACACTCGTAATAGTCACATAATTCCAACTGTTAATTTCTAATAATAAGAAGAAAGTTAAAGTTCCAAAAGGATGAGATACAACCCATACAGAACATAGTTTTTGGTGCAACCTATAGAGAACAAAGTTAAATGTACAAGACCCACATAACAAAGTTAAAGTTACAAGTTTTTTCAACAACCCAAAAGATAAACATAATGTTTTCCACAAAAGCTTCACAAACATAAACTGGTCCTACACCATCTTCCTTTTCCCTTTACTGGTAACATTTGCACTTTCTATAACAACTTCTTTGGGTTTTCTTATTCCAAATTCCTTATTAAGAATTAGACCCCGAATTCTCACTGCTAAAAGGCCTAAAATGCAATTCATTATTGGAAGTGGCTTTTTAGTTGGAACAAGAAGAGTAAAGGATCTCGCACTTGCTCCTACATCAGCTTGTAGATCTTTGGAGCTGGACGTCAATTTAGCAGAATAAGGTTTGGAACTTGAACCTGTTTTAGGTGTAAGATGTTTGGAGTTGGGAGGTTTTTTAACTGGAAGACTTTTAGAGCTTGACCTATTTAGCTTTTGAAAGTTTGAAGCTTGAAGCTTTTTTACTTTGAAAATTTTTAAAGCTTGACCCTGGTTTATCTTTAAAACAATCCTCTGATCATCAGAACCTGAATCCTCATACCACTTTAAAATCTTAGATTTTAAAGTAGTTGTGGACTTTGAGGTAAAAATTTTAACTGCTTTTTTGTTCCAAGTATCATCAGAGCAACAAGATCAAAGCTTGTATAAAACGGGTGAGTGGTTAGATAAGTATCATCAGAGCTTGTCTCTAATGTTTCAGTGCTTGGATGAGTATCATGAGAGCTTGTCTGAAAGGGTAAGTGCTTGGAAGAGTATCATCAGAGCTTGGGTCTGAGTCAATTATTACGACTTCCACAAATAAGATATGATTGGTAAATATCATTATAGATGCAAAGACCTTAACCTGAAAGGGGTGTTTAGAGTGACACATTATTTCCTAACCTTAGTATGCTAAAGAACATTTGTTCAATTCTTTTTATTTTACTATGAAATGGGTGTGGATGAACTAATATGTTTCTAAACCTTAGTTTGCTAAGGAACATCGGTTCAATTCATCCTAATTTACACTGAAAGGGGTGTTTGGATGAAACCATTTGTTTTCTAAGCTTAGTTTGCTAATGAACAGTTGTTTAATTCATCCTAATTTACACTGAAAGGGGTGTTTGGATGAAATACTTTTACCTTTTTTCATTAGCATTTCCTCTTTTTCCTTGTACAGAACTTTTACATTTTGTATCCTTTTTTCAAGATCACCCACACACTTAATTCATGTTACCTTTCCTTTGTCATCTACAAAGATAGCCAAAATTCAATACCTAAAAACAAGTGTCAAATGAGTAAAATAGCAAAAAAGGCAAAAATTTTACACTAACCTTTCAAAATTGCCTTTCTTTTGTCATCTACAAAGATAGCCAAAAAGTCAATACATAAGAACAAGTGTCAAATGGGTCAATGTTATAGGAGCAACATGCAAGACAATACATTTTTTGTACATTTACCTTTCACACGCTCTTGTTTATTGAACTCTTTTTGCAACAAGTCATCGAGTATAACATCAGCTATATCATCGCCTACCTGCCACTTATTCCCATATTTAGCCATAACATAATCGATAATCTCATCATTTATTACCAACTTATCCAAATCCATTGATTTCTAAGAATTTGTCGTTGATATGCAGTAAAACTAGGGTTATTGGGTTTTAGGGAGTAAAGACTCAAAGGCTGTTTGGTTCGTGATACTTAAATGTGTGTGGAAAGTGTTTTTTAAATATCTCAAGGAAGTGAGGAGTCAAACGGGTGGTTGACTAACGTTTACGTGGGAAAAGACATAAGTTCCCTCACATTTTTAGAATGTGAGGGATGTCATCTAACGGATAATTAACGAAAGGACGTAACGTGTAAGATTCGTCAACCACGGGGATGGGTGGTGTGACAACCCACATTTTCAAGTTCACTTTAATTTAAAAACTTGAACATTTTACTTTGAACACGTACGTACTTGATTTTTTGTATAACCGTCAAGTTATATCGCGTAATGAGAAATAACTTTGAACGTATCCCGACTTTAGACTAATTTAGTCTACGTGTATCTAGTGCATTATCATACTCATGAGCATATTTTACAAGTCATATGCATACCGTTTTACATTTTGTTACGTAAGTCTTCCAAACTTGCATTATACTACATGCATGCATGCAGGGGCAGAGGTAGGAATTCGCGTTGGGGGGGGGGGGGGGGGGGGCG
>BQNB010000003.1:98632-195252 GCA_026074375.1 Tanacetum coccineum | reverse complement strand
TCGGATATGATTTACAAAAATGTATTGCTAATAAATAACATCAAAATTATTATAACTTGTTTGATCTTGCAGGTGTTATATAAAAGGTTATGCCAATATTTGTAGAAATATTTTGATGCACGTAAAACCATAAATTAAGTCATTTATTATATCCACCCATATCAATTAATTCATACTTTCTAAAAGCAACTAAGTATTATGTAAAAAAGAAAAATACATTATCACATGATAATGGAAACTCAAAACACATATGCAATTTAATAGAATAAAAAAAACATTATTCTCTTTCTTATATCATCTTACCCGTCTTCTTCTCTTTCATTTTTCTTCTTTTTCTCCCCACTTCATAACTTCTAACAAAAACCTATGGCAAGGGTGACTAAAATCAGCGAGTGCAACACACAGCTATCATCGAACGAGCGTAATGACCATGTTTGTCCATTGACAGGGGTTAGATTGAAGAGTTTATAAATACATCGACTAGAAACCAAGCCACAAGCTGGGGTAGTTAGGCCAGTTGGGGGTGGTCGAGCACCCGTTAGCCACCCTACTGGCTCTGCCTCTACATGCATGCAAGCACAACTTACCCAATACCTTCACCACCTTCTTACTAATACTATAAACTCATATATACTTTCAAAACTTTAATTCCCTCCCCTTTTACACACCAAAATCAACCAACACTTAAGGATACTCTAACACATACTTTTTTATTTTATTTCCCCTACCACCCCTAACTACACTAAACCAAGAAGCTATCAAGTATGGAAAACATACTCCCACTTGCCCACATCAAATACTACATCTCAAAGACCTCACAACCCTCCAAAGATTCATTTTTCCTTCAAGTGTTACAGAACCATGCAAAGATGAAAGCCCCTTTTGACCATTCAATTTCTTTACTGTAAAATGAAACCACTAGCCATTCTTCCTTTCACATACTTAAAAAATTCACACACACTCAATCTCAGATCATTTTCAAGTATTCAAGCATTTTTTCAAGATTTAGGTTAAAGGTTTTATAAAAGATTGGGGCTTGGTTAATAAAAACTAGGGTTTGGTGCTTTAAAACTAGGGTTTTCTTAGTCTTCTTGGGTAATTTGTGCACTCTTAATCATCCAATCTTCACCACATCTTTCTAAGCATCTCATAATATATATTTTCATTCATAATAATTATTTCATACTTGTTTTCATATCACCATTATATACTTATTGTGTAAAAACTTGAAATAAACTTGTTTGTTGAAAAACCCTAAACTGGGCAGATTTTTATGTCGACTTGTACACATAATTTCACCACTTTAAAAAAATACTTATGACACATTTATTAGCTTCACATATTAATACTATGTCTTAGGAACTTCCATTATGAATTTTATGAATTTAGGAAATTAATTACTATTTTTAGAATTTCATGCAAGAGAAAGTGTTCAGTTCTGCACACTGAACTTTACATGAATTTTTGAGCACCTTAAGGGTTGTTTGACATGTTGAGACATTTAAACTTTTTGTATTTAAGACTTATACTTAAACTCATTGAGTTGAATCAACACTAGAGGATAAATATTGAAGGAGTTATGGCCAAAACAAAATCAGCAAAAACTTTCTATCCCAAAAACAGTTTGACATCCGTGTCTTGTAAGACATATTTGGAACCTTTAAAATTTAAGTGATGTTATAAGGCTTACATTTTTGGAAAGAAAACTCAAAACCTTCAATCTAGGCTTTGGAATGGACTTGTTTCAATAAAAAAAAGTTATGATCCCGAGAAGTTGAGTGTAAATCTGCGATAGAAAAACTGTTATGTTTTTCCAAGTTTAAATACTTAGTAAACTTGATTTTAAAACACATTTATAACTTGGTAAACCTTAGACACAAGCATATAAGGGTGATAAAAATATTTATAAAACTCATATGCATATAGTTCACTTCATATTATAAACCTAAAGTGCCTTATTAGTAAATTAGGTTGCGCTTATGATACTGTGTTACTTTTGAACTTTAACTACTCTGGAATTACTTACTTGCTTAAGGTGAGTTTCATAGCCCCACTTTTTACTTGTTTTGAAATACTTGGGGTGAGAATACATTGCTTGCTTTTACTTACGGACACAAGTACTTTAAACTTTTACGAAATGCCTAAGTTTCCCTATTGCCATAAAGTCACCTTTATCATGAAGTTAATTACTTTGTGTAAACGCGAATGTTGTGGATAGATTTATTTGGGATTAAACTCCCTGTCCGAGTGTTGGTAGCTCTCACTAGATAACTTTACTAGTGTATACGGATGCATTTAATATGAGGAACTATAGGTGTATGCAATGCATCTACTTGGGGCAAACTTGTAACAACTAGAATTTGGGTTAACGCTTCGGTGTCATGAGCTTAGTGCATTTGTAATATTTTTTTGTTTGATATTGTATTTGTTATAATAGTCACATACACTTGGAAATCTTTTGGTCTACTCTTATACTTATTTAAACATATGATCTCACCAACGTTATTTTGACCTTTTTAGCATGCATTTTCTTAGGTCAATAACTTGCAAGGCTAGCTTGTTGGAGTCTTATATAGGGTTATCAAGTTGTGGTCGCATCCTAGAAGTCTTTCTGCATAACTATGTTTATTTGGTTAACATTCAAACAATTTATCATTTTGTGTTGAAACTATTTGTTGTACTTTGTTAAAAACTTATTTTATTTAAATGTATCGAATGAACATCTTTTTAAACGACTCATTTAGAGGTCTTTATTTATATTTTTATGTTTCTTTGTGCTATGAAGTCACGCCCCCGACTACCTTCCGCTGCACATATTTTGGGGGTGTGACAAGTGGTGTACTTAGTTTGAAATCAGGACGAAAGAAGAGTGTAGAACCGTAGAGGTAGGGGGGGGTGAATACGGTTTTGTTAACTTCTTTGAAATTTATAAAACTTGAAGTCTCGAAAGTGCCGCAGTGGTTATGAATATACTTCTGAATGTAAACAATAAGTAGTAGAGAGAATAAGAGACAACACGATATATACTGGGCTCGGGCAAGGGTGGTTAGGCCTTCAGTACGTCCAATGGTGTATCACGTTTCTGGGGGGGGGGTTTTAACATTAACATAGGTATAATCTTTATGGTGGACTACAAACCGTTTTACAATTAACTCATGACTTTTCAACAAGCTCGACGCTCCAAACAGTAGAGTTATTTCATACGGATTTTCGCACCTCGGAATCGACCCCTAGAATTTGTGATTTGACCTTAACATATTGTCTCTATAAGTGATTCTCCGGGGTAAGCTTTTAAAACCCATACGAGTTACCTAATGATCTAGGTTTGATTCCACGGATACAAGACTTCCCTTATAACTCGATTGAATAAAAAAATAGATGGTGAACCAAGTGCTAACCTAGCCCAGAGATTCGATTCTAAATAAAGGGTATGAGAAAGAATACCTTAAAAAAACACATAAGTATGGATTAGGTACTTGTGTGGCTCTCTTGCGGAGATGTGTGTTCTTCAATAGATGATAGAAGAGGAGATTAAGAACACAAAGGTGTTAGACTTAGAGGATTAGAGGATAGAAAAGAGAGGAAAAAATGTTTGCAAGAGATGAGGAATACAAAGGCCAAGGGTGGGAATATATAGGGCAAGGATCCTAAAATTGTAAAAACAATTCGAGTCTGGCATGTTGCCTAAGCGTCAGGGCGTGGCCAGTGCGCCAGTTTCCCAACTTTGTTTTTCTTTGGGATCTTAGCGTTTTAAATACCCACACTTATTAAAGCCCATATTATACTTCACGCTATGACCTTTTAATCATTCTTACACTCAAGGTCAACCAACTCAAATAGCCATTAAAAACGTTTGTGAAGTATTTAAAAACGTTTTGCTTATCTGATATTGTAAAGAGAGAAGAATTATCGGAAAGGGGTATTTTAGGTATTCCTAAAAGTGTAAATAGTTTAGTTGGGGTCCAACTAAAGATTTGAAATAGCTAGTTAGAATACAAGAGAATATTCTTTGCTTGGGGAGAAAGGGGGAAATAATTACAAATTTGAATTTCAAATTGAATTAGCCATATGTTGGATAAGAGAGAATGGGTTGTGAATGAGTTGGAATGAGTTAGCATGATGTGATAGAAGGGAGCCTATTAATCTTAGGTTGAAATGGATGGTGAGGATGTAAAGAAGAGAGGTAAGTTAGATTGGTGAAGTGGCAAGTTCAATGGTAGAAAGAGAGATGTGTTTGTTATGTGAGTGAGAAATGTATGTTTGTGAGAGGAAGTGTGTTTGTTTCAAATGAGAGTTCAATCCAAGGGTTAAGAAGAGAATGAGGTATATTGGACTGATGAGGTGGCTTGATCAAGGGTAGAAGACAAAGTGTGTTTGTTGTGTTTGTTTGAAATCAATCCAAGGGTGGAGAAAAGAGTGTGGGAACTTGGATTGATGAAGTGGCTTGATCAAGGGTAAGGATGATAGAGCGTGTGTGAATTTTAAATGTCGTGAAGAAAAAGGTAAATAGTGAATAAGTGGTAGAGAATGTTTTAAAAAGATGTGGAGGATCCTTGGTAGGGAATAAAGGGAACCTAAGGTACAACAAGTACAAGGATAGTGCATTGTGTAAGGTAATATGAGTTGGCATATTGAGGATGAGATTTTAGGATTATTTGGTGAAGGCTTATGTGAGTGAAGGTTTGAAGATGAAGATGAAGAAGATAAAGATAGGATGAAATCAAAGGATTGATTTGGGTTTATAATCACATTGCCAATAAGATAGAAAAGAGTAAGCATATGTGATTATGAGATTGTTTATGAAAAATGTGTTTGGAGTATGTGTGGAAGAGATGAAATCATTTGTTGGGTAAGAAGGGTGAACAAATGATTAGGAGGAATGGGTTGTGTAGAAGAAGTGTGAACTTGTACATGTGAGTTTGTAAAACATTTATAGGTAAGGAAGTGAGAAAACTCAAAGTATAATTAATCTCCAAATACCACAAACTCATTTAGTCATTTAGACTTTAGTCCATGATAATCAACAATGGATTTGATCACTAATCATCTTAATGCAAACAAGCTAAGTGCTTTGCATCTTTAAAAGCACTATTTTCCATAACGATGAAAGGATGAGTTTACGCAAAGTGGACTACTTCGACTTAATTTGACTCAAATAAGGGAGTAAAAACCGTTACGTTGATTAGGAACTACATGATTTTCGGATTCCAGGTTTCAATGAATACTTTCGATTGTGGTATTTTGAAAGTATGTTCATTAATATGGTTAGAAAGATTTTTTCGGCCTTGGCTTGAGGAGTTTGATAACAAGATTAGAGTTGAGCGTTATTGTTATAAACAGAGTGGATTCATTTTGCTCCTTCTGTAAGCTTAACATCTTTTGGAGTGCTTACCAAATTTCAAATATTTTTTTTTTTTTCATATACTTTCCTTTATTGAAGTTTTCCATCTTTGTGGTGGGTAAGAGTAAAAGCCACCCAAACTAAATTTTGTAAAAATGGATACCGCGTAAAACTAGTGGCGCGTGGGCACACGCGCTGAGGCGTGTCCACAGTGCGACTATTTACAAAATCCGTTTGTTATTTTATGTTTTGCGAACATTTATTTGTCATCGATAAAACATAAAGGAGATCTTAGTCAATGTTGCACCAAAAGGCTTGGTAATGGATCATGAACAGTTTGTCATGGGTTGAGCATCACAGATTGAAGCCCAGTGGACTATCTCCACTCTCGAGTTTTATAACATAATGTATCCCACATTGACAGAATTAAAATAATTTCCTCAATATAAAATGACAAGGTGTAATGATTAACGCTATCGAACATTATTCTCCTAATAACATCGTCTGAGTTTACTTTAAGGAAAAGCTCCATGTTCTTTGATTTGGGACAATCTTAAATATTTTTAGAGTTAAGTTTTTAAGTCTTCCTTTTTCCTAAAATAATACATTTTAATAAGCATCTATTAAAATTTAGATGGCAAAGTCTTAAGGATATGAAGGACATAATGCAAAAATCTAATGGAAATTACTCACAAAGTAAGTAGTAGCGCAATTTGATGAGGTGTCATTTTATACACCTTGTTCTGGCAGTCTATCTAAACCAATAAATACATGAAAATATGCATTAGGATTATGTGTTTTAATAGTTTGTGTTTACGGTTTTTAACATTTTGATGGCCTTTTTGGAGGAAATACACGTGACTTGGGCTCAATTAGAGAAGAAATGGACAAGACTACAACTCTACACCAAAGTCTCTTGAAGAATTCTGTACAGTGCCTGGAGACGGCGTCGCGATTCCTGGCGACGCCGTCATATCTTACAAGCGACGACGTTTGGATTTCCACACTGCGTCCTAGAACGTAGCCGCCCAAAAGAAACCTTAGAAGATTCGCAGAGGACAGCGTCAAGAAACCTTTCGTGTGACGCCGGTCGCACTTGATTTTACTATATTTACAAACTCATTTTAGGGTTTTTAATTGTGTAACTTTTGGGATCCGAACCCTAGTTTTAGAAGACGAATTTAGCTGCTACTAAGGCTGTTTTTAGGGTGTCAAAACCCACTTGTATCTGCCATTAACTCATATTCTAATCAAGTGAGATCCTTTATCTTTTATCATTCAATATGTCTATGTGTTGTTTGATTGATTTATGTTCTTCACTTCCTTATAAAATGTCCGGCTAGATCCATTAGTATTTACTTATGATTGCATAAAACTTATTTTGTAGATCCTTATTATGTTTGTTAATACAAATAATGCTTAAATCGTCTTTTTTTTTATTTTTTAGATCATCTACGTTTTGAAAAATTAACAATATTGTAAAAAACATTCAACGATTAAATAATAAACGTTTACATGTGATTTTTTGTTTAACATTAATTTCATCATAAAACATTAAGGTATGGATAAACAAAGCATTAAGCTTTTTTGTGACTCACTGATAACATTCTTTCTTCTTAATCCACCATTCCTTTTATACAAAACTCTATTTTTAATAATTACATTAAAATTGTTTTGTTAAATTAAAAATAATGTTTTCATTTAAAAACCATATAAATTTGTAATTTAAATTTTCCCCCCCCCCCCTTTTTAAAACTCCAATATAACTAACCTGGATAAACCTTCCCCACATACAAGGGACAAAAATCAGAGAGTCAGTCTAGGGCGGCCCCCTAAAGTCCGATTAGGCAGCCCCCAGATATATTGGGGGGACCTGTCTGAGGACGGTCTGGACAATTGGGGTTTCCTGGCTTTAAATAACTGCATATTCTCAGCAGAAAAAAAAAACTGTCTTTTGCTTTGATTTTTTCGTCTTAGTCCTCTCTCTAAAATTCTTTACATCACATATTATTAGCTTGATCACTAAACATAGTTTAATATGGTTTCAAGTGATCAAAAGTATCATCTTCTATGCTTCTCCCTTCTATCAAGTGTAAGAGAAGAAACACTCGTAATTCGCTCAAGAAGAAACCAAAGTGTTATAGATTAGTGATTTCTCATCTCTTCTTCTAAGATTCAAAAATTGTTAGAAATTAGAAAAACTCGGTCACCCGTGTATTTATTACTGTTTGTAGAGCTCGTAGTTTAATAGTTAAATTGTTCGTTTTCGGTTTTAAAGTCGTTGTAACGATATACCGGTATTATTGTAAGTTCTAAATTAAGCCTCTTCCTACTTTGGAAGAGGCAAGCTAGTCATATACTTCATTTACAATAAGAAAAGGAAACTCGTTCTCTCTCTAGATTCTCTTCTAGTGTTTCTCTCTCTAGAAACTAGCCCGATATGAAATCGAAACACGTTTTTGATATAGGTTATACCACTAATGGTATCTGAGCCTATTGGGATGATATAGATCGGGTGTATGTGCGTTTTCTTTCTTGATTTTGCTTCGATAAGTGTGCCATAGAAAGTTCAGCAAGTTTTTTGAAGATTACTGAATCTTTGTTGTTTGTATGATTAAAGTTTGGTATTGTTTCTAGTTGCTATTTACTTGTTGGGTATTGTGTTGGGCAAAAGAAATCAAAGCAATATAGTTCAAACGGGTAATTTATAGGTGATTTTTTTGTGTGTAAAAAGTCGTTGTGTCTTCGTGGGAGAGTTGCTCAGAATTTCTTCACGGCGGTTTGCTGAAAAATATTTTTTAATTAAGTAGGTTACCAACCCTCTGACACACGGCGGGTTGCTTAGTTGGTGAGTTGCTCAAGCGGCGAGTTGTTACTAAGCAGCGGTTTGCTTACCGGCGGTGGGGTTCTTGAACAGGCGGCGAGTTGCTTAAAGGAGGCGGTTGTTACTAGCAGCGGTTTGTTACCAGCGGTATGAAAACAAGGTTATCTGCGGGGTTGGAATATTTTAAATAGCAATATTCTAAGGAAACTCTGGCGGTTTGAATTAACTCTACAGCGGTTGATCAATATTATTCGTCTCGCGGGTTGCTTAACTTTTCGCAGGCGGTTGTTGGCAGCGAGTTGACTTCGGCGAGTTGCCTAATACATTCCACGGCGAGTTGTCTTATACTCTTCGACGGCGGGTTGCTTGGCGCGGAGTTGTGTTTGGCGAGTTGTCTTAAAATTCTTACCAGCGAGGTGCCTTATCTCCTTGCAGCGGGTTTGGGTAGCCTTTGGCGGCGGTTGTGCTTATGTCTTAGAAATTGTATATTTCAAACTCGGGATGTTATATCACTAAAAACAAAACACGAATATGTTAACACCTCACCACTTTTTTAACGTACACGCACAATTCATTGATTCGATCAAAAATCATATCATATCTTAATAATACAAGATGTCTAGTATGCAAGAAGACTTCCAGTGTGCAGGTGTCTGAGACACGCCCACCCAATGATTGTAGACAGATTTGAATCTTGCATCAACGTATACGTCTGTTCTGTCTAGGAACGGATAATGGAGAGAATTTATGAAGTCCATTACGGTAGGACCTTTTTCAGATGGGAAACCGGTTATCAGATGGTATTACTGGAGGAACCGATGGTGCGGTTCACAAGGTCATGTACGTGCTAGTGTCCTTAACGACCTTTTGGCTGTGAAGAAAAGGAATGGTATAAAGCTGTACATTCTTTTTGCAAAAACCTATATCTACTTCAGGGTATACGAAAGGTCATCTACCTCACTCATCAATCACGTATACTGATCTTTAAAGACATTTGGAAAACGTGAAAGATGTTTCTGGAAGGTTATGGAGTTAAACATGGCATGAAAGGGAATCTCAGTTAACGATGAATTTGAAACTTTTCCAGTTCAAAATTCAAGGAGAAGAAAACCTCAAAGGAATTCTAGTTTAGGTTTACGATAAGTCATTAATGAAATAGAGAAACATCAAAAATGACATGTCCAGGATGCAAGCTTACTCAAAGTTTGTGATACAACATGTTGCCCATGAGAGGGTAGATTCATAACTGAAGTCAAACTTAACAGAGCTAGGTTTTGAAAGAGTCAAATAATGTTATCAGTTGTATGCCTACTTAAAGCAAACATGTGGGATGCATGTAATGAGAAAATAATTATGATTGGAAAAGGTTCGGTTCAACCAAATAATGATCCTCTGGGCATAGATGTCGACGCCTCAGTTCCGCACGTATCAGCATAAATTCATCCAAAGTCTCCTCATTCCTCAACAGACTTTATCCTTCTGACAACTTTAAATGGACTCAGGGTGTTTTCCAATAGAAAACTTGATTGACAAGTTTATCCATCACAATTGCCTTCTCACTCAATGTACAATCACATCTTCTCTAAACTAACAATCAACTTAGGCTTCGTCCAATGCAAAGGAAACAAACAAGCTATGATTCAAGGTCGGGGGAAAGTTGTTGTTCAGATGTCGGGAAAGAATACAGTTGCGACTATCAAGGAAGAAGTACTTTTAATCCTGGAAGGAACATTTCAGAGAAAACAATGCAAGAGGAGGAAATGGTGTTGCGGGAGGAAATGTAGGGAGCTCAGAACAGAGGGAGGCATGATTAACCTGGTCTACCGGAAAAACCCATCAAGTGCTACATACTATAACGGACTAGGGCACATAGCACGTGAATGCCAAGACCAAAGCGACTTCCAAGATTCAGAAACTACTTCAAGGACAAGATGCTTTCTACTATTGCGCAAGCCAAAGGGAGTGGAGCAGAGTACTGGATGAAGAGCAGTCGTTGGTTTCTTGCAGTGGAGAACAGGTTACCAACATTGATGATGATGTGGTTGATTCACAGGAGGATGATTTGGCAATATTGTGGACTCATTTTTTTGATGATCGATGATGTGATGCATTCGACTATGTTGCTGAACTGAGGGTCCCACTTCACATACCATGTTCATGGCAAATCTCACATTGAAGATCCCAATATCGATGAAGCCGGGACATCATAAGACTAGAATAATCCTTTTGAATGGTTAAAGTGAAGGCAGTGCCTTTGTAGATCTTTTGGTGAGTATCATGATGTACACGTGATGCAAAAACGATGTACAACACAATACGTTGTTGACTCTGATGCTGAATATTCGAAGTGATAGTAAGTTTATTCTGTTTTCATGATCAGTATGTGGAAGACAACGAAGAACATGTTGTACAATGTAATGCATCTTCTGTATGAAATGATGCACTAATGTCAATTTTTGATGAAATGCATGAACAGGGAGTACAAAGTAGATTAGCAAATAAGTCACACATGGTAGTTAATGAACTCAGTGACCTCTGAACTTGCGAAGATATAAGGAACTGGTCGCGGGGAGTATGGAAAAACGGCAAAGTTTGAATTAACTGATAGAGAACGATAAATTGATGAACAAATGAGTATAAATTATCTCAGACCGAAAAATAGAAAAGGGATACGTCACTAAGATCTGAACTTTAATTCAGCACAAAATTACTCCTTAGTTTCTACAGTGACATTAGAAATCAAAGATCAGAAGAAGTAAGTATAACCCTCTTAAAAAAGGATTTTAAACAAAAGGAAGAGAAATTCCTTGAAGAATTTTTGGAACATAAAGAAGCTAATGCAGAAGATAATGATAGATTATACCAAGCAGAGATCAGTATGTTCAAACAGTTCACATGTTGTGTCAGCCAAATCATTTTTATGATGAAAAGCACTAGGTAGCTATAGGCTACAAATATCCCTTTTGTAATCACACCACGTGCAAAAAATCTAAAGTTCAACCTGCCCTCTATACATGGTCATGATTAGTCATGTCACTCATGCACGTCCCTCGTTAGTACATGACTCAGTGGAGGATACTCGTGAGTTATTTGAGATAACTAGGAAAAGTTTCTTTTGAGAAAATGAAAAGCCCTCTATGTGTGGGAAAATAAAGTTAGGTTTGCCCCCCCTAGACTACTCGAAGGAGCAACCTTCTTGCAACCTTGCTCCCCAAATAAATCTGTTCCCAGAACAAGTTATTTTGGTCCATAATGAAAAAAACAGGAAAAAGGCTGACGAACCTTAGATCCAAAAACTCAATTTCAGCATTGACAGTGTATCCACCCAATACTCCTGTCAAGCTTGTCCCCAAAATTCTTCCAACTAAAAGTCAGGTGAAAATTAATCTTTATGTACTCACACAACTTTTTACGGAATTTGACAAAATCCTTATAAATCTAGAAATCACACCATACAGGTCTTTCAGTGGGGGAAAGAGGTTTTGAGGCAAACAAAATAGATGTTACCTCACTGAGTTATTCCCATTTTTCAAAAACTTCTTAATGAACCTTTTGTTGGAGTTCATAAAAAGCCCTCTTTAAAGATGTTAAAGAAAATGGAAATTTTTTTTTTTGATCAAATTGAATAACGAAGTGGACAAGAATACTGTAGACATAGCATGTGATGAAATTGGAAAAGAAAAAACCTTATCATTTGAAAATGAGATTCTGATTGTTAATTGCTTGTCGACTGCAACTGCTGTATGATGTGGGAAAAAATAACGTTTGTCTTAGATCTTGAAAGCTGACATGTCTAAAGTTCATGTTGAGTCAAAATCTATTTCAAAACTTGAAGGGGAATACCTATATTTGCAATTAAAATAGCAAACACTCTTCAAGAACAGTTTTGATTTTAAAAATTCATAAGCATCACAGCGGATGCTCTGATTTTACTCATTCTTTAAAATCACGAATCTGAACATCAGATAAAGAAAAAAAAGATAACGTGATTCGCGTTGAAAGATCTGGGTCGCTAGGTGTGTGACAGAAGTCGTGAGCCTATTATGCTGTAGATGTCCATGCTCGTATATTGAACAAAATAATTGCGATATGGTAGAACTAGAATAAGGTCAAACAAACATTACAAGGGAATTGTAGACTTCAATTAAGATCAGCGTGCTCTCAAGTGAAAAGCATATACAATGTTGAATGAGTAATAAGAGTCTAAAAGCTCAATTGGAAGAAAGAGGCCTTGTTTTCACTAGTGACTTTGTCAAAACAAAAGTTCTTGCTTCTGGCAATGTTCGCCCTTGAGTTAAAAACATCCATCATCCCTTAAGAAAATAATAGGATGCTGCTCTTTTAAAACAATTTCAGCCCCACCTTAAGGAGAGTGCTTAGAATAAGAAACGGTTAGGGAGATTGCTTAGAGGAAGCTAGAGTAGTTAAACCACTGATTAGTTCACTTAAACTGGGCTTGCTGATTCACTAAGTTTTCTCAGGAGGAAATGTTTACAATGTTGTGATTGGAATACTTGCCCAAAAAGTTTCAATGAACGAGATATATGGCTCCTCTTACCCTTGTGATTAGCGGAAAAAAAGGCAAGTTACGTTTTAGTGATAAATCAGCCAACTTCTTCTAGTAAACGCACAGAACAGAATCACAACGTGCACGGAGAGTTCAACTGATACATTATCCCTGTGTGCTTCCCTCTACAGGAGTAACGATTCCACTGAAGCAGGGGGTCAAAGCCTTAAGAAGCAATACACAGAAAAAATAGGATCCTGCCTGCTAAGAAGGAGAATAAGTGGAAGTAGAAGTATGCCTTAGGACAATAAAGTCAGTTGGACAAAAGTGAAATCGGGTTGATTTAGCATTAGCTCTAAGCGTATTGTATTAATTCGAATTCTAATTCTGTAAACTCGCAAGTCATGGAATGTGTGTTGTTATTCTTGAATTCTGGAATGCTACCCACGTTAGAACTATCTTGGATAAAGAGGAAAAGATCTGGAAACCAAAAAGCAAAACTGCTCTGATAACAGTTTAACAAGACCAAAACAGATCTGGAAACCAATAAAAAGCAAACTGTCTGATAACAGTTTAACCAAGACAAGCAGATTGGAAACCAAAGACAAAAATCTGTCTGATAACATTTTGTCCAAGACCCAGCGGGTTTGGAAAAAGAAAGCTACGAGAAACACTATTTGCAGATAATTGGGTATCAATGGACGGACCCACCGGGAAAGAAACTCACTTAGGAAAACTTGATTGTGGTTCTCAATGGAGACCCAACAGGAAAATAATAATTTGCACTTAGGGAGATATATGCCAGTTTAACTAAGCCTTTCTGTGAATTTTCTACTCGTTGCTAACCAACAGGTACCAAACAAAAATTGGGGACGGAATTCCAAACTCTCCAAATCGACTGTTTTCAAAACGCAGGTCATACAGGTCATGCTTTGTATCCTGGACTCAGGTGCTCTTAACATATGACGGGGGAATCGTTCAAAGCTCAGGAATTTTGTAGAAAAGTTCATCGGGTTCAGTCAGATTCGGGAATGATCAATTAGGAGTATCATGGGTTATGGAAGATTATGTTAGGGTGACAGCTGTGATCTCAGAGTATACACGTGGAGGGACTTGGACACTATCTGTTTCTCTGTAGGGCAATTTTTTGTGATTCTGATCTTGAGGTGGCATATTCAAGAAAGCTATACTGTGCGTTGTTCGTAGATAGTATGGGTACAGATATCCGTAAAGGTTAGTCATGGCACCAATTATAGTTCACGACATCGATTGATTGAAATGATGAAGTCTTCTACGATATGCTACTGTCCAAAAGCTTCCAAGTTCCAAATCTGGTTGTGGCTTCGTCGTTTTAACAGTTTAAAACTTCGGCACGATAATAAATGTCTTGCTCGAAAAGACTCTTGTTAGAGGTCTACTAGACTGAAGTTTGGAAAAGGACCATCTTTGCTTGACCTGTCAACTTGGAAAAAGCAAGGAAGTTCTCCCCCTGGCACAAAATCTGAAAATACAAATATGGAAGTTCTTCATCCCTTCACATGGATCTGTGTGTTCCAATGAGAGGTCCAGAGTATTAACGGGATGAAATAATTCTTAAGTCATCGTGGATGACTATTCATGATTCAACATGGTAAGTTCTTTGAGGCTCTAAAGGATTGAAACTCCAGGAGTGTGTCCCACAACTTTCTTAAAAAATACAGGTTGGCCTCAACAATACAGTCAGATTCATCCGCACAGATAACGGAACGGAATTCGTCAACCAAGTTATGTCTGAATACTATGAAGGTGTTGGCATATTTCATCAAAAGTCTGTTCTGAGAACTCCTCAACAAAACGGAGTTGTTGTGGAAAGAGTAATCGATACAATGGTGGGAAGCAGTACGTACTATGATGATATTCTCGAATACGCTTCCAATGTTTTATGGGCAGACGAAGCTGTATACCACTTGTTGTTACACCCAAAACCGATCACTAATTCATTTACTAGTCATAAACAAAACATCCTTATGAGCTTGTGCATGATTTAATAGCCTGATCTTACATTCTTTCGAGTATTTGGTGCTCTGTGCTATTCTGCAAAATGATAGCGAAAATTAGGAAAATTTTAAAGCCAAAGCTGACATGGAGGATTTTTTCGTTGGGTATGCTTCCCTAGCGGAAGGGCTATAGAATCTACACAAGAGAACTCGTCGATTAATGGAAAACAATTCACGTCATATGCGATGTGAGTGCATAGTCATTGGCTCCTTGTACACACGGAGTTCAGGACCCGCGTCCTTAATCTTGACCCCTGGACACTCATTATCAGGGCTCGCTCCAAAACGACAAAGAGCTGGGGAAATGTTATTTCAACCGAATGTTGATGAAACACCTTGGAACCAATCTGGAGTTAATTGAAAAAGTACCTTCTGCTAAATGAATTTAATGCTCAAGTTGTCCCACATGTATATCTTTGTCTACAACAATTGCTCATGATTGCACCGTCACAAGTGCTTATCGTCAACATCCGATATTATCTCCTGTCCAAACATCCAAGGTAAATTGCAGATAGACCCCATTTAAGGAAGACACCCCAATCATTCACGATGTTCTTCCTCTTCACTTTTCCTTGTTTCATAGACTAGAGATCCATGTCGGGCACAATCATCATCTGGGATGGTTAAATGCGCAGAACCCAACCACAGTTAACTACCTTCCAGATTCATCTCAGAAGATGGACCAATGATCATCCTCTGATAAATTGTGGCAATCCCTCTCGTCTGTATCAACCAGGAAACATTTAGCATCGTTGCTTTATGGTGCTGTTTTCCATACTGAACTGTCCAAAGTCAAACCCAAGAACTTCAAAATGGCCGTGATAGAAGACTGCTGGTTTCAAGCCATGCAAGATGAAATTCACGAATTTGATCGACTTGAAGTATGGGAATTAGTACCTCGCCCAATCTATGTTATGGTTATCGCTCTCAAGTGGATCTACAAAGTGAAGCTTGATGAATATGGTGATGTACTGAAAAACAAAGCTCGGTTAGTTGCAAAGGGATATCGTCAGGAGGAAGGTATTGATTTTGAAGAATCGTTTGCTCCAGTTGCACGGATAGAGGCCATCAGAATATTCATTGCCAATGCTGCAACCAAGAATATGATCATCTACCAGATGGATGTCAAAACTGCTTTTCTGAATGGTGATCTTCAAGAAGAAGTCTTTGTCAGTCAGCCTGAAGGATTTGAAGGCCATGATAATCCTACTCACGTTTATCGTCTGAAGAAGGCTCTTTATGGGCTAAAGCAGGCACCAAGGGCGTGGTATGACACACTATCAAAGTTCCTTTTGGCCAACAATTTCTTCAAGGGTGCCGTGGATCCAACGTTATTCACACGCAAATCAGGCAAACATATTCTACTTGTTCAAATATACGTAGATGACATCATTTTTGCCTCAACAGATCATAATGCGTGTCACATATTTTCCAAAGAAATGAGCTCCAAATTTCAGATGTCAATGATGGGACAAATGTCGTTTTTCTTAGGACTATAAGTTTCTCAAAGTCCTAGAGGCATCTTTATTAACCAAGCAAAATATGCTCTCGAAACCTTAAAGAAATATGAAATAGATCTCTCTAACCCTGTCGATACGCCAATTGTGGATCGATTGAAACTGGACAAGGATCTCATGGGGATTCCAGCTGACCAAACTCGATTTAGAGGAATGGTTGGCTCCCTAATGTACCTGACAGCCAGTAGACCATACCTTTTATTCGTTGTATACATGTGTGCTAGATATCAGGCTAAGCCTACCAAAAAGCACCTTGGAGCAATCAAACGTATCTTTCGGTACCTAAAAGGAACCATTAACATGGGTCTTTGGTATCCGAAGGACAATGCTATGTCACTAACAGCTTATGCAGATGCGGATCATGCGGGATGTCAGGATTCGAGAAGAAGTACGTCGGGAAGTGCTCAGTTTCTTAGAGATAGATTGGTTAGCTGGTCATCAAAGAAGCAAAGAAGCACGACCATCTCAACAATAGAGGCGGAATACATTGCAATTTCTAGATGCTGTGCTCAAATCCTTTGGATGAGATCTCAGCTAAAAGACTACGGCTTTCTGTTAAATAAGATTCCTCTGTACTGTGATAACAAAAGTGCCATTGCTTTAAGCTGCAACAATGTCCAGCACTCACGATCTAAGCACATCGACATATGACACCCGGCGAGTTGACAATAGCGAGTTGCCTAAACGGCGGGTTGACAACAGCGAGTTGCCTAACGGCGGGTTGACAACAGCGAGTTACCTAAACAGCGGGTTGCCTTATGGCGGGTTGTCTAACAGCGGGTTGTCTAAACAGCGGGTTGCCATAATTTTTCTATTATTTTAATCCAACAGGTAAACCGCCGTCTCTCGGCGGTTTGGTCGAATATTTTTATTCATTAAAATATTCAACCCGCTCCTTTTCGCGGCGGTTTGCTCAATTCTCCTAACGGCGAGTTGGCATTCTGCCTAGCGGCGGTTTGGGCTAAATTTCATATTTTGACCCATTTGAGCCCAATAATCTATCAAGGCCCATTCGAATGACCCAGTTGCTTTTCTAAACCCCATCCGGGCTTAGTTAACAAGTAATTGATCCTGTTGGATAATTAGTAGATTTTAATCAAACCAGAGTTACAACTGTTTTAATCAATCGTGCAGTTACATGACTTTTATCAATGCTAACGTTCTCTCTAACTTCGTTTCTCTGCAATGTTTGTCTTCTTTGTTAAATGCTCTTTTGCAGAATACGATGGCAGAACAAAATGTTCCCGCTCAACCTCCTACAAGAACAGATGAGCAGATTGTACCTCGCTCTCAGTGGTTAACAATCGGGAAAAGCAACCTACTTTTCAATGCACAAAAGATTCAAAAGAACCCCATCTTTCAGATATCAGTGGACATCCTGAGTAATACCAACTTCTTCCAAGCATTCACTGCCTCAGCAAATGTTCCTGCTATCTACCTGCAACAGTTCTGGAAAACAATGTCATATAACGAGAAGACTGGGGTTTATAGTTGTCAAGTTGATGAACAATGGTTCGATCTAAGTGCTGATCTTCTCAGAAAGGCATTAGCGATTACTCCTGTCAACCCAACTCACCCATTTGAGTTACCTCCGTCTGGTGACACGGTGATTGATTTTGTTAATGAGCTGGGATATCCTGAACCTGTAGAAATTGTCTCCAGTATACGGGTGAATTATGTGTATCAACCTTGGAGGGCAATTCTATCCTTGCTCAACCAGTGCTTGACAGGAAAGACTTCTGGCAGTGACAAACCCAGACACCCAGTTCTGCAAATGCTGTGGGGAATCGTCACTCAAACTAATGTTGATCATGCAGAGCTGATATGGGAAGAGTTTACTCAAGGGATCCAGACATTTTTCTCACACAAAGCAAGCCACAAAGCCAGTCTGAAGAACCCAAAGAAGAAAGTAACTCCTCTCCTCATCCCTTATGGACGGTTTTCCAAAGTGATAATCTACTACTTGGCAAGTAATAACAACATCCATCGACGTCTTGATTCTGCTGTTCATCACACTGGAGATGATTATATCTTAGGAAATCTCAAGTTTGTCCCTAAAGGTGAGTCAATTGAAGTGTTTGGAATGGCAATTCCCGATCCCCTGATAACTGAAGCCATTCAACAATCCTCTTATTATCCCAAGTATCTGAAAATGGTTGCTGAGAATACAAAGAAAACCCCTCAAGAAAGTGCAAGCATGCAACCTGCAACAAAGCGTGCTACACCCAAAAAGCCCACAACCACCACACCAGTCAAACAAACCAAGCCAGCTCCTCCTCCGACAAAGAAACCTTCCAAGCGTAAGCTTCCACAGAAAGTTAGAAAGGGGAAGCCCACTTTCCAACTTGTTGACGAAGATGATGAAGCTCAACAAGAATCTAATCCTCAAGAAGAAGGTAATGATCCTGATCTCGAACTAGCTAAGAAGTTGAGTTTGGAAACACATCAAGAAAAGGGGAAAGGAGAAGGCGATGATGATGACCTGGAATGAGCTATCAAGCTCAGCTTGGATCCAGCCTTTCTGCCTCAAGGTCGGGCACCAGTTGGAGGAGTAACGATCAGGGATCCAGTGTCAGAAACAACTCCCAAACTGCATGAAGTAGTGGGAAAGGGAAAGGCCGTTGTAACTGAAGAACAAGTAGCTCATTCCCTGATCGATCTGTCAAAGAAGAAAAGAACTACTGATCAGTTTATCCTTGTTAGGCGTGATCAAACTCCTCCTGATTCGACAACTGGACCCTCTTCTCAACCCGATGATGACACATCAGAGAAGGTGATCCATGAATCTTCATCCACGTCGGATTCAGAATGAACAGAAAGTGAAACAGAAACCGCTGCTCCTAAAGATGACAAAGATCAAGGTGAAGTAGACTCGTCTACCGTAACATCAGGAGTAAGCATTCCTGTATCAGACCCTGTAAAGGCGCATGAGGCTTTGGCTAGACCAGACCCTGAGCCCATGAAAGAAGACCAGACTAGATCAGACTCTGGAAAATTACATGTGTCTCTTGCTGGACCAAACCCTGAGCACATGGATGATGAATTCCTCGCCACAGCCTACCCAAAGGTTCATGAAAACCTGAAGCTCATAACAGACGAACGTGTCATCGATGATAAACCAGAAAGTCATTCTGGTTCTATGTCTTCCATGAAAAATCTCGATGACACTTTTAACTTTGGGGATCAATTTCTTTATGACAAACCAACCGAAGATGATCAGGAGAAATCTAAAGTTAGAGAGGAGTCTGATTCCACCATACCTGATTCAAGTCATCAGACAGTAACTTAAACTCCTCCAATGATTGCTCCCTTCATAGAGGTCTCATCTTCTAAGTCGTCATTACTAGTCACTCCTCCACCAATCAACACAGAAGCTACAACAATCACCACATCTCTCCCTGAAATCACTCCATTCATCGCCCTTCAGCTAAGAGTGGCAAGATTGGAACAAGAGATATCTGAAGTGAAGAAGACTGATCACTCTGCTGATGTTTTGGCTTCAATTAGATCCCAAGTTCCTACGGCTGTTGATAATTATCTAGGAACAAAACTTGATGATGCTCTCCTTAAGGTTCTTGAACGACACACTATAGATTTAATCGAGAAATACTCTGTGTTGCCTGGCCCAGAGTCTGTCAAGAATCAAGAATCTGAAAAGAGTCCAAAGGAGATTACAGAGCCAAAAGGAACAAGATAAGGTGATACAAAGATTCAACTTACTCCATCAGGTCAAACTGATAAAGTTGATCTTGAAGTAATTTGATCTAAAAAGTGCTCTCTTTAGTCACATTGAATAGAAGAGTCTGGCCAACAAAACAACGGACCAACTACCGTCTATAACATGCTCTCATGATGCTTTGGATAGCGGTATGTAGGACGCCATGGATATAGGGAAGTTGCAGACAAGGTTAAAGACCACAAGAGAAAAGCTCATGATAGTGATGATGATGAAACGATGGATGATGATGAAGGCACCTTCAGACTGGATCAAACCAGGGAGGTAACAAAGAGAAGAAGATCGGATTCTGCCGCATCGGGGTCAGCTCAACTCCTCCGAAAGATGATGACCAAAGTTCAAAGAAACAAAGGGGTCTGGTGCATCTGCTACCAAACAACATCCAGCTCTCTCCTCAACCGGATGGCGGATCACTAACACATGAGTTGCTGGTGCTGACTATTCAATGCACAGTATTTCTGATCCCTGAATCTGGAATTCTGAACCAATCTTCAGATGAAATCCCAATGAAGGTTGAAGGGAATGCCTCAAATATGGGAGGACATTCATGACAGTGCTACATTCCAAGTGTCGACCACTACGTGGTTTTAAGCGATTACGAAAGCGAGAGGGATGGCTACACCCTGAACAGAATAGTCCATTCCCAAGAATTGATTTTCCCGGAACCAGAGAACAACTGGGCAAATACATACGCCACAACGTATAAAGTTCCTGAGGAGAACAAGCTTCAAAGGAAGACTTATGATATTGGGTCGTTCATCAAATGGTTCTGCAGATGAACTAGAAAGAAGAAGCTCTGTAAAGCTGATTTAGAAGGTCCAGCTTTCAACCTTGTTAAAGCCCTTTCACAAGTACCGTGTCCTTTCTTCAATTTCAGATGGAGAATGCACATAACTGCTGACAAATAAGGTTGATTTGAGTAATCCTGAGGGTCATCAATACATTTCTGAGAAAATATATATAAACTCTGCCTTAGGAGGAACCACCAGGTCAGGTAAATATTCAAACACAATTCTTATTCAATAAGGATTGGATATCTGCTGACAGGTGTCAAAGAGCGGAAAAATTGCCTTATCCATATCCTAAGCTCAAAGCCGCTCGTTACCTCGAAATTTGGACTTGAGGAATTAGGTTCCCTCGTTCGTAGGTGAGAGTGAACGCGAATATGACATTAAGTGGGTCTATGTGGCATCATCAATGTGGTTTAGGAGGAAGGAATCTATATCTAACAAAACACAGTGAGTCCTTGACTCATGTAGCAGTCAGATCGTAGATGCGAATTCTTGTGTGATCAGTGTCATGGTATTAAAATCGGATTACAACTACCTAAGAGAAATAATTCTACGCCGTGCTGATTACCAAGAGTACAAGATCTCAGAAAAGGATTTCAGAAATCTTCATCCAAATGATTTTGAAGATCTGTTCCTACTCAATATTCAAGAAAAGCTCAACCATCTACCCAAGACAGACAAGACCAGTCTTCACACAGCAGTCAACATGTGGATAAGAAACCTGGTGATCCGGAATCGTGTGGGAGTGGTGTTCGCTATTTTATACATACCTTTTACCATGAAAAACGAACTCAAAAGACCAAAAACATAATAAAAATTGCAAATATATGTTGTTTTTGTGTTTGTGTATGTGCAGGTACGGATATTAAATAAATGGACAAAAATAAAGAAAAATCTGACGAAACCGAGCACAGAAATGGAAAGAGCGCGAGAAAACGAGTCCAACGATGCCTTCAGATATTATTGGGCCAGCCTGTAACCCATTTTATGGGTCGGGTCAGCCCAAACTATCAATAGTCCAAAAACAAGCTTGGCCCAACATGTAAAGCCCAAAGTCTCATTTAAATTTCAAAAAAAAAAAAAAAAAACTGAGTTATAAAATTGGTGACATATGCTTGTGTCATCATCACATGCTCAAAATTAATTCCTAAGCCATCATGTGAGGCTCCACTCAAATTGGAAAGCAAATAAGGTGAAGACGTGTGGCAATGGAAATTTGCAATCTCTCAAATTGCAATTCAGTATAATACAAAATGATCTAACGGGTGCAATTAATGCGTTGGAGATAAGCTATGACATGGCCACGTGTGGGAGTACAATAGGTGGATCTGGTCCTATGAAAAGTGTACGAGGTAGTGTCCAACGCAAAGGTTACTTCCAGGAAATTTCTTGCCTCAATCAAAATGTCCAATATACCCTTAAATCTTGTACTTTAATTGGATGGCTCACTAAATGGACAAACTTGCCCTCACCAATTTTTGCTATATATCAAATGAAGACGCAGCAGCGAGTAGGTAGTTAGTTTTTTTTTTGTTGTAGTAGTTTAGTTTAGTTCTCTCAAAATTGTAGCTTATTTCTCAAATATTTTAGCTTATTAGTTATCTCCTTTTCAGCTTATTTGTAATTTACCTAGCCTATTGTAAAAGATTCTCTTGCTTATTAATGAAAATGGTTTGAAAGTGTTGGATCTCCTTTTTAGCTTATTATTTTTGCTTAAAAATCTTCTTTTCTTTTTTTAAAAAAAAAATCTCCAAGTGCTTATTTCTGTTTTGCTTATTTATTTTCAAAGCTTATTTCTACCTTACAAAGGGTGCGACGAGTCCATGTACTCGGCTTATTCATTAAGCCTTTGGCATCCTTTGGTTCGAATAGCTTAATCTTGGTTTTAAGTTGTTTTTGGTTTCGATTTGCCTATTTTTTTTATTTTTTTTTATTTTTTTTTTTTTTTTTAGCTCGATTTGATTTGTAAAAAAAAGAAGAAGGCCACGAGTATTAATTTACTCGGCTTATTAGTAAGCTTGGGTCCTTCTTGTACTTCGAGAGCTTATCTCATAGCTTATTGTGTTTAAAAGTTTATTTTTCTAAAAGTAGTCGTTAAATAGTTTTCGGTGAGCTATTTGTCTTTTGTTTTCATCCTAGGCGAGCTTAGAACTTCTGGTTTATTTCTTAAATATTTTCAGTTCAAACTTGTGAAAAACGTATTGTTGTAGTAAAAAGGAAACACGAATAGTGCATATGGTTGATATGATTTAGAAACCTCACAACAGATACATAACAATTTTTTTTTTATTTGGGCCTTTATTTTGATAAGTAGAATTCTCACTATTTGGGCCTCATTTTGCAGTTTAATCATTGGGCCTGTGTAAACCTGGGCTGCGTTTGGTTATTATTGGGCTTAAGTTGGGTTTAAGTAATTTCATAGTTGGGTTGTGTATGGTTCGTTCCTGGTGATTGCAATTTGTGATATAAACTGTTAAAAATGGTGACAATTTATTTTTATTTGTTTTGACTTTTGGTACCGGTCAACTCAAGAGGCGCGGAGCTTAAGGGTCTAGTAAACTAGCTTAATATTTTAAGTTTAAATTTGCATATGTAGGGTTAAAATTTGATAATTTACTTTATTCGTCGCGTTTTTTTTTATTATTCCCGTTATTCGTATTCGTGCTTCCATTTGTTAATTCCTTTCGTTTATTAGTATATCTTACCTTTATTTATGCTTCCCGTAGATTTAGGATTTATTTCCGATGCTTTTAATTGTTTCCCGTAGTTTCATAAGTTATTCCGTTGCCTTTATTGCTTTCCCGTAGATTTAAGTGTAGTTTAATTTCCCGTGCCTTTTATTGTTTTTCCCGTAGATTTAAGTTTTCCTTAGTATAAATTGCATTAATTTCTCGTAGTTTTAGAAAACACATTATATCATTGATTATTCAAGCATCCAATTGTCAAACCAAATACGTAACCGTCAATTTCACACCTCGTTGGGAATAACGACCCGGGAATCGCGTGCTTCCCGGTTTACTACATTTGATTGATATTTTTGATTCTCATTATTATATTTATATATTTATTTATATTTATATATATTGTAAGGGTCTAATTTACAACCATCAGTCTCCCTAAGATAATAGGAACTTTACTGTCTTCTTCCATTTTGAGAATAATGAAATCTACGAGAAATGTGAATTTACGAACTTCAACGAGCATATTTTCAGCTATTCCAACAAGGTATTGGAATGATCCGTCTGCTAATCTTACGCTCATTTTAGTGGGTTTGAGAGTTTCGAGAGATAATTTTGCTTATAGAGAATACGACATGAGATTAATGCTAGCACCAAGATCAGCTCAAGCATCACATGAGAAAGCTTTATTGAAATTACATAGAATAAGAAAACTTCCGGGATCTCCATGTTTTGGTGGAACTTTATTTTGGATTAAAGCAGAACATTCAACGCTCAGGAAAGCGGCTAAAATTTGTTCGAGTTTGTGTTTATTGCTAATGAGTTCTTTAAACAAATTTTCCATAGTTTGGCATTCCTGCTAAAACATCAACAAGAGGTACATTTTTAACACCCCCAAAATTGCGTTGCAGCGGAATAAGAGTCCGGGAGCATTACTTCGTGAGTACCTTTTCACAAGCTATGAAAGAACGACCTCTAAGTGTCGTTTAAAAAGAAATATTGTATTGTTAGACTCCAATGCACATCAAGTAAGCCAAGCATCTAATTCACTTAAGAAAAACATGCTTAAAAGTGTCAACATAAAGTTATTTAAATCAATGTTATACAAAATGTCAAAGGTGTTTAAAAATTTTTGATAAGGGAGAAAATTGATGATATATTATGTGTCTAATAAAGAACAGTGGTTTATGAAGACTCATATATTCCGCTCCAGCAACGTGCTAAACATATTTCGAACTAAGAAGCAACATTTTGAGGGGGGAGCGTTTATGAAAATGTCAAAAATCAATCGAGTACTAAACGCGTTAGATTTTTTATATCTTAAGTACCTTAATGAATTTTCAATTGGTTTTATGAAAGGAGAAGTACCAAAGAGACGACTTGCATTGTACTTAATTGTAATTATAAGGTTCGGTAAGGTTAAGGCTACTATTTCCATGATCCAGCCATAAACCGGAGGGATCTACCCAGGGGCCGATCCATAGCTAGTGTAGAAGTCCTTAGGTTTGACATGGAAAAGGAGTAAAAGTGATAATAAGGGAAAAGGGCCGACTGTGATGGAGCTAGTAATGGAATAAACCCAACAAGGCACGATGCTAGTCATGGAGTTCGGTAAGCTCACTGAGGGGTTGAAGAATTAAAAGAATTATAAAGATTAAGGGTGTAAAGAAAGAATCCCTTCATTCACTTAGAAGGAACCGGGTCAATTCATATGCTGACAGGAATCACTAGATGGATTCTGACATGAAGATCGTCTTCATGGACCAGTGATGCAATGCACAAAACCCTCCCTAGACACTCAAAATCGCTTGCAAAAATTCATGTTTCATTTCTCACAGAGGACAATATAACACGTTATCTACTTGACTTTATCACTCCGAGTTAGTTGATATTGATTAGGTGGCTGTCTCTCAGCTCCGATTACTAAAACCAAAGCACTTTTTGTGTCTAGAGCCAAGAGATCGTCTATTAATTCGTTAGGACACAATACCAATTCTCTCTGTCTTTCACACACTGTGGAAACAAGTCTTACATCGTGTCATAGCATTATCCTTGTGATGTTGCTAGAACATCCGAGTGAAACGATAGTTTTTCACAATGAAGATGGAAAATCCTGATTGAGCCAACATCAAAACCAAGCTCTAGGTATGGTGACTTGTGCGATTTACAAGAATCAAAACTTTGTCAACTGGAAAGAAACATTAGGTGCGATTATGTGTTATCTTTTTTTTTTTTTTTAAAACTTGTTCCGTATAAGAATTGAGGTGATTTATCATTTGACAAACAATCAAAACTCTCGTAGTGTTACAACATTCTTTCTTAAGAAAAAATTAGACTGTCTTTTCAATTTCAATTTTCTCTTTATACTAACTGTTTCATTACTAGGATATTTTAAAGATGGAGATGTAGATGGAATCCCAGTTCCTGAGATGTCAAGTCATAATAACCGTATGCAAGACACGACCTAACTTGTTATGATGTTATGAAAGACTCATAAAGTGTCATACTAGCTTCCGCCAAACTCTGATGTCATGTATTCATTAACAAGTGCACCAAGATGGAATCCACTACAAGATGATGTCAAGATCTATGTTTGGGCGCATGATCTCAGAAAGCATCAAGTTCTCAGTAATAGGAAAAGCGTAAGATGAATCAAAAGATTACTATCCCAAATGTACAAGAGATCAAATGTCTACGAGCTAAAGACTGAAGTGATTAATGTTTGGTATTTTCAAGGGTGACCTCCCTTAGGGGGAGATTGTTAGATATTAGAAAAAAGATTCTGGTAAACACCGTGTATTTTAATAATTTAATTTATTTTTTACAATTGTTTATTTTAGCTGTTGTTTAATAGTTTAATTGTACGTTCTTTCGGTTTTAAGTTGGGTTACGATTACCGGTTTATTGTAAGTACTTTATATAGCCATCTTCCAACTTTGGAACGAGGCAGCTAGTTATTCTTTTCATTTACAAGAAAACTCTTTCTCTCTCTAGTATATTCTCTCTCAAGTGTTTCTCTCTCTAGAAACTAGCCAGATCCAAGAATCGACCCCGTGTTATGATATAGGATATACCATACACGACCGAATTGAATGAACCGTGTACAATGTACATGTCCCAAATCCCTCTAGCAGCCCAACATATGCATTACGGCTTAGTCCATATTATTAGATCCGACCCAAATTAAATGTTATAACTCGATTAAGGGCCCATTTGATTTCATAAATGCTGGCCCAATCTCAAAATTATAACTTGGTTTCCACATAAAATTAGTGGATTTATAGCTAGTCAATCCCTATTTAGTCACCCAACAAACCCCTAACAATAATTAATTCAATTGCCTCCCATCCTTCTTTCAAATTCTTAAATACAACCGGTGCACCAATAATGAAATCAAATCCATCACTTTTCTTCCACAAATACGTAGATTCACCAACTTTTCTTTTCTTATCTATATCTCCGACGTGAACCAAATTAATAATAACCACAATTGAGACAAATACTATCCCTGTTTTGATCATTATTTCTTGGACAAGTCCACAAACTAAGAAAATCTTTCATGATTTTAGTATATTGGTACAGATGACGGCTTCAAAATCTTTTTAGATCTCGGGTAGGTGTTTTAGTTTTGTGAGTCAATAGAAACAAGAATCGATTATAACATATTTGTTATCAATCATTCTTTACTTTCGACAAATTGTATGAGGATGTTATTATCCTTCACATTGGATTTGTGATGAATTTCCTTTCGTGTTTAATTGAATTACAAGATTTGATGTAATATGAGATTTTGTCTATTTATATTTTATTTAGAGATCGAGTCTTGTTGTGTTTGATTGATGTTGTGAGGCTGTTGATGTTGTAATGGGTTGTTGGTTGATGTTGTTTAATTGAGTATGTCTTATCTTCGATCCTCTGTTGACTTTTTATGACCAGACTTATTGAGTTGACCGGGTCAACTATTGTAATTCCGAGTTGACTCGGTTGGGGTCAGGATGGGTTGTTTGGGGAAACTGTGAATCCAGTTAATGAACAAGACTGCGAGTCCGGTTGACAAAGAAATGTGAATTCGGTCACAACTAAGAAACTGCGAGTCCGGTTAATGAACAAGAGTGCGAGTCCGGTTGACAAAGAAAAGTGATCCTGTGCAAACTACAGAACTGCAAATGTCGGTTCTTTATTTTGAAAGGTTGAACATCGTCCTTTACGTTGTCTTCTTTCAGAAACACCAGCACCTTATCGTCATTGTTATTGTTGTCTTGTTACAGAAACAACTAAACACACTGATTCAATTGATAGTATTATATATAACTACTACTTAGGCAGAAATCCAACCTATGCCCTTGGACCAATGGCAAAAAGTCAAAATTCACAACGAGAATTCAATATATATCCGGAAGTTTGATTTCCCGGGTCGTTATGTCCCAACGAGGTGTGCAATTGAAAATCGAATGACGATTTGATATTTGATGTTTGAATATGACAAGATTATGATTGGTTTTCTATTACTACAAGTAAAATGTAAAAATCAGCAAAAGAAACCTGAACGGGGGGGAAGCAATTTAACTTAAATCTATAACGGTGACTTTAAAACGCAGAGCTAAAAACCTAGTTATCCTAATTTAACCCTAATGTAAATTTTTTACTTTAAATGAGCTATAAATGACTAAAAAGGAAGAATAAAAAAAACTAGAACAAAAACGGAGGTGATTTGAGCTAAAAACGCGAAGAAACGAAAACGGGATCGAATCCCGTTCTTTAAAAAAAAACTTTTCCAAAAATGACCCTACAAAAACATTTATATTTTTCCTAGATACTATGTGATAAAAGGAAATTTAAAAAAAAAGATTTATATTTTTCTGATTATTATTTTATTTTTTTATAGAATTATTTAAATTTTATCTAAATAAATTTATAAAAAATAATAAACAAGTTTATAAAAATCTATAAAAAAATTACAGAAATTAGTTTAAGTTATAAAATAATCTATGAAAAATAATGGAATGAACAGCTTATTCCAATAAGCTGGATATAGCCAAAAGGGCTTATGGAGGCAAACGCGGCTAAAAAGGTCTTATCATACTTAATTGTTTGTGCATGCTAAAAACGTGAAAGGACCCTAAGGGCGATGGTTGTGTGTGTGGTGTGTAAAGCGTTGGTTGAGGGTGGTAGAGGTCCCGAGTCCGAGCTTTGGCTCACTTGGGGCTTCCCACTTTCCCAACGTTTTTGTTTTTGCCAATTTTTTTTTCTTTCATAAGTTCTTAAGGCTTATAAAATAATGGCAATTTTAATAAAAACACTTTATTTTATTTAACCATCCTAAGTAAGCCTCAAATAGGCCTCAAAAGCTAACAGTACTTAAAAGCTTACCAAGGAAAACAAGCAAACTGTTAAGCCAAATAAGGACTCAAAAAGCTTTTAGCAATCAAATAAGCTAGAATAACTTAACACAAACTTGAAAAGCACAACTGAACAATGATTAAGCAAATGCAACTATCAATAAGCTAGGAAAAGCTAATAAGCATTCTGACACCAAATTATATATGCAAAACAAACAAACATGCCACTTTTGGCTTATTTTTAAGCCACTAAACAGAAAATTGTGGCTTAATTACTTGCAAATCCTAAAAGATTAACATAAAATCTTTTTAATTCAGCAATCAAAATACATTTTGGAACAAAAATAAGCTATAAAAAGACTAGAAGAAAAGGGCTATGACAGACAGATTGCTTAAGTAAACAAGAGGCACAAAGGGCTTATGTTCTTTTGGCTCTTTTTTGGCAACAATGGCAAGGAAAGAGCAAATTAGGCAACAACACATCAATACTCAATTACAATGAATAACTAGGAACAAAAGTGAGCAAATTGGATAAGCCAACTAAGCCAGGAATTGGCTTATACTCTCAGCAGTACTAACTTTTTGGTTAGTACTGCCAATGAAAAACTTAAGCTGCTAGGGCTTAACAAAAAGCTAATAAGCACAAGAAATAAGTAATAAGCAAATGCAGCTACTCTACCATTCCTAAAAAGCACTTAAGAATGAAATTAAGCTAGGGAAACAGACAAGAAAACATTAATAAGCAAATATGAAAAACTAGTTAAATAAAACAGCAAATGGGGCACTTTTGGCTAAAATTAAGCAAGTAGATGGATCTTCTTGAGGATCTAAGCTATAAAACTGATGGAGTATTTATGCTCAGTGAAATGCTTCTAGATTTTGACAGAATGGATATAGAACAACTGTTCAGATTAGTCAAGGAGAGATACAGTTCTTCAGCACCAGAAGGTTTTGATCTTATGCTTTGGGGAGATTTACACACCTTGTTTGAGCCTGATGAGGATGATGAGATTTGGAAAGACCAACATGAATACAATCTTTTGAGCTGGAGATTACATGATTTCTGTGGTGTTCATATTTTATTGATGAGCAATGGACTGGCGATCCATATGTTGACAGAAAAGAAGTATCCCTTGAGTCAAGAGATGCTGTCAAAGATGTTGAGTACAAGATTGGAGGTAGACCATGAAAGTTCACAAGCTTTCGAACTTCTTAGATTCATAAGAGATCAAGTGCAGAAATGACAAAAGTGTTTGAAAGAATCATCAGCAGTATAGAAGATTTTATTCAGAAGAAACTTGTTGATTTAAAAGACAATCACAAGTTTAGGGGAGGATTGTTGGGAATAAATCTTCATAGGACTTAATACTGCCAACAGTACTAAAGGAGTTAGTACTGCCAGCACAAAGATAGTACTGCCAATGAAACTTAATACTGCTAGTTGAAGAGGTTTGTACTGCTAAATAGTCAAAGCTGATGATATGAAGATAAGAAGGTATGGAGAGTATTTCGGAATATTTAGTTTTGAACTATAACTGTTCCTAATAGATAGGCAGATATATGTGTAAAAGGGTTCCTTGTATTTCTATAAAAGGAGATCCCTAGAGTAGTGATAGATAGAACTTTAATATATACACTTAGAGAGAATTTGTATTTGCTTCAAGGTTGTGTAACCCCAGTACTTAGAGAGTACTCGTATTATTTATAATATTGAAGCAGTGATTTTGGTATTTGTTGTTTGTGAGTAATTGTTACTGTTTCATTCATTTCTCTAGAGTATCAAAGTGTAGTTTCCGCATACACTTTGGTATATTCACAAAGTCTCAATCTTTGTTATTTTGGAATCTTCCAAGGTAACAAACTCTTTATATACTAAAGAATCGATCAAGGCGTGGGATCAACAGCCCTAACCCAAGATATATTGACTTACAGAGTGACAACATATGATGTCAGGTTCAACCTTGATGCATTATTGAAATCATATAGACTTCTTCATAACATGCTCATCTTGTAATTGTTAGTCCAAAACCAAGAAAAACACTAATAGTGCAAAGTTATCCCAACAGTGAGAACATTTACACTAGCAGTGGAAACTTAACAGTGGGAAAAATGACTAACAGTTGCATTTTACTCTAGCAGTACTAACACTTATTGATCTAATAATAGTGCAAATCCTATACTAATTCTTATAAAAAGCAAGAGACAAACATATTTAGGGTCAATCCTCCTATACTCAAAACTAAGAACTAGGAACCTTCCCACAATCAAAGCTTTTATTAAAAGATCTGCTTATGCATTATCATCCTGAATGAATATGATCACATTAATTAACTTCTTTTCATAACAGTGCTCCTTATAAAATGATGTCATATCTCAATATGTTTTGTTCTAAGAGTGATAGACATGTTCTGTAACTATATTACAAATTTGCACTGTTATTATCAATATATATCTTGGTGTTCATGAAATTGTACCCATAGTCCAGCAACTGATTTTGTATCCAAAGTACTTATCCATAGCCACTTGCAGCTGCCACATACTCTGTTTCAGTTGTAGATGTGGCCACAATAGTCTGCTTTTTGCATTGCCAAGAGATCAACCTTCTGCCCAAAACTGACAACCTCTAGTGTTGATTTCCTATCTTGATAGGCACATCACCATACTCAACGTCTGAATATGCCCACCAAGAAACAAGAGACTCCTTTATGTTAACCAAAGTCCCACGTGGGGTACCTTTTAGGTAACCTAAAAATTCATCTTAACAAATGGAGATGACAGCTCTTATAGGTGTCACTTGGTGTCTTGCATAGGCACAGACAACAAACATGATATATGGTCTTGATGCGGTGAGATACATTAATGATCCAATCATGGATCTATACAAATGAAGTTCCACATCTTTACCAGTTTCATCTTTTCCCTAAGGATGCTCCCTATCCATGGGAGTATTAGCTGACCTGACATCTGAGAGTCTAAACTTTTTGAGAATATCAACTACATACTTATCTTGTGTGAGGAAGATGCCATATTTCTTTTGTAACACTTGCAAGCCTAGAAATAAGTTGAGTTCACCCATAGCACTCATTTTGAATTTGTCATGTGTTAGGGTCTCAAATTCTCTGCATAACTTTGGATTTGATGATCCAAAGATAATGTCATCTACATACACTTGTACAAGCAAAAACTCTCCTTTCTGCTTTCTGATAAATAATGTATGGTCTATGGTACCTCTTTGAAAGCCATTATCCAAACGAAATTACTTGGACAAAGTACCAATAACCAACTCTAGGTGCCTTGGTGAGTCCCATACTAGCCTTCAACTCACCTTTTAGAACAAATCAGGAAACTGTGAATCTGAAATCTAAATGCTGACTTACATATACTTCCTCATCAATAGTCCCATATAGAAAAGCACTTTTAACATCCATCTGGTAGACTGTAAAGCCCATATAGGAAGCATAGGCTAAAAATAATCTAATAGCCTCAATCCTAGCAACTGGTGCAAAGACTTCTTTATAGTCAATTCCCTCTTCCTGAGTATACCCTTGAGCCACTAGTCTGGCCTTGTTTCTAATAACTATCCCCTTTTCATCTCTCTTCTTTTTGAGGACCCATTTTGTTCCAATAGGTCTCACTCCTTTATGACAATCAACCAAAACCCAAACATTCTGAATCTTAAATTGTAGAAGATCTTCTTGCATGGCTTCTACCCATCTTGGATCTTTGAGAGCATCAAAGATTTTCTAGTTCTTCATGAGATAAAAAATGAAAATAGGGCAAATACTACTGTAGGATATCAGGATAGACCTAGATGAATTGTAGCTATGAAGCTTTATTCTTCCATATTCTTGGTCTTTTGTCTGGTTTGGATAAAAGTATCAACAGAACCAATTATCTGACTCTTTGGATGAACTTTATGAATTCTGAGAATGATTGGACGACTTGAAAATTTTGTTTTATTTTATTGTATTTTCCAATGTTTCCTTAAGTCAGCTTCCCACTTCATATCAAACTAACGGAAGCATTTGTAACTCCAAAAAGATACTCCAACCGGTTTCAAAGGACATACATTGCCCAAAAAGCTAGTGTTTCCTGTTAGCTTGAACCCCCCTTGAAAATGATTCCCGTTGGCCACTTGAGCTTACATTGGGTAATAGATAGGCACATTGAGAATAGGTTGACTAACAGTGGAACTACAGTTTCCATTGTTGATGATAAAACTAGTCTCCATTTGATCATTGTGGGGTCTTTTGTAGTACATTAGATTAGAGTTCCCACTGCTTTTAGTAAGGCATCAAGGAAATGCAGATAATGCTTATCATTTGTTCCTTTTGAGAATCATCATTTTTCTTTGAAGAATCAATAGAAGTTTTCATTTGAGCCTCATGGAACCAATTTAGAAGAGCAATGAATCTCAGAGTGGACACATTTTCCTCTATAGTTTGATTAGCAACTTCTTTTTGTACTGAAATGTAGTAGAAATGTATCCTGCAATACTGCAGACAACAACTGGTCCATTTTCATTTGATTTGGATAAGTAATCAATATCAAATAACCAATTAGGACCAGATCCTTTCTCAATGGGTTGATTTTCTAGAAAGTCCACATGCAGGTTCTCTTCTATTTACTTGGTTCTCTTGTTAAATACCCTGAATGCTTTACTAGACAAAGAGTATCCAACAAAATAACCTTCATCCCCTTTAGCATCAAACTTGCCTAGGTGGTCTAAGGTATTAAGGATCATGACATGACACCCAAATGGTCTTAAGAAACCTATAGCATGAGATCTACCATTAAACAATTCATAAGGGGTCTTATTTTGGGACTTGTTAACTATACCTATTTTGAAATCAATACAAGTATTCACCCCAAAAAGCTCATTGAGATTTCAATTCTCTCTCATCAACATCATTTTTCTGAAGGGTTCTAGCATTACTAAACTCTCTCTTAATACCTTTCCTAATAAAGAATTCATCCATTTCTTTATTCCTAAACTCACCCCCATTATCACATCTGATTATTTTTACTTTAAGGTCCTTTATTTTTTCTATCATCTCTTTAACTCAAATTCCTAAGAATGCACTTGTTTCATCTTTAGATTTTAGAAATAAAGTCCAAAGAAAACCTAGAAAAATCATCAGTCACAACAAGCAAATACCAGTTATGATTAAGGACTACTGATAAAGTAGATCCAAAACAAATCCATATGCAAAGTGTGAAGGGCTTAGTAATAGAACTTCTCACTAACTTGGTCTTAACAAAGAAGCCTTAAGCTTCTGTTCCTTTTAGACAGCAAACACAGTTGGATATTTCAAAACTTTTGGAAGGCAAACCTTTAACCAAATTATTCCTAACCAGTTTAATCCATGGACTTAAAGTTTCGATGGCATAACTATCATGTCACAACATACTTTTCAATCTGCAAAGACCTTGGCCAATCAACAATTAAGTTCTTATGCGGGACAAAATTTTTTAAGTCAATGAATACATATTTTGCAGTCTAGGAGTCCTACGAAGCATATGAGTATCACATTAACTTAAAATCTTTCCCAACAACAAGGCCACTCAGAATTAGGTAAACATAACACTATTTTTGTTATAACGATTTGTGACACCTAAACAGATATTATATTTCAGTTCTTTCACAAAAAAAACATTCCTCAAACTCAAGTTTACCGTCAGAAATGTACGCTTGTTGACCTAGTAATCTTTCCTCCTTGATTCTAAATGACACATATCCCTCCATCATAAGGATCATACTCAGATAGGGTAGCAATAGTTTGCCCAGCCATGTGCCTAGAGCAACCACGTAATCCCAAAATCCGTTTAACATTAATAATATCCTGTGGAATGCCTTACGACATTAAGAAAAAGAATTTTAATAATTCATTTAGGGACCCAAGCCATTACTACTTGGGCCTGCCTTAGTGTATTAATTGTATATGTATTTCTTAAAGGATTGCTGATACATGATTGACATTTAAACCTTGATCAAGTTGATTTTGCTTAGGTTTCCAAATCCAACAAGTTGGGGCCTTAACAACTTTACCCCTGTTTCCCTTAACAGCAGCAACTGTTGGCTTAGCAGTGGGAACTTTTGAGCCAACAGTGGGGAATTTTGTTCTAGCAGTTGGAACCCAAACTTTATTTTTAACTGCTGTTTTTCTTACAAAGGGTCTTTTTACATGTGAATGTGTGCTGGTTTGAAAGATGTCAATTTTGGATAAGCACTATTCAATGTATATGGGTATTTCATGTTGTCATGATTATTGTCTACCCTTGACCAGATTTTCCCTTTATTCACCCTTGTGTTTTGGTTTGCAGTCAAACTTCAAATGTTCAAAGCTACCACAATTATAACATGCTTTATTTTTCATCACAAAGTCTTTTCTTAGCTGTTGAGATTTTTGATTGTTCTAATTCCTCTGATTCCCTCTAGGATGATTTTGTTTTGGTGTTTCTTTCTTTCCTACTACTTCCTTAGTGGACTTATCAAACTTTTCTTGTTCAAAGCTAGATCTAACAGTTTCATTAAGTGTGAAGTCTACCTCACTTTCATCTTCAGAGTCCCATTCCTTAATGATTGGAGCACTAAAATTGTTAGACATAACTTTAGGACTTTGTGAGGTGTTTCTATACATCTCTGCATATCCACAAGTTGGTTTCGGCAAGAATTTTTAAGTGTTAAAAACTTTAAGGAGACACTAGAAAACTAGTTTCATTAACTAAGCTAATCATGGGTTTTGATACAAATTAACCAATTGATCCCTTTGTTTCAAAGAAAGAAACACTTTCACTTACATCTCTTGGCACATCTATGCTAGGTGTCGGCCTACTATAATCAGTAACAGTGTCATCAATAAATTCAGGCAAACCTGTCCAAGATAGATCATTCTTAGTAGTGAAATAAACCATTGTGCAGAGGAGTGGCACAACAATATACTCATTAAGCCCCAGACCCGTCTTATCCTTAACAGATCTTTGAGTCCTTAAGAGACAGTCTCTTTTGTAGAATTTTCAAATTTTTTTATTTTAAAATATATGCTGTCTTTTTCCTTCTTTAACTCCTCTAAATGACATTCTTGAAATTTTCAATTTTATTATCTATTAAGCTCATATATCCTCTCAAAGGACTCTAATTCCGTTTCACTTACGAATTTAATCTCATTATTTTTTAAATTCAACAAGTCCTAGCCTCCACTTGTGATAAAACCTCTTTTATAGTTTATACAAATCAGCTCAACATTACTATGTTCGTCATTTAACTGATAATCTTATTGTTAGGTTTTCTGTGTTTTTCCTACATGATTTAGAAGAATAAGAATCATCATATACCTCATTATCTAAGCTTGAGCTAGATTTGGCCATAAGAGAATAATAAGAATCATCATATACTTCCTCTTCATTAGCAACAAGTGCATGGTTTTCATCTTTATCAGCCATGTAACTCCAATCCCATCTAATGCCATCAATGGCTATCATTGCCTTAGGAGGAGGTTCTTCCACCTTAGGATCCTTCTTGTAGCTTTCTCTTCTTCTTTTATCTTGACTCCTTGGTGCTCTGCACTCTCTAGCAAAATGGACCATCGTATGGCAATTAAAGCATTCCACCTTTGATTTTTCAAATTCAGCTACATCAAATCCTTGAATGGTAATCTTTTTACCAGTCTTCTTCCAAAACCTATCAGCCCTCATGCTTAGCAAAGCCAAGTTCCACTTTTATAGTCGGACTCTTCTATATCATCATCAATCTGAGTGATGTCCTCATATTTAATTTGAGACCTATTTGGCTGAGTAGCTATGTATGCACAAACAATATCATGGCTAAGACTGTAGCGGCAACATCATTTCTAGTAGTGGAAACTTGAACACCAGAAGTGGAAACTCCTTGAACAATGGAAACTTCACTTTTACCACTGTTGGTGTTTGATGAATAAATGAAAGCCATATTTTGTGAGTTTGACCCTGTACTATTTTCAACCTCAGGTTCATAGACTTTGAGATGATTATACACATCATCCAGACTCATTGTGTCTAGATCATCTCTATTTCTACAAACTATGGTGTATACTAGCCATTCTAGTGCAAGACTTGACAAAAACTTCTGGTTTAATTAATCTTGTTCAATTGGGACATCCATAATATAACACCTCGTGTTTTAGGTCATTGTACGACATTATGTAATTCACAATTTAATATTAAGGGTGTATGCGTTTACTCTTAAATCGTAATCGATAACTAAATCCGCGTAAACAAAAATGATCATTCAATGTAAACGGCATTAAACGATTAAACGTTTATATCAAGCAAGTGTTAAATGGATTAATTAAGGGATAATTTTTTCCAACTTTTTTTTGTTCAATTTTAATTTTATTATGGTTACGTAAAATGTGCTTTACGTTTCACATAAAATGCATTTCAGTATCCCGGAAGCACCAAAACAATATCTACGCTTAAGAAAGTACCCCACGATTATACCTAATACAACATAATAACATCCATATAAAGGTGTATGTGGCCGGTTTGTAGTGATAGACCAAGTAATATCACATTTGATAACTCCTTGCCCCAAAAATCAAGGATATATATTTTCCTAGGAGAACCAAGTCTTACAGAAAACCTTTGAAAGCACTTGACCACATTGCCCTAGGAACCATCCCTTGCAGTTCCTTGACTAGTCTTCACTATAAAAGACTTAGCTACAAGTAAACACACATCTTATTCATTTTCTAAAGTGAAAACAAATCAAAACTCTCCCATTTCTTCATACATGCCCACGTCTCAAAAACTCATAAAATACTCAATCCATAGCTTGATTTTCTATCATCATACAAGAATTCTCACATCATATTTAAGGTATTCTAAGAAGAATTGAAGGGTTGGTTAAGCTTTGAATAGGTTTTAACAAGATATTGCAAGATTAGGGTTTTGGTTTGAAAATTTAGGGTTTTCACTATTAATAAATTCACGCCAGGTTGTTAAGCATAAGGGTGTGATTATATTATTTTCTCTACTCCATCCACATGAAGGTAAATAAAAGCTTAATCATTTCCTAACTAAAGATTTTATGTGTTCATAAGCTCTATTATGCTAAAGCACCATTTAGGATGCTTTTGAATATGAGAAAAGGGATTGTTTACTACTTATGATCAAGTGTTTTGTAAACTTATTTACATGTTATAAAGGATTCTATTATAAGTTAAAATGGAATTATAACTCCTGTACACACTTGGGTTAAGTATAAAAATGAATATGTACAGAATTTAGGGTTCTTTGAATAAAAGTTGTGATTAAAAGTGAGGTTAGAGGAACTTGTTCGTCTTGAAACCATGATAAAAATATGAATGAATGGACTTATTATATGTAATACATTAGATAATAAGTACTGTAAATGACATTGTAACAAAGTGGATTAACTAAAAATGGTTGTAAAAACAGATTTTAAAAACACATTATTGCAAAATATTCAAAAGGGTCTGTTTGCATCTAAATTTAACCACAGTAAAGTTTATGGTTTTATAAGATACAACATGTCCCCACGGATCTGTGGCATGTAAAGAACTTGAAAAACCAATTTATAACGAAGAAGATACGCTAGTTACGAGTTTACGATGCTAAATACTTTACAAAACAAATTTTATAAAAAGTTACTATTCATGGACGAAACTTATACTTTTTAAACATCAATAATATGATAAAACTTTCAATTACCAGAACGTGTTCGAAAGAATTGCTAAAAACGGAGCCTATATCAAATAATATTCGACATCTACGGGTCTTTGCGTTAAAAGTGAAATCTGTAATGAACATGTAAAAAAAACACTATTTGCAATAGAATCTCGAAACATAAAAAATGCAATATTATGAATCACTCGTCTTAATATGAAAGCCGTGGGCGTAAGAAAACGCGGAGAAACAGGACTTACAACGGTAACCAAAGTTTAATGTCATTTTTGCTGAAGGCGTAATATAAAAGTTTTTTACTTTATAAATATATTTTCCAAAACAAATTAATGGTGATATAGCGAAATGTAACTTATATATAATGTTATTATTATCAAAGTGCTATATTACTAGGGAATTTCATAATGAGGCCTCTTCGGATGGCGTATTGACGAGCTGTTGGATTTACGATTTAAAGTGTCCTTGCTCCTCGTACGTCATGTTATGACCTCTTAAATTATGATAGCCCGAACGATAGTAAGATGATAACTATATAATAGTATATATGGTAGTTGTTAGACAAAGTACTTGAATACTGATTCGACCTATATTAACTAGGTTGAATTCAGGCGTTAGCGTGATGCGTTTTTATTTGGGATATTTTATTATCAATTTACTCACTCAAGGTGAGTTCATAGCCCCATGTTTTACAATTATTGATTTACAAGTTTTTGGGGTGAGAAACATGTAGGTCCTTATAAACAGGATCTCAATGAGCCTTGAACGACTGATAGTCCTTTGAATAAATCCAAAGATACTATGAGAGACAATAACTGTGAATACAAATATTGACAACAACGGAATATCAAACCTATACAATATGAACACAAAAAACGAATACCAAACATGCTATTACTATTACTACTTGATTGTGAATACTCAATCAACTCATAATGTTTACAATACTATTATCATGTATCCTTTTATAAACTTAAGAACTCCTAAACAGCGTTAGCGAGATAATTGCTTATCTCTTCCTAGCTTAACGCTAATTGATAACTATTACAATAATTACAAACAACTTAACTGTCTGGTTCAAGACAGTAATTAACTTTAACACTGTCAGACTTACAGTTAATGCTGCCATACTTAACTTGCTCTAACCAGACTTAACTTCTATCACTAACAGTACTAAACTTTTTCTATCTACTAACTATGAAACCAACAGAACTTAAAACTTTAATAATACTAACATATTAAGTCTGTTTACAATAATTTCCTACAATCCTCCTATACTTGATCTTCATATCATGAACTTCTTCAAGTTTTCTTGTACTTTGGCGTTCACTTTGGGCTTTAGAGGATAGTCTTGAGCTTCTGTCTTCAAAATAATCAATCTTTACAGTCTTCAAATCCTACAGCAACTAGTCTCATATGCGACTATTCCAATTCTTGACCTGCAACAAAAATATATTTTTGGTAAACTACCATCCATAAACGGATTTGTTGTGTCTTACCATGAGCCATTTTGCTATGGACTAAGTCCATGTTTAGGTATATGTAAGACCAGGGTACAATGATAACCATATGAGTTTTTGGAGCACATCATCACTATTAACGATTTGATACTCTTTACCAGTTTAGCCGTTGCTCTGGAGTAGCCATGCGTCAGTATAAATAACTATGAGCATTGAATAACCCATACAAGTTTTTAGTAAATTGTCCAACCAAATTCTAATATGGATATGCAAGTCTTTACCATAAGCCATAATCTTTATGGACTATTTTGGTTTTTTTTTTTCACAAGCCTTTACCACAAGCCATAACTTGTGTGCTAGCCAACTCTTCACTTTATAGAAATGGTGAGTTGAAACCATACAACTTATTTCATGTTGTCAACCATAGAACGCGATTTGAGAAGTTCTTTACAAGATACCCGTTTGCCTCCTGGACTAGCCAGTCCTTATGTTAGGTAGATACAAGGTGAAACTGAATAACAATTTGTTGTGTTTAGTGCATAGCACCTTCACCAAGTTTATCCTTCTCAACTACTATCCTAAGGACTTTTCACCCTACACATTTCATTACTTTTTAATGCCTCGCTTGTTTTATTTCCATCATTTTCAAATCTATAGCAATCTTCTCATGTCGATCTTTCCACCCAAAAGCTTCATTTTCAACATAGTTTGACATATCTCAGGAGAAAGTGGATATTTTCTATCAGACAACAAGTAAACATCCATAGATTCTAAGTTCAAACAATGTACCCTACTAGTATCATATTATGCTCCAACTAATAAACTTTGTTGTCCTAATCTCACCTCCATATGAATATGTGCTTATAGAGGTTCTTCAAACATAATTCTTTAACATTTCCAAATCCCTCTCTAAACTTATCCTCAGGTCCCATCCAACCCATATCTAATTCATATACTATCCCTGTAACAACTCAGTAAAGGACACCGCCCTAGATTAAGACTTTAACATAGCACCAAATTAATACGTAATACTATAAATGGTATTCCATCTTCCTAACAATTTGGTCTACTCCTTTTTTCTCCTCTTGTTTAATAATCTCATAAGTAGCTACACTAGTGTTTTAATAGCTACAAAGGACAGATTATTGGAGTTTTAGTACCTGTGTTACGCCCCCCTCTCTTCTTGCCAAACAACCTTATCAAGACTCTTCAGAATCATTCTTATCGCACAACTTTGTAATGCGTACCTTTCCTAGCTATCTGTTTTCTTCTCTTCCAGACTTCTTTGATAGTTTCATCATCTTTTTGCTTCACCATCTTTATCCTTCTTTTCAGTCTCTTTTTGAGTCATTGTTTGAAGCCTCTTCACACAAATTCTTTTTTAACTATTTTAGTGGCTTCAAACTTATTGAGCAAAAGACTCCACATCTGTTTTCAAAGCTTGTCAAACTCTCTTTTGACTTCTTCAAAGCTCAACTTCCTTAGCTGATTTTAAACTTCCATGACCCTTGATTCGTTAATAGTTCAATCATGTAAGTCTTTAGGGCTGTGATTGGGTCATGGCTGTTTCCTTTTAGCTTTGGAACTTTTTCTTCAGGAAAAGAACTTCTTTCTTTATTAAACAAGATCCAACCATTTTCTTAGCAAAATCTTCTCTTGAAGCTCACTATTCAAGCATGCTTTTGATAACTCTGCATTGGCTTCAAGTTTTGCTACTAATCAAATCCTCCCAATCTTCATTATATAATGCAGAGCCTCAAATTGTACTTGAGCTTTTTCTTTTCTTTTGTATGCACCAGTCCAACTCTTCTTCTTCTGCAATCCTTTGTGCTAGAAGAGCATCCAAATGTATTTGCTCAGCCTCCCTCTTCCTTTTTTGTAAGGAATCCATTCTTAATGCTTCTGCAAGGCTAGCTTCTCTTGTAAAATTTTGTCCTTTATCTTCTTTTAGTTTTCTTCACGAGCAAAGACTTTCCTTCTCTTGTCCTTTATTTCAGGACCAGCAGCAACTATCTTTGCTCAATAATATATTAAGCTTCAATACTAACCAAGTATTAACTTTACTAGCAGTATTAACTTCAATACTAGCAGCATTAACCTCACCAGCAGTATTAATCTTTTCAGCACCAGTATATAATCTTGCAGAAAGTCCAAACTTTGAACTATTTTTCTTACCCTTAAGTCTCTTTTCTTCCTCGTTGTACCTCTCTTTGGTCAATTGACCTCTACATTAAAGAGGCAAAACCTTACAGAGAGAGTTTGGGCTGCTTCAGAGTTTTGGGCTTATATCTTCCTCTTGTTCCTCCCTTGAAGCATGTGTCCCCCTCCCTTTGTTGTAAGGAGTGTAACAATTCCTTGAAATTGAAGAATCTTGAGGTCAGCTTACTTTTCCTCCTTGAACCTTACGGTTCTTCATCCTCTAAATCCTATCTATCAAAACTAAATTCCTCCTATCTTTAGAAACCCTCTCCAACTTCTCACCTCTTGACTAGCTTCACTAATTGCATTTCCCATGGTTACATGGTTTGTTTGAGATCAATTCAGCTCTCTAATTCTTGAAATCAACTTGGAACTTATTGAGAAGCAAATCATCCATAGGCATGCACTTGGAGGTCCTTGTGCTTGTGAGGGTTGAGAAGTGATAGGTGTGAACAGAGAGTGCTTCTCCATAGAGGTACTACATCTTGGTAGGGTTCATTTCAGTGGTGGTGGTGGTGGTGATGTACTAGGTGGTGGTGTTGGTGTTGAAATAGGTGGTGGTGTTGGTGATGGAATAGGTGGAGGTGGAGATGATGGAATAGGTGGAGGTGGAGATGTAGATGTTGGGATAGGGTTTGGGGTGTTTTGGTGGATGGTTGGGATTGAGCTTGACAGCATGTATCTTGTCCAGTGCAATTAGGGTTAGTAGCAACAAGCAACATAGAAGGCAATAAAGGTCATGTGCCCCCATAGAAAACCACCTTATCATATTCCCGAAATAACTTTTGGTTGGTCAGCTCACAGCTAGATAAGGGGTGTTTTTTTTCTGTTTGAATATCAAAATTATTTGCCGAAAACGGGATACATCAAAAACTTTTTCTTGTTCTTCAAAATGGCCATCATAACCATCAAAAATGAGTTTTGAAATTATAAAGCTCTAACCAGTGGATAGACAACTCAAAGCCGTAAGCAATAATGCTAACAAATTGATCCCATCCAACCACATTTTGAGCTTATAACATGTCAAAAGAGGTAGGAACCAAATATCGCCATTGGGGTGTAAAGAAACTTTTCCAAAAGGTAAATGTTCCATCAGTAGGATACCCTATTTGGACCCATCCCCTCAAAAAGGGTCAATCATTAGGTAACATTGTAATTTCCGTGGTGTCATCAAAATGAAGTGAAACCCTAAATTTGAACGCCACAGAGATTTGTGTACTTATGGTGTCAATTGTTGCACAAATTTCTAGAGACCCATTCCTCATTAGTACTTCGCTATAGCACTCCATAGCGTGCCAAAATTGTTTCACAAGTGAATCATAGGTAGTAGTGTTATTAGCAGAGTTAAAGCATACCTAGGTTGGAACCTCGAAGAAAATCCACTATCTCAGGAAACCCTGCACTCTCGTTAGTCTTGCGCAAAAACCCCACTTATTGTGTTTTGTCTCACAATAATTTAATTAGCATTGGACAACCGTATAAGTAGCATATGTTTTTATTGTGAATGAAAGTGTAGATGCTGTAGCATGAACGCTTGACTATTATTTTCGTTAAGAGGAAAATTTTTGACTTTGCAAAAGAAAATGGGGGGGGTAATAGCAATAAAAAGAAAAGTCTGAAAGAGAACATCAAACTTATCTATATATAGCTAACTCGGTTGGACTATCTAATGCGCCGTAAAAATCTCTAAGCCGGTTACATTTAAATAGCAAATATCCAGACAAAAGTCAAATTTCCACGGCAACCCGATCATTAACTTTAACCACCAGTATTAAAATTTCCACTGCCAAAGACTTAATTTTGGTCAAACAGAATTAATTAAGAGTCAACTTGAATTAACTCTATTTCAACCAGAATTAAGTGTGTATGAAAAAATGGTCAATTGTTAAAACCTTGCCACGCCTCCCTTTTCATTCATGCTATGCCTGCAAACGTAGTCTAAAACAAAGAAAAACAGATTGCAGAAATTGTATAAACAGAATTAATGAAAACTTAACTACCCGAATTAACTCTACTTAACTACCAGTATTAATGGAATATAACTAACCAAGGATTAAAAAGAAATTAACTACCCAATTAATCCGTACTTAACTACCAGTATTAATAGAAATAACGTACCAGAAACAACCAACCAGGTGATTAAAAGTTAAATAACTAAACAGAATTAAATTACATAGCTACTATAATAACAAACTATACCATCTAAGCCTCCCCTTAAATGTTGCTATGGTTGATTACACCCCAATGCTAACAAACCAAGTAAATAAACCGAGGGCCATCAAATGGTTTGGTCAACAAGGAGGTCCAGCTACATTAAGTCTGTGTGAAATTATCTCCACACTATGACCTTCTTCTCTTAAAACATATCTCTGATGAAGTGGTGACGAATCACAATGTGGTTTTGGTCTAAGAATGATAAACAGGTTCTTTCACAATGGCCAGATTGTGCTTTCATTATCAAAATGTGGGATTTTGGTATCATGAAGTTTGAAACCATAGTCCAACAATTGAGTTTTGAACCCACAACACTTGACCACAGCAATTTGCGCAGCAGCAGCTACATATTCACTTCAGTTGTGAAGTGGCTACAATCGATCCTGTTGTCTTAACATTGCCATAGGAATATAGTCTTTAGACCAAGAAATTGACAACCACCGTTGTGGATTCCTGTCAAGTTGGAACTACCATAGTCTCTATCAGAGAATGCTTCAAAAATCAAGGGGTGATTCCATAGGATGACCATAAACCCAAGTTTGGTTTGCCCAGTGAGTACTAAAAGAATCCTCTTGACAGCATTGAGATGAGAATCTTTGGAGTTACCTAAAACGTGAACAATACAATACAGCAATACATAATATCAGGTCTAGAATCAGTAACGTACATGAGGGAACCTATCATAGAACTGTACAAGTGTACAATCTATATCAAAAGCTTCCTCATACCTTGTCAAAGGCAACCTTGGTCTCCACAGGGAGGAATGGCAGCGTTGGACATTCACAAGATCAAATTTCTTGAGTATCTCAGCTACATACTTGTCTTGAGATATGAAGATGCCTCCCTTGTTCTGCTTGACTTGTAGACCTAAGAAGAATGTAAGTTCACCCATGGAACTCATTTGAAATCTGCTTTTGCATTCAAAGCTTTAAATTCATCACCCAAGACTTGTGTTGGTAGACCCAAAAATGATATCATCCACATACACTTGAACCAACATGATATCCTTTTTGTTTCTTCTAATGAATAAAGTCTTGTCAATTGTGCCCCTCTTGTATCCATGCTGCTCTAGGAATGTAGACAAAGTAGCATACCAAGCTCTAGGGCTTGGTGACAATCCTACAAAGCGTTCACCACCGTAATAGACCTTTGTAGGATGATCAAGATCAACACAACCACCAGGAGGTTGTGAACATTATAGACCTCTTCATCAATAGTGCCATAACCAGAAAAGCACTTTTAAACACATTTGATAGACTTATGCAATCCCATAAATGAAGAGCAAAGGCTGAGAAAACAACCTGAAGCTGATCAATAATCTTAGCAACAGGAGGGCAAACTACCTCATCATATGTCAACTATTCCTTCTTCTTGTCTATGACCCTTCTATGCACGCTACCCAAGCACTTGCTATTGTATCTCGACCAACATACTCCCTCTCAATCATCCTTCCTTGAATCCTGGTATACCCATTTAGTACCTATCAACTTAGCAACTAGTTAGGGTAAACTCAACCAAACACCTCATACATATTGTTAGAAGACTCTGAGACAACTAGGCAACCCGATCTCCATAGCATAGCTTCAACCGACTTCCATCTGATGTGTTTGTGGTGGTTGTGTTTTGTCAAGGGGGGGGGGGGGGTGGGGGGGGGTGGGGAGGTGGGGGGCCTGAGAGCTGTGGGGGGGGGGTCCATTGGTTCAAAAATCTGAGCTACGAAAACATAATGCAAAAAGATCAATGTTGTCTGTGATAAACCTTTATGTAGTGCATCTTATGGATATGCAAAGTTGATGTAGCCTCACTAAAGCATAGACCTCAGTCTGATATTCTTAGAATCGAGAGCGTCTAGCCTGAACTAGAGTGTATTTGGGATTCTCCAAGGAAGTTGACTTTGACGGATGAGCATTGTGAATCCCCATCAGAGATGTGATTTGTAGGAATCTACCTCATCTGTTAGAGTTTGTTTAAATCAGAAACAATCCATCATCATCAAAAGCCTTTTCAAGCGATAACGCCTTCACGTTATTTATCATAAAATTTCTTATTTAGGCAGTCTCCATCATCATCGTGCATCAGAGACAAGCAGCGGCTCCTTTCTCATGAACACACTTCAGGAGACGATAAGGCTTGCAACCGCTCATGGCCAATATTACACCTCCTTAAAAAGCAAAGTAATATAAAGGCTTAATCACGTAACAGCGGTATCCTTTATCACCGAAAGAGATTGAGACTACTTTGTCTACGCAGACAAACCCGAAAGGCCAGCACATGCTGGATTGCAGGTACTGAGTGTCTAAAGTTGCTTCAAAGCAAGAGCACCAGCTCATTTTCTAAAGAGTCATAATGTCATCTAAGCAATTTATTAGCATGATTGGTGTAGAAGAATATGGCTAAGCTCTATGCGGGAAGCTGGAAAGAATTCTTCTTTGTAGACCATCATCTTCACATAGAAACAGTTGTTTTTCTAGTTGCTTTAGTACTGAGACCATGTCAAGAAGAGCAAAACACCACAACATCAGGATTGCAGCCAACATCCAATCAGGATCTTATCATCAATATCAATAGACCTCCTTCTTGAAACAAATCCAGGGTAGCTTGATTATTGCAAAGATAACAGGCGCTCTAAGTAGGCTAGTCCTCTCATTGAAGAGTCGAGGTAAGAATAAGTCTATAGGTTCAAGACATCCACAGACCATAATGGCACCTACTTCCCATATACATTGGTTTTTCCTCAAGAGAACGTTGAACATGAAGTTACTTCAACTCTTTTGGTGTACTAATTATAAACCCTAAATGTCTTTACTGGTCACAAGTAACCAACAAGAAAACCTCATCAGAGTTCTCATCAAACTTTCCTAGTGGGGGGCTATAGAGTATTGAGAGAATGGTACCATGGCACCCAACAAATGGTCTTTTATGAGCTTAAGAGGGTTATGGCCAAACAAAAGCTCAATAAGGAGTTTTGGTTTTTTCAGAGCTTTGTCACCCTTATTACCCTGTTGAAGGTATACGGCAAGCAAGTAATTGACTGCTCTGCCCAAAAAGTGGTTGTTAAGTGTGAGTCAGCTAGCAAAGTCTAGCAGCCAATAGAAGGGGGGTCCCCTAAAAAAATTTTATTCCATTCTCTCAGCAACCCCATTTGGCTGAGGAGTCCTTGCATTACGAATCTCCTATTTTATCCCTTTTCCCCATAAACTCATGCATAACCCTGTTTTAAATTCTGTCCCCATTATCTATGTAATGATTTTTTACTTTTTGTATTAATGCTAGGTTTTCTCTCTGTTTAATAAAAGTCTTAAGGATGTTGCTAGTCTCATCCTTTTTGGCTAGAAAGAATACCCAACAAAACCTTGAACAGTCATTAGTAATCACTAGACAGTAACTTGCATGGTTGATACTCCTCACAGAGGTAGGTCCAAATAAGTCCATATGCAAGGTGTGTAATGGGCGGGGTCACAAAACTGTCAATCTTGGCCTTACAAGGTAGGCCTTGTGTTCTTTCCCTTCTGGCAAGCAACACAAGTGTGGTCATTTTTGAAACTCTTGGACAGGTAACCCCACTAACTGATTTTATCCTTTACAAGTTTATTTAAGTTTTTGAAAATGAAGGTGACCTAACCTTCCTATTCCACAATTTAGCTTCATCAGATAGGCTTTTGCTAAAAAAACAAATGTATCTTTTAAAGAAGAAGCAACATTATTCATATCAAAATATACATGTTTATTGCCTAATGAACTTAAGAAGGACCGTGATTTGTTTGCCATCAGGCATCTTGAAGTAAGGAACACCACAAACACTCTTTTTCAGTAAAAAGTACATTTAGCTTTTAAATCACATATCTGAGAATATGAGAATAAGTTAAAATGTTCCATCTTTTCGTGTCACAAAAGCAACATCATCAAAACTAAATTTCCTAATCTAATTGTACCTTTTTCCACTGATACTACCTTTACTATCCTCCAAAATAACAGATCCCAACTTTGGACAGTTCTTGATAATACTTCAAGACGGGAGCCCCTGTTACCAGCAAGTGCCCAGAACTTCCACATATCAAAAATACCTCTATGCTCCATATGCTTCAGTGGATGATTCCTGACAATCACAAAAGAGATTAGTTTTCTCTTTGGGACCCAAGGCCTTCAACAGGCTTGGGTCTGCCTTGTAGACACTAAAACATTAACATTTGAAATCAGGGTTTGGTCCACTATTGGTATTGGAGAGTGGTGTTGTTTTTCTCCAAACACAACCTGCTGAGGTCTTAACAGACAGTCCCATTATGCCCTTACCAACAATATAGTTTAAATTTTGACTGGTGCTTTATTCCTTGAAAAGGGTCTATTTTACAAGTGATCTTTATTTGATAAAACATTTCTTTGGACTGTTAAGATTCAACCTGAGAAGGTGTAGTACATGTGTTGTTTGATACTGGTCTATTTACTCTAACAGAACTAACATGTTGCTTGCCAGTATTAAATCTAGAAGCACCAGACTTAAATTGAGTGCCAGAATTAACATGCACACTACCAGAATTAACATGTTGCTTGCCAGTATTAAATCTAGAAGGCACCAGACTTAAATTGAGTGCCAGCTGAACTAACAGTACTAACATTTCCATGACCAGTATTAACATTTACCCTACCAGTTTTAATAGTTTTGCTAGCAGTACTAAGGTGTTGGGTCTAATGTTGTTTAGGTTGTACAGCCTGGGAGTGGAAATGAATTCGCTTTATGCACCCTGGTAGAGTTAGTCCAGCTGGTGTAGCTTTGCCCTAACATTAGCATGAACCACACCCTTGTTTCTCTTAAAAGCATCTCCCTTGCCATCTTTTTCTCATAATAGTCATCAGTCCTTAACCATGTGACTAAGCTCCACTCACAAAAACATGGTTTTCTTTCAAATAGAATATCCGGTACCTAAGTCCCTTTGCATTCCTTGATTTCCAATTATGTCCTATGATATAAGGCATAGGTGAGGGATCCACTGGTGTCCAAATTGTCATGCCTAAGAGTTTTTACATGCTGTGCCACATAACTTAGGTCAACTTTAGTTGAGTTTAGTGCACTTGTGGTTGAGGGGACGTTGGGTTGGCAATGGTAACCGTGCCTTATATAGAAGTAATAGAGGATAGGGTCATCATTGACTGAATGTCAATACAATTCCTTTGTCCCCCATCATTGTCAATGGATTTGACAATTTGTAGTAAACCAGTGGAACTACATCAGATTCAGTAGGACTAGGAGATTGTGGTTGAGCGAGGCCCATATTACCATACTACATACATAGAATCATCATATTCCTCCTGTTCCCTAGGGGTATAATCACCACTAAGAGGATGGGGGACACCTTTATATTCTACCTGTTTAAATCTGCTGTATAGAGGGATGTCATAATTTCCTGCATCTGTTTCCCTAAAAGCAAAAATACCTCTACTTATTTCTTCCCTTATATCCAGTGACCATCTTCATTTGGATTTGACGCCATATCCTAAACCTATCTAAACATTGACTCAGCCTACAATCAATTAGCTTCCAAAAGATTTTTAAAGATGCAACTAAGAGTCAAAAATTTGTTGTAAAGCATCCTTGTCTTTGACAGCTTTCATTCCTATTCTTCTATACTTTTTCAGCTTTTCATCTTTTTCAAAAATTTGATTGGCTTGAAAATTTAATTTTTCAGTTAAGGAAGATTGTTGTTTGTGGGAGGCTTTAAGCTGAGATTCTAATTTCTTAACAACTAGTTTATGGGCAACTAAGGCAGCTTCTTGGTCACCAAATTCAGATTGCAGTTCTCATACCCTAGCATGAAAGTGCAATATATGAACTAAACCAATTTAAGCACATTGATACCCTCAATTATTCACATGAAACCAATAGAAGCATGATTGAGTTCCTCCATCTGAATTTGCTCTACCCCAATTTTGATCTGTAACCTTCATCAATGGTCACAAGGCTATCCTTTTCAATTTGGCACTGAAAATTGAAATTCTGACCTTTCCTGCTTCCTGCCTTTACCTTTCTTTATTGAACCATTAAACTTGCACACCCTTATCAAAATCCTAGTATTAGTGGGCGATTGAAACATTCAATCTTATACTCTTATCAAATGCCACATGCATTTTTTCTCCCATCCTCTCTTGGCCCTTGTGCTGTCTTCATGTAGAACTTCTTATCTTTATTGGCGTCAAAGCAATCTGCCAATTATATACCCCAATCTCATCCAATATTCAGATCATCAACTTTGATCTAGTCCTGTCATGTAATTAAGTCCACATCATTAGCAATTGGCTAAGAAAAGAATGGATAACTTCAGCAGCAAGACCAGGAGTACAGTTGGTGATGCGTTAGAAGAGGAAGTGTATAAGAACAATAACTTCCTGAGCTGTAGGCTTGGCTTATGCTTGCTATTGAAGAGGCTTTGGCCTGTGACAGAAAAGCCACATTATCAATGCCCTGGGAAGAAGATGAGTCCTTTAGGATGTCTTGTTCAAAGACACTCAGATTATTATATAAATCATCTATTGACAGTGTGTCAATATTCTTCTTCGTTCTCATTGTCATGGCTAGACTGTCCCACGCAGGAGGAAGGGGTACTCAAAACATATGATTTGCTCTCATTCTGACACAACTAGCACCAAGGCTCCAACTATTGATAGAAGTTATTTGGTGCACCTATCATACCCTTTTTCAAAGCATTTCCTTAGATGAGAAAGTAAAAGCCTCACCTAGTTGTTTCAAAACAGCTTTTTTTTGCATTTCTTGAGTTCGCATTAACCACCAAACCGAGTCTTGATGGCTACCTAGATCTCTTTGGCATCATCCATGCCATGAAAAAACCGTCTGAGATGAATCTTTTGGAACATCCATTAATATATGTTCTAGCTTCCATTTCTTCTCATCAGCAAACTGTTTTCTTCCTGTGTGGTTTGGATGAAGAACCCTGTATACACCATCCTTAACTTTGGTGACCTTGCTTCTTTGAGTCCCATTTCTGAATCACTTTCCAACCATCATATCTATATAACTCCAAGATAATGTTCCATCCCATTGCCCCCGTATCATAATCATCCTTTGAAGAACGGGCATTTTAATGTTTGAAATTGTGTTTGATGGTGATATTTTGAGTGTGGTTTACAAGAGCATCTCCTTGTTTGGGAGTGCTTGGTATAGATCCATCCAAAGATGCACATCATGAGAGATAAAGTTCCTCATCATCATGAATAGAAAAAATTAATCGTTTCAGACATGACTAGTTGATTTGTGGATATTAAAAAGGTTTTGATCTAAGTTCAATCTTGTGTAAAGGTCCCTTTGGTGGCTCGATACCACTTTGTAGTCCTTATATAAACAGGATCTCAATGAGCCTTAAAACACTGATATCCTTTGAATAAATCCAAAAAACTATGAAGCCAATAACTGGTAGAATAAAATATTGAGCACGCGGAATATCAAATCATAAACCAAGATGAACACAAAAACGAAATACCAAACTTCTATTACTATACTATTTGATTGTGAATACCAATCAACTCATATGTTTACAATACTATTCATATGTTTCCTTTATAAACTTAAGGAACCCTAAACGCGTAAGAGATAATGCTTATCTCGTCCCAGATTAACTAATGATTAACTATTACTATAAATTACAACAACTTAACAAGCCTTGTCAAACAGGTATTAAACTTTAATAACACTGTCAGACTTAAGTTAAATGCTGTCAGACTTAAACCTGCTCAAAAACCAAACTTAACTTCTATACTAACAGTACTAAGCTTTTTCCTATCATACTAACTATAACTAACAGACTTAACTTATACTAATCTAGTATTAAGTCTGTTTTACAATTTGTTCCTAACAAAACATATTGCATGTTTTACACAATTTGGACTCAAGTGCTACATTTTATCAGATTACGTTTTGCCTAAGTAGCGATAACCTGCTATGCCCATGAATCATGAACTGTCAACTACTGGAAAATGAGAGTGCGAAAAGCATAATAGATAGGATGTAATTGGGATTGACCTCGGCCCGTTATAGGAGTGACATAGCTATACACTGAAATGAAACGATATCATGTTTGTTTTTAGATGTTACAACGGGTGAACATCATCACAAGGCAATGATAGGCAATATTTACATATTGTATTCATTTATGTTGAGACTTCGTTGTCATAGAGTCTTAGGAAAACGTAATTTACATTTTGTGATGTCAGATATCTGTTGCATTATCACGGGAAAGTCTTGCGGTCCCTGCATATACATTTACAAAACCTTTGAAATTCACCAACTTTTGTTGACGTTTTAAATACACTGTTTTTTTAGAGGACATGAAGCATCGAGGTACGAAGGATACCTTGGTAGTGTTCTGATTTTGAAGATCGTGCATTTAAAGATTTAGTCCGCATTACATTTTGTATATCTGTTATGGGCTAGAAATCATTATAATAAAACAAGTAAACAAGTAAAGCTGTCGTGGGCTATTTTGTGTGATAAAACATAATTTTTAAATACGCCAAGTATCAGTTTTAAATGACTTTTTTGGGTCTCTTCTTATATTAACTTATGTTATTGAATCTGGAGAAGTAACACCCTCAGACCCTTATTCCGCTACGACCCAATGAGGGGGTGTTACATATTGGTTATGAAGAGCCAAGGAATATAGGAGAACCAGTTCAAGATGTTTTGCTAAGCCTATAACCATTTCAAACATGCATTCTTCAAGGGGTTTTCACAGGACATACATAACACTATTGTGTGATTAGTCGGTTAGGCTAGATGCATGCATGATTGATATACATGTTATGATATAAATGTATATTACTATAAGAGTCTTATATAAAATACTAATATAAGTTATGTTGGAGTTTTTTAGATACGTTATGTGCAGATTCACGAAGATACCACGGTCACCTTACACGCAGTGGTCCAGTTTCCCCATTGAGGATGGGTTAGACATTGGTTTCACAGGAGTTGAGATGGACCACCCCATTATGCCAGAGAACCCATAATGCTTACAAAATGGCAGCTTATCAGGTTCCACCATCGCAGTCGCCTACTACATACCTGGCCCCGAGGAGCCGCAGTCACCTCCCCCACTGGACTTTGTTCCTGAGCCGATGTACCCTGAGTACATACCACAGGAGGATGAGATACTCCCGGCCGAGGAGCAGCCACTACCTGCTGCTGCCTTAACCCACATATCAGATTTACCAGGATATTGTTCCAGAGTTTTGATCTGGAGAGGAGCCCGATGAGGACGATGAGATCCCAAAACAAGAAAAAAAAAATAAAAAATAAAAGAGGATCCAGCTGATTACCCTGCTGATAGGGATGATGATGATGATGATGATGATGATGATGATGAGGACGAGGACGAGGATAAGGAAGAGGAGGAGGAGGAGTACCCAGCTTAGGCCGACTCTGGTCCTACTGTTACACCGTATCTGCCAAGTATCTCTATCCGGGATGAGCCATCCATATCACTTCCTCCTAGGGAAGAGGTCGAGAGACTGCTTGCCTTAACCACCCCCACCACCATCACCACTTACTCCACTATCATCTCCTTTACCACATATACCATCTCCCCCATTTCTAGCATCACCACCAGCTAGTCTTATTCATCCGTTGGGCTATCGGGCAAATATGATCCGGCCGAGAGCCGAGACACCATCCACTTCTCATCCATTACCACTACCTACTATCAACACCACTTATTGCAGTTACTATCTTCTGACCACAGGACAGACAGGCCTGAGATTACACTACCACCTCGAAAGAGGTTGGATGTTGACCTTGGTCCTAGGTACGAGATTGGAGAGAGTTTAGCTGCAGCTACCACTAGAATGATTGGAGGTCGTAGGGTAGACTACGGGTTTGTCGGTACTATGGATACCAAGATCAGACGACAGAGAGCCGAGGAGGTCGGCTATGGGATTAGAGATGTTTGGGTAGACCCGAGAGAGGCTATTGAGGAGGTAGCACTGAAAACACCATGAAGGGGTCAATGCTATGGGTAAACTGAGCTTACAGTTAGTCCAGGAGCAGGAAACACAGGAAATCTATGCTGTGATAAAAAGGATACTCGGGACACAGGAAGATCCCATAATATACAGAAATGTGTGACATTGTTTGATGATAGTTGAGTCACCACTATAAGACTTTGCAAACGACAACTAATCAGGAGGCACTGTTTCCCGAGAGGCATGGGGACGCTCCATCAGAGTTAGCTAAATGACAACTTTAAGAAGATTTTGGCATTACTTAATGTAGTGATAGTCAGCAGGCAGCTGATTTCCCAGTTTGCAAAGGCTGACCATTGAAGAGTCAGGTTGTGACTTTAGGAAGCTATATGGCATACTACCAAGGCAAAGGTCAGTTGGCTAGAGGCATTAACGTTGCTGAAAGGACATACAGACTTAGATGTCAGTTCAGAGGCAGCATGGACCCGCAAAAGGTCCGGCAAAGCTGATTGCACCAAGGAGGCTGGGTAGCATCTAGATTTCGGTTATGTGTAGCTATGCTATGCATCCTGTTAAGTATTATGGGTTATTCCCAGCTAGCAGACTGTATAGAATCTTTTGTATTTCGTTTAGCTACCCAATATAGGTGTCTTTTTGTTTAGGTATTATCTATCTTGTACAACATACTAAGTGTTACGTGTATAATCCCGGCTAGTAAGGCTTTAGGTTGTTTCTTTTGTCTTGTCTAACCATAAGTTGTAGTAAACATCTTGTATCTGAACGAACATGTATGTTTTTTTCCCAAGTTATAATTGAAATTGGACAGAATACGTTATCTATGAAAATCGAATTTATTATAGAATGAATGTCAATTTGTATACACATGGTTAATTTCACAATAACAGTTGTACATTTCACTGAGTGCTGTGATCTCATTTTTATTTAAATTGTATAATGTTATGTCTTCGTTAATGAATTTTATAAATCTAATGGTATTATGTTTTCTAAGTGATTTAAAGAAAATGGCAACCAAAAAGAAGGCGACCACGAGTTAACACCCAAGGTGCGAACCGCCAACACACAGTCACAGACACGCATACCACACTGACAACAGTCACCAATTCCTAATTAGGCAATGAATAACAAAGAGCCGTTTACCGCTCTGCACTGGCACCACATGATGCAACTCAAGAAGTGGCCGATGATACCATAACTTCAGGAAACGGATGTCAGAAGGCCTGTGCAAGGTGCTCGTGAATGCACCTACCCCGGACTTCCTAAAAATGCCAACCCTTGAACTTCAAGGGCACTGCGAGGGAGTGGTTTGGTATCTCACCAATGGATATGAAAATATGGAGTTGTTTACAGCATAAGCAACTATATATAGCATGCCAGGATTAAATGTTGCTATGTGTACCCGCAAGAAATGCTCTTACATGGTGGAATTCCCATGTTAAGACCACTACTCCTGAAGCTGCCCATGCAATGCCATGGAGGACTCTGAAAAAGATGATGACAGACAAATACTGCCCAAGGGGCGAAATTAAGAAGTTTGAGTTTGAAATGTGGAATTTGAAGGTGAAGGGTAACGATGTGGTAACCTATAGCCAACATTTCCAAGAACTGGCACTAATGTGTGATCGGATGTTTCCGGAAGAAATAGACCAAGTTGAGAAATATGTCGGTGGCTTTCCCGACACGATCCATGGCAGTGTAATAGCAACTAAACCAAAAACCATGCAGGATGCCATTGAGTTCGCCACCGAACTCATGGATAATAAGATCAACACTTAGGCTGAACTCATGCTGACAACAAAAGAAAGCCTGATGACACCGCCAAGAACAACCAGAATCAGCAACCAAACAAGAGACAAAACACTGGAAGAGCTTATGCCGCAGGAAATGGTGACAAGAGACCATACGGAGGGCCTAGACCTATGTGTTCCAAATGTAACTATCACCATGATGGTCCTTGTGCTCCCAAATGCCATAAGTGCAACCGATTTGGTCATTTAGCTCGTGACTACAAGAATCCCCCAAATGTCAACACTGGGGCTAATTAGAGGGTTTGTTTTGAATGTGGTGCTCAAGGGCATTTCAAGAAGGATTGCCCAAAATTGAAGAACAACAAAAACCAGGGTAATCAGGTTGGAAATGCCAAGGCTCAGGTAAAGGTGTATGCCATAGGCAATGCAGGGGAAAACCCAGACAACAATGTCGTCATGGGTACGTTTCTCCTAAACAACCAATATGCATCTATTTTATTTGATACTGGTGCCGATAGGAGTTTTGTATCTACTGCATTTAGCTCTCAAATTGTTATCACTCCAACTACATTAGATCATGATTATAATGTCGAACTAGCCGACGAGCGAATGGTTGAGTTAAACACTATTATTCGAGGTTGTACGTTAAACTTCTTAAATCATCCTTTCAACATAGACCTAATGCCCGTAAAACTAGGTAGTTTTGACGTAATAATTGGTATGGATTGGTTGACAAAGTACCATGCCATTATTGTCTGTGCGGAAAAGATCGTTCGTATTCTTTTTGGAGACGAAATTTTAATCATTCGAGGTAACGGAAGCAGCAATAAACACGGGACCCGATTAAACATCATCTCGTGTTCTAAGGCTCAAGAGTATTTAACAAAGGGATGTCACGTATTCTTAGCAAATATCACTGCAACCAAAGACAAAGATAAGTCAAAGGGGAAACAACTTGAAGATGTGCCAGTTGTTTAAGAATTTCCTGAAGTTTTTCCTAAGGACTTGCCGGGTATACCACCCACTCGACAAGTGGAGTTTCGAATCGATTTGGTACCTGGTGCTACACCTGTAGCACAGGCACCATATAGATTAGCACCATCTAAAATGAAGGAACTAGCGGAGCATCTACAGGAACTTACGGACAAAGGATTCATAAGACCAAGTTCCTCACCCTGGGGAGCTCTGGTTCTGTTTGTAAAGAAGAAAGATGGGTCTTTCCGGATGTGCATCGATTACAGAGAATTGAACAAACTGACAGTGAAGAACCGCTACCCACTCCCAAGGATCGATGACCTATTCGACCAGCTGCAAGGGTCGAGTATTTATTCAAAGATCAATCTGAGGTCAAGGTATCACCAACTGAGAGTTCGAGAAGAAGACATTCCCAAGACTGCATTCAGGACTCGATACGGTCACTATGAATTCCAAGTCATGCCTTTTGGTTTGACTAATGCACCGGCTGTGTTCATGGACCTTATGAACCGGATGTGTAAACCATACCTAGACAAGTTTGTAATTGTCTTCATCGATGACATTTTGATCTACTCCAAAAGTAAGAAGGAACATGAAGAACACCCTAGGCAGATCTTAAAATTGCTTAAAAAGGAAGAATTGTACGCCAAGTTCTACAAGTGTGAATTCTGGATCTCTAGGGTATAATTCCTCGGTCACGTGATTGACTGTCGAGGTATTCACGTTGACCCTACCAAGATTGAATCTAACAAAGATTGGGCATCTCCTAAAACACCAACAGAGATTTGCCAATTTTTAGGCCTTGCTGGCAATTATAGAAGATTCATCAAAGGGTTTTCAAAGATCGCCAAGTCAATGACCAAACTAACCCAGAAAGGTGCCAAGTTTGATTGGGGCGATAAACTAGAAGCAGCTTTTCAACTGTTGAAGCAGAAGCTGTGCAGTGCACCAATCCTGGCCTTACCTGAGGGAAGCGAAGATTTCATCGCATACTGCGATGCTTCAAAGAAAGGTTTGGGCATTGTGTTAATGCAAAGAGAAAAGTTGATTTCTTATGCATCAAGCCTGTTAAAAAGTCATGAAAAGAACTATACGACTCATGATTTAGAACTTAGGGCAGTAGTGTTTGTTCTAAAGATTTGGAGGCATTATCTGTACGGAACCAAGTGCACGATGTTCACTGATCATAAAAGTTTACAACACATTCTTGATCAGAAGGAATTAAATATGAGGCAACATCGTTGGTTAGAGTTGCTGAGTGATTATGATTGTGAAATTCGTTATCACCCAGGGAAGGCGAATGTTGTTGTTGATGCTCTGAGCAGGAAGGAATGAGAACAACTAAGGGTTCGGGCCTTAGTGATGACTATTGTCTTGAATCTTCATAAACAAATCCTGAAAGCTCATACTGAAGCACAAAAGCCAGAGAACATCAAGAAGGAGGATGTTGGAGGTATATTGGTTGAGAATTCAAAAGATCCTGATAAACTTAGAACGGAAAAGTTGGAACCACATGCGGATGGAGCTCTGTGCTTAAATGGCAGGAGTTGGTTACCATGTTATGGCGACTTAAGGACTGTGATCATGTACGAGTCCCACAAGTCTAAATACTCTATTCATCTGGGTTCTGACAAGATGTACCAGGATATGAAGAACCTATACTGGTGGCCCAATATGAAAGCCAACATTGCCACCTATGTTAGCAAATGTTTGACCCGTGCTAAGGTCAAGGCCGAACATCAGAGACTATCAGGTTTGTTAGTACAACCCGAGATACCTCAATGGAAGTAGGACAACATCAAGATGGATTTTGTCACGAAGCTTCCTAAGTCGTCACAAGGTTATGACACTATTTGGGTGATCGTTAACCGACTTACAAAGTCTACCATTTTTATGCCAATAAGGGAAACAAATCCCATGGATAAACTGGCAAGAATATACCTAAAGGAGGTAGTCACGAAGCATGGAATACCTGTCTTAATAATCTGTGATCGTGACCCTTGGTTCGCATCAAATTTCTGGAAGTCACTTCAGAAGGCTTTGGGTACAAGTTTGGATATGAGTACTGCATATCATCCGCAAACCGACGGACAAAGCGAGAGAACCATCCAAACTCTCAAGGATATGCTACGTGCTTGCGTAATCGACTTTGGAAATGGTTGGGTTAAACATTTGCCATTAGTCGAGTTTTCATACAATAACAGTTATCATGCTAGCATTAAGGCTGCACTGTTTGAAGCACTTTATGGTCGAAAGTGTCGTTCACCCGTGTGTTGGGCCGAGGTTGGACAAGTTTAACTCACTGGTCTAGAATTAGTGCAAGAAACAACGGAGAGGATCATCCAGATTAAACAAAGGATTCAAACCGCTCGCGATCGACAAAAGAGCTACGCTGATTTAAAGCGTAAACCGATGGAGTTTCAAGTTGGAGATAAAGTTATGCTTAAGGTTTCGCCTTGGAAAGGGGTCGTACGTTTTGGCAAACGGGGGAAGTTAAACCCCAGATATGTCGGACCTTTCAAAGTGTTGAAAAAGGTTGGAGCCGTTGCTTACAAGCTTGAGCTTCCTCAAGAGCTGAGCAGGGTCCACAATACGTTTCATGTATCCAACTTGAAGAAATGTTATTCTGACGATCCATTAGTCGTTCCGTTGGAAGGACTCCAAGTGGATGACAAGCTTCATTTTGTTGAAGAGCCTGTAGAAATCATGGATCGCGAAGTCAAACAATTGAGGCGAAGCCGTGTCCCAATTGTCAAGGTTCGATGGAACTCTAGGTGGGGCCCTGAGTTTACATGGGAACGTGAATATCAATTCAGGAAGAAATATCCACACCTCTTCACCAAGATTGCACCGTCGTCAAGTGTGGTATCATAAGCCTTGAGGACAAGGCTCATTTAACAGGGGAATACTATAACACCTCGTGTTTTAGGTCATTGTAAACACCATTATGTAATTCACAATTATTTTAGAGGTTTTTACCGCGTTTGCTCTTAAATCGAAATCGCTAAGAAACGCGTAAAACTATAAATGATCATTCAATGGTAAACGGCATAAACGTTAAACGATTACATCAACAGTGTTTAAATGATTATTTATAAGGATAATTATCAACTTTGTCATTTATTTTTATGTTACGTTAAAAGTTGGCTACAGATTTCACATAAGTTACGTTTAGGCCTTCCCTAAACAAACTTAACTTACTATGCATCATCAATACCCAAAATTTGTACCCAATACTTAAAGTTTATTTAAAACTTCAAGTATTTATCACTTTATTCATATTCTTATTGAAGGAATTCAAATCAAACTCTACAATGTACAAGTTATACATTGTATTTAATCTATACTACATTTATCCTCAAAATAATACATTTATACACCAAATAAAGGTCAAAGATATTTTCTAATCCCCCTCCTAGTATATAAACGTGTATATGTATGTATACTAAGCCTAGATAAGACCAAGAAGCTTCACAAATATCTTCATACATACATCTTGCATCCACTTGAACCATGACTAGCCAAGTTTTATCCAAGATAAGCTCCAACCTTCCTCCTAAGTCTTCTAATCCTTGCCACCTTGCATGGCTTCAACTAGACACCATAATATCTCATAATATCTACCAAGTAGTATAAATAGGCATGCAAGGGTCATAGAAAACTCACACAAGACATTTCTTTACAAAAAAATCACAAAATCAATCTTTTTGTCTCTCTTGCTAACCCACGGCTCAAAATCACTATTTTGAGCAATCCATTTGTAACACCCCCAAAAATATCAACGCAGCGAAATACCACATGGGGTGCTACTTCATAATACACAGCGCTAGATACAAGAGAACGGCCTCTAAATGTGTCGTTTATAAAACAATCTCGTTGATTTTTTGAAATCAAAATAATAGTTGTCCCATAATTGCATCACCATGAAAAACTTGAATGTAAAGACTCCAATGCATATCAAATAATCCAAGCATCTAATTCACCTGAGAAAAACATGCTTAAAAGTGTCAACATTAAAGTTGGTGAGTTCATAGGTTAGTTTAAATATGAATGTAGTTTCAAATGAATGGTAATTTGTCCCTGAGTCATCACAGTACCATGTAAAAATCCCAAAGATTTATAAAGAATGCATGGCCAATTTAATGTCACCAAAATGTTTCAAGTATGTATTGCCACTTTATTCAAAGCACAGTAAATATCCATGTGAGTATAAAACAATGTTTACGATTACTCTAAGCTAGTGAAACTGATGCACTAATATAACAGTAAGAATTCATATGTATTTGTTGGGGGCCCTGTAGTCCTAACCAATCGTAATCCGACATGTTATAACGTTCGTTTACCGAGTGATAGCTAATCACCCGAACGGGGGTTGTCAATCCCGAATAGATCTATTTCATAACATGCGCCCAGACAACATGCTATAACGTTCGTTTGCCGAGTGATAGCGAATCACCCGAACGAGGATTTTCAATCCCAAATAGATCTATTTTATAACATTCGCGCTTACCCTCCAAGTGATTTACAGTTCATGACGCTGTGACGTAGACTTGTTTGTACCCATCACAGGTGTCCCCTCCAAGAACACCCGGGCATTTATATAAAGAATATGTACTCCCGTTACTAGTGTCGCCTCCAAGAACACCCGGGCAGTAACTTGTTGTTATCAGTTCAATCCGCCTAAGCTAATCCGTAATCATTTCGAATGTAAAGTATGTATTTGTGACCAAAAATGAAGTCAAATAATGTATCCCATAGCGAATTATGTAAATGAGTATGCAACCAATTTGTAATCAACCATGTAAATGCATTTGTAAACAAGCATGTTCTCACCCCAAAAATATATGTAAAACCAGTAAAACATGGGGAGCTATAAACTCACCTTGATCAAAGACCACGATCAAATAATCCAAATAAATCACAACCGAATCTGCAACGATCTCGGCCACGACCTATAATTATGTCGCTCTATTATAATACACGTATTAAATACGATCAACGATGCGTACATCGTAACGACGAAATCATACATATTTTAATATGTATACATACATATATACATGTGATGAGAAATCCACTTGCGCGTCTTTAAACCTTAACCCTTAGTATATTATATGAATATATACTATTTTCCGTCCAATCATAGCTTATGTCGAATATTTACCGAAAGTTGCTATTTTTAGACCTTCCGTTTTTAGAACCGAACAGTGGTCTTAAATATAATTAATTGAAATAATAGATCAACCGACCTTTAGTTTTGACCCGCTATGTCTTAATTTTAAACTGCCAATTCCTCTGCGGCAAAGTAAAAACGTCATTAACGAACAACTTTCGAGTTTCCTACGTAAGGCTGAAACGGACTCGAAAGTGCTCAAATCATTTAATTAATTAATCTGTCAGATTTAATATATATTAAAAATAACCTATTTTTCTACTAAAGTGTATATTTCGATTTCACTCCTGTTTCTTCGTTATTGGGAGTTAAAAGTCCCGTTTTATATCAAAACCCGTCTTAAAAAAATAGATTTGTTATATTTTGTAAACCAAAGTCAAAGTAAACGTCACAATATCTGTTTTAAAACGCGCCAAAAGTCCCGTTTTTAGCTCAAAACTCATCTAAAATAACATTTAATATTGCTAAAACATTAATATCAATCCCTTTAATATTAATAATCATATTTTACTGTAGAACGTCACAAGTTTAAACAGATTTCTCGCCACATATACAATAAAATCGATTAATAAATGAAACATTGAATATAATTAATGGTGCAAAACAAAACGCACCCTCTTGTGTCTGATTATCAAACCAAACAAACCCCCCGGCTGTCCCGGCTGTTTGATAGCCAACCCGACACACCCTCATCAGTTGTTAATAACCATAACCCAACACACCTATTTCTGTCACAATAACCAAGACGCAACCCTAGGTCTGTTCTAGATCTAAAACCAATGCACCCTAATCCGTTTTAAAAAACCCAAAAACCAAACGCACCCCTGCGTGGTTTTTATAATCGAACCAAACGCACCCTAATCTTGTTAATAACCCAAAAACAAACACCCCTAGCTGCTGACACGGGAACCACAACTAACAACACACCCTTTTCGGGTGGCTGTCCCGCCACATGCACCCTCGTGGTGCCACCCCCATGGCTGTCCAACGGCCAAACGCACCCTACCTGTGAACCTGCTAAACCACGCGCCCCTTGGTGGTTTCACAGCCAACAAACACCCTTTTGTGGTGTTATAACAAATCCAATCGCACCCTTGTTGCCCGAGAACGAAACAAACGCACCCTATGGTTCGTGTCTTCGACCGAACGCACCCTTGGTGCTTAAAATAAACTAAACGGACCCGCTTTGGTGGTGACGCGGCTGAGACGGCCGGGAGGAGGGGAAAGTCGCGTGGCCACGAGTGGTAGTGGGGATCGAGTAGATCCGGTGATGAGGAGTAATTTTGGATTTCGCCGAAAAAGTCCGCCGGAAAATTTTTCCGACGGCGGCAGCGTGGTGGTGGCCGGAATCCTGCGGCGGTGGCTAGCCTGAATGAGAGGGGAGAGGGAGAGTAGTATGTTTGTATATATGAAAAATGAAATGAAATGTAAAAGAAAATTTATATATATATATATATATATAAAATTAATTGTGACAAGTTTCAAATAGTATGGGGGTTAAAAGTGTAAGATTTTATTATATTTTGATAATTTATCGTTCGGGACTTAACGTTTTGAAATGACTAACGATGATTTCAACACCAACGGAAACTTGCGCCATTGTTTTCCCAAATCATTTTTTCTAAATAAAAATGGAGTAATTTATTTGATAGTATTTTCAGTAAATATTTTTCCTAACATTATAAAGATTTCCGTTATTTATTTGGTGAAATAACCGGTTATGTCGACCGTCGAAAGTAAAACTATGAATAAATTTCTAACTCGTATATTCGCGTTATCAACAAACGTTTTCGAAAAAAATTATGACTAATTTATTAAATATTTTTATTTAATAAAAATGTTAATTAAATATAATTTAATTATTTTCTCGTTTCTAAATCTTGCGAGGGCATTTCAGTCACTTTCTGACTGTTTTCGGGTCTCGGTCAAAACTAAAAAGTTGTCAGAATTCTTTTTAGCATCAAATTGCTTTAGAGTCCGAATAATGAAAACGTGATTTAGCTGCTCGTTTTTGATAAATCAACTTAGGAAAAACATATATCTCTTTTAAATATGTTTTGAAAAATTACCGGTTACGCGGTAATCGCTTTTATATGACAATAAAAGACCAAAAGTCAAAAAGTCAAGTCAGACCCTAAAAGTCAAAGGGTAAAATCGTCATTCAAAATTTCGAAAATTCTCGGATGTTACAGTACCTACCCCTTAAAGAAATCTCGTCCCGAGATTAAATTTGTGTTATCTGATTGTGTGACCAAGGAAAGACTTAAGGTTTAATAAACTCGTTCTAAACAAGACGCTGATAACTTTATTCAGCAAAATTCGGTGTTTCTACACTTCTCAATCTACCAAAAATTTTGGCTAGGTTTGTCCAGGATATTTAATCATGTAAAATGGTTAATTTTAGTTGGTAGGTCTCAAAATATATCATTACAGATCTTATGGCTGGTATAACCGCGTTATAGGGAAAGTCTCATTATAGTGAAACCCTCAAGAAGAAGGTGTAGTCTGCGTGTTATGTTTGTATAAGTTTCTAAATGTCCGAGGACGGAGTCTCGTTTCTACTATCTGTAATGTTCGATGATTCACATCAACGTGGCTTATAGATTAAGTAACCACAACAGACTTGGCAGTTAAAAAAAAATACTAATGCATCGCGGCCTAAGTATTCCTACTAGTGGTCCGAAATGAATAGTCCGACTATCTGTTTCGTCGATAGGTGTTTATCTCGTTTAAGGGGAGTTGCCTTACCTATTTGATAAAGTTGTATCAGTCGGGACCGCTCCATGACCCAACAACAGCGACCATAATGACAATAACTTATAATATGTGGTGATGGGATGCAGAGGGTGAGGACCCTCCGAGAAACAATATCCCCAGAGTAGAGTTCAACAATGGGAGGAGCTCGCGAGAAAACTAATGTGATAGGTGACGAAATATCGTACTCAGTCTGTTAGCTCCACAGACAGTTCATGATTGCAAGGATTTGCAATGACAAAAGTAATGACTTAAGAATGTGATAAGGTAGCTCCAAGTGAGGCCTTAAGATTCTGCTAAGTAGTAAGACACGATTGTGTTTCTAGACCTTATAACGATTACTCGGTGATTAATAACGTAGTTCATGTACTTACTCGTCTCACATTGGAATACCATTAAGCCCACATCATTAATAATTCATCATTTTTGCATAAATAAAGCGTCCCAATATTATGTAAAATAAAAATTTTAAAACATATGTGTTTGTTGGGGATTCATAATTTATTTATTTAAATGAAGAGGCGTCCCAATCCTTTTAAATAAACAGATTATAAATCATCCTACTTAATAATTCCCGATGCAATACGCATACCCACATAACTTTCAAGGTGATGGATGACATGACGATGCATGTGCTGCTAATAGTAGGACGAGTGGGTTCCAAACTCGTCTTCGGAGGCGGGAAGTAAAATTATCATGGAAATCACATAGTGTTCGAGATCGTTAATGAGTACTCGGTTCGAGTAAATAAGGTAAAAGTCTCGATGAACCAGTCAACATAGCAATTATTATATAAATCCTCATATTACAAGTCCCGCCCATACAAGACTTTGTAATACTTAGATTCACGCATAATTCTATGTAAACAGAACTGTAACGGCTTTGTTAACATAGCAATTATCATATCAATCCTCATCATACAAAATGTCTCAACGACCCATACAGTAGATATCAATATGAAAAATATTAAGTGATGAACTTAGTACATTACTTATATACCCCATACACATATACCCATTCCTATGTAATACAACCCATATTTACTCGGCAACCGGTACCAAAGTTAATCATACCCCCCACACCCACACCCAACTACGAAACCGAACACCACTCCCCAAGTGAGTAACACAAACAAAATTGACCACATAAGCATACCCGCCAGCTTGCCGCCCCCCCACCCGCGCCCCCCTCCCCACCAAGAATTTTACACAAAGGCAATAAGAGGTCCCCCAACAGTCCCGCTTCCGAATACAAAAAAGTCCCCCCCCCTCCTCCCCCCCACGCGAAACACAGAACACTCCACCCACAATTTCCCGCCTCAATTTCTAAATTCATAACAAAGAACATAGTAATACTTTGTAAATCACGCATACAAAATTCCATGTTGAACTAGTGTGTGTGTGGTCAAAACAAATCAAAAAAAAATAACACGACTACCCAGTGTGTAGTACTATAATAGTTAAAGCCTAATGAAGGAAAATTACATATTCTTAGAGAACCTGATTGTTTAACCTAAAATACCCAAAAACAATGTCCCTGATAACGAAAGAAAAAAGATACCATCTGTAGCAACTCACAATGTTCCTAGATGTAAGAATGATACCATTGTATACTCAAATTGACTGAGGGTAAAAAATTGAGACCAATGTGCAACCACAATGATTCATTACGAATGCTCCAGTATTGAAATAAAAACACTTATAAACATAAACGTTCATATACGCAAAGAAGGTAGAGCATTAATAAAACATAATATGTAAGGTCAAGTAAGCACTAAGGTAACAAGTAACCTAAGAAAATTGACGCAAGTAGTGTGTATTCCACTTTGAAAAAGTTTGTTGTGAGCAATGTTTGTGACAAACGTTTTTATATTGTAGGGTACAATATGCAACCAAGGTTCTCTATAACCAGTTGCTCTGATACCAATCTGTACACACCCCAAAAAAATCCAACGCACGGAATACCACACGGGTGCTACTTCTAAATACACCAGCGCTAGATAAAAGAGTACGACCTCTAAATGGTCGATTTGTAAAACAATCTCGTCGATTTTCCCGTTTAAAATTCAAAAATAATAGTTGTCCCAGAAATAGCATCACCAAGAAAAACATGAATGTAAAAGACTCCAAATGCACATCAAATAATCCAAGCATCTACTTTCACCTAGAAAACATGCGTAAAAGTGACAACATAAAAGAGGTGAGTTCATAGTTAGTTTAAAATATGAATGTAAGTTTCAATTGAATGTATTTGAGTCACTGTGTCAACACAGAACCAAGTAAAAATCCCAAAGATTTTATAAAGAATGCAAGTTGCCAATTTAATGTCACCGGAAATGTTTCAAGAATGTTATTGCCAACTTTATTCAAAGCACAAAAATAGTAAATATCCTTGTGAGTATAAAACAATAATTTACTATTACTGCTAAAGAAGCTCCATGACACTGGTGGCAACTAAGTATAACAAAATAATTCATATGTATTTTGTTGGGGGCCCTGTATTCCCCCAACCAATTCGAATCCGACATGTTATAACGTTTGTTTACCGAGTGATAGCGAATCACCCGAACGGGGGTTGTCAATCCCGAATATATCTATTTCATAACATGCGCGAAGACAACATGCTATAACGTTCGTTTGCCGAGTGATAGCGAATCACCCGAACGAGGATTTTCAGTCCCAAATAGATATATTTTATAACATTCGCGCTCACCCTCCAAGTGATTTAACCATTTCATTACCGCATGTGACGCGACTTGTAATGTACCCATAACAGGTGACTTCCCCTCCAAGAACACCCGGGGCATTTATTTAAAGAATATGTACTCCCGTTACCAGTGTCCCCTCCAAGAACACCGGGCAGTAACTTGTTGTTATCAGTTCAATCCGCCTAAGCTAATCCGTAATCATTTCGAATGTAAAGTATGTATTTGTGACCAAAAATGAAGTCAAATAATGTAATCCCATATGCGGAAATTAAGTAATATGATAAGTCAACCAATTTTAATCAACCATCTTAAAAAAGCCCCCCCCCCCCCATTTTGTAAACAAGCAATGTACTCACACAAAAAATAATGGTAAAGACCAGTAAGACATGGTGCTATAAACTACACCTTGATTCAAAGATCCGATCAAAAAAAACCCCCAAATAAATCACAACGAATCTGCAACGATCTCGGCACGACATTAATAATTATGTCGCTCTATTATAATACACGTATTAAATACGATCAACGATGCGTACAAAATCCGTAACGACGAGAATCATACATATTTTAATATGTATACATACATATATACATGTGATGAGAAATCCACTTGCGCGTCTTTAAACCTTAACCCTTAGTATATTATATGAATATATACTATTTTCCGTCCAATCATGCTTATGTCGAATGTTTACCGAAAGTTACTATTTTTTGACCTTCCGTTTTTAGAACCGAACAGTGGTCTTAAATATAATTAATTAAAATAATAGATCAACCGACCTTTAGTTTTGACCCGCTATATCTTAATTTAAAACTACAATTCCCTCTGCGGCCAAAGTAAAACTCATTACGAACGAACTTTCATGTTTCGACACGGAAGCTTAAACGACATCGAAAGTGCTCAAATCATTTAATTAATTAATCTGTCAGATTTAATATATATTAAAAATAACCTATTTTTCTACTAAAGTGTATATTTCGATTTCACTCCAGTTTCTTCGTTATTGGGAGTTAAAAGTCCCGTTTTATTTCAAAACGTCCGTAAAAATATAATTTGTTATATTTTCTAAACCAAAGTCTAAGTTTTCAACATCTCGAACTCCGAATCCCATGTTCCGTTTTCTGCTCACAATTATCCGTTATAAAAACGCGCCAAAATCCGTTTTTAGCTCAAAACTCATCTAAAATACATTTAATATTGCTTATACATTAATATCAATCCCGTTTTAAATATTAATATCATATTTTACTTAGACATCACAAGTTTAAACAGATTTCATCAAATATACATTAAACTGATAATAAATGAAACAATTAATATATTTATGGTGCAAAACATGCAAAACATAAGCACCAATCAACGCAAACCTAACGCACTACGTCCACCGCACGCAACAAGCCTCTTTGAGTCCCTGATTAATCAAAACCATAAACAAACCCCCCCCCCAACCCCAAACAAATCCCCCCGGCTGACCTGGCTTGTATTGACAGCCAACCCGACATAAAATATAAACACCCTCATTCGTAATGTTAAAAACCATAACCCAACAATCCTATTGTATGTCAAACAGATAAAACCAAACTCACCCTTTTCTGATTCTATGCTAAACCACAAACCACGATCCATAACACTAATCCGATTGACCCAAACCCCAAACGCAAACCCTTCAGCCGTGTTTTATAACCGAACCAACGCAGCCTAAACTTGTTTAATAACCCAAAAACAACACCCCTACTGCTGACAAAGCCCGGAACCACAAAACCAACCAAAAACCAAAACAAATACCCTATTCGGGTGGCTGTCCCGCCACACCGCATAGGTACCCTCAGTGTCCACCGGCGATGGCCCATTGCTGTCCAACCCCAAATCACCCTACTTGTGAACCTGCTAAACCACGCGCCCCTTGGTGGTTTCACAGCCAACAAACACCCTTTTGTGGTGTTATAACAAATCCAATCGTACCCTTGTTGCCCGAGACCGAAACCAACGCACCCTATGGCTCGTGTCTTCGACCAACCCGAACACCGCACTCCTTGGTTGCTTAAAATAATACCAAACGGAGCCCGCTGTGGTGGTTACAAATCACAACGTTGAGAGACGGCCGGGAGGAGAGGAAAGGCGCGTGGCTGCGAGTGGTAGTGGGGATCGAGTAGATCCGGTGATGAGGAGTAATTTTAGATTTTGCCGAAAAATTTCCGCCTGTAAAAATTTTTCCTCATCGGCCGGCAAGCGTGGTGTGGCCGGAATCCGGCGGTAGGTGGCTTTTGGGAACGTGAAGATCAATTCAGGAAGAAATATCCACACCTCTTCACCAAGACTGCACCGTCGTCAAGTGCCGTGTGATAAGCCTTGAGGACAAGGCTCATTTAACGGGGGAAGACTATAACACCTCGTGTTTTAGGTCATTGTACGACGTTATGTAATTCACAATTTATTTTTAGGGTTTTACGCGTTTGCTTTTAAATCGTAATCGTTAAGCTAAATCGCGTAAACTAAAAATGATCATTCAATGTAAACGGGCATTAAACAATTAAATGTTTACATCAAGCAAGTGTTATATGATTATTTAGAGGATAATTATTATCATTGCACATTTTATTTTTATTGGTTACGTTAAGTGTTTACGTTTCGCGATAAAATACGTTTAGGCCTTCCCGGAAGCACGTTAACTTATCTACGCTTCATCAAATACCCAAAATTTATACCCAATACTTAAAGTTTATTTAAAACTTCAAGTATTTATCACATTATACATATTCTTCATGAAAGAATTCAAATCAAACTCTACCATGTGCAAGTTATACATTTTATTAAGTCTATCCTACATTATACTTAATATAATGCAAGTATTCATTATATAAAAGATCAAAACATATCCTAACTTATACACAAGCATGATTTCGTGTACATATGACTAGGAGGACAAGATTGGACCAAGAAAACTTCACAAATATCTCCATACATGCATCTTGCATCCACTTGAACTCATGACTAGCCAAACTTATCCAAGATAAGCTTCAACTTTCTTTCCAAGTCTTTCCACCTTGCATACTTCCACTAGACATCAAATATCTTCATAATATCTTCTATTAGTAGTATATATACACATGCATGTACATAGAAGGCTCACACTTCCTTTCCTTAGCAAAATAAAAAGCAAACAATCTCTCTTTCTCTCTTCTTAAACCCACGGCTCAAAAACCTAACCAAAACAAATCCATAGTTTGATTTTCTATCATTATACAAGCATACACACATCATATTTAAGGTATTCTAAGAAGGATCCAAGACTTGGTTAAGCATTTGCAAGCAAGGAAGCAAGAAAAGGAAATTAGGGTTTTCAAAGGAAATTAGGGTTTTCAAGTGTGCTAGCTTTGGTTTTTAATCTAAACAAGGGTTTAGATTGTGTTTTCTATCATCATTGTTCATCATAAGGTCCTCTTCAAACCTTTATCTTTTCATAACTAAGATTTTATGTGTTCATATGTTATATTTAGCTAAATCACCATTTAGGGTACTTTTGAATATGTAAAATGGATATTTACTTATGATTAATGTTTTATGAACTTATTTACATGTCACATGGATGCTAATATGATGTTAAAAGGGATGTATAAGTGTTTTAACATGTTGTTTAAGTATAAACATGTATATGTACAAATTAGGGTTTCTAATGTTAACTTATGAGTTACAAGTGAAAATGGTAGTTAAACTTGTTATCTTGAACACACTTGAGCAAAGCATGATCTAATGGACTTTATATATGTAAAACATAAGATAGAAATGTTGTGAAGTAGTTGTAATAAGGTGTTGAAGCTTAATGGTACAAAAATCAAACTTGTTGTTTTGGTTTTAATTTGTTAACATCCATATTATGTTTTATAAAGATAGTACATCTCATGAGGATTCCAAAATGATAAGAAACTCGAAAATCCGATTTATAACGAAGAAGATACACTAATTACGAGTTTACGACGCTAAATACTTTATAAAACAAATTTTATAAAAGTTACTATTCATGGCAGTAACTTATACTTTGTAAACATCAATAATATGATAAAACTTTCAATTACGAGAACGTGTTCGAAAGAATCGCTAAAAACGGAGCTATAACGAATAAGATACGACTAAAACGGGTTTTACGTTAATTAAAAGTATAAAAACGATTTTATAGCTGTTATGAACAGTAAAAACACTATTCATCACAGAATCTCAAAAACCTAAAAATGTGATTTTATGATCACTCGTCTTAATACGAAAGCGTGGGCGTAAGAAACGCGAGAAACGGACTTAAAACGACAAAGTTATGTCATTTTTGCTAAAGGCGTAATTATAAACGTTTTTACTTTATAAATACGATTTCACTTAAACGATTAGATGGTGATATAGCTATATAGAAATATATATGTTATTAGTTATCAAAGTGCTATATTACTAGGGAATTTCATAATGAGGCTTCTTCGGATGGCGTATTGACGAGTTGTTGGATTTACGATTTAAAGTGTCCTAACTCCTCGTACGTCATGTCATGACCTCTTAAATTATGATAGCCCGAACGATAGTACGATGATAACTATATAGGATTATATACAGTTGTTGTTAGACAACGTACTTGAATACTGATTCGACCTATATTAACTAGGTTGCATTCGGGCGTTAGCGTGACGCGTTTTTATTTGGGATATTTTATTATCAATTTACTCACTCAAGGTGAGTTCATAGCCCCATGTTTTACAATTATTAATTTACAAGTTTTTGGGGTGAGAAACATATGCATGTTTTACAAATTGGACGCAAGTGTACATTTTATCATGATTACGTTTTGCCTAAGTAGCGATAACCCACTATGCCCATGAATCATGAACTGTCAATTACTGGAATGTGAGCGCGAATGATTATAGATAGATCTATTTGGGATTGACCTCCCCGTTCGGGTGACTAGCTATCACTGGAAACGAACGTATATCATGTCGGATTTTGGATGTTACGGGTTGAACATCATCACGGGCAATGTAGGCAATATTTATATATTGTATTCATTTATGTCGAGCTTCGGTGTCATGAGCTTAGGAAAACGTAATTACATTTTGTGATGTCTGCATCTGTTGCATTATCACGGGGAAAGTCTTGCGGTCCTGCATATACATTTACATAAACCTATGAAATTCACCAACTTTATGTTGACGTTTTAAATGCAATATTTTTCAGGAGGTCATTAAGCACGAGGTGCGAAGGATACATTGGTGGTTATATTTTGAAGTCATGCATTAAAGATTTAGTCGCATTACATTTTGTATATCTGTTATGGGCTGGAAATATTTGTAATAATAACAAGTAAACAAGTAAAGCTTCGGGCTTTTGTAACACATACTTTATTAAATCCAATGTATCAGTTTTAAACGACTTTTTGGTCGTTCTTATATTATCTTGTGTTATTGATCTGAGAAGTAACACGCCCCGGACCCTTATTCCGCTGCGACCCAAATTGGGGGTGTTACAGTACTCATCAGTCTCAGTGTCTCCACAAGCTGTGCCTGTCAAGTGTAGTCTGCTGCTCGCAAGGTTGCAATCTTCTTTTACTGTGCCAATACAGTAGTCCTCAGTGCTCTCACCTCAGAACGGGCGGTGTCACTAGCATCTATTGACCGTCCCCAGGCCTCACAGGAAAGTCTAGCCTCTCTCTCCATGAGTAAAGTAGTGCAAGCATGAGCACGTATATCTCTAAACAGCATGTTGAGCCGACCGCTTATCAATGATCTGTCATCATTTGCATCATCCAGTCTCACATATATCTCATCTGTGTCATGTCTAACAGTGATGACGAAATCTGTCATCCGCTGACTCAGTCTTGCTACATCAGTCGCAGCTGGTGTCCCCTGCATGTCCTCAACCATGTCATCCCAAGTGTCTATAATCCCATAACCAATATATCTCTTGGGATCTCGCCTAATCTCATCATCCAAAGTGGCAACAAAACCATAATCTGCACTAAAACCTCCATTAGGTCTAGCAGTGGGTGCAGATGAACTCTCACCGACCTCATATCTCAGACCTAGAGCAATACACAACCTCTTCCGAGGTGGCAATGTAACCTCAGAAACACTTGCTCTACAGAAAGTAGAGGGAAGAAGCATAGGTGGTGATGGAGTAGGTAAAGGTATAGGTAGGAGTGGTGGTGTCCCTGATGGTGGTGTCTCTGATGGTGGTGTCTCTGATCGAGGTGCTAAGATGTAGGTAGATGGTGCAACAACTCTCATCATGGCTACAAATGCCATGGTATGTGAGAGTATGATAGGTGGTGGTAGTGGTAATGAATGAGAAGTGGATGGTGACTCGGCCCTTTGTCAGATCATAGCAGCTTTATATCCCAACGGATAAGTAGGGCTAGCAGGTAGTGGTGGAGGTGATACAGGTACTAGTGATGATATTGGTAGTGGCGGTGAGGGAATCTGAGGTAGCGGTGATGACCATGGGGGGAGTGGTGATGATGGAGGTGATGGTATGTAAAGAAGTCTAGCAGTCTTTGCCTCAGACCAAAAGGGTGTAGGTGGCTGCTCTCGGATAGACATCCTAGCAGTAACACGGTGCACAGGTAGTGGGATAGAGTCGGCCGGAGCTGGGTGCTCCTCCTCCTCCTCATCCTCCGGTGGTATAAACTCAGGGTATACAGGCTCAGGAACAAACTATAGTGAAAGTGGTGCCTGCTCTGGCTCCTCTGGGCCAGGCACATAATCAGAAGATGGTGGGGCCTGAAAAGCGGCTACCACATATGCATATGGATCCTCTGGTATCACGAGTGGTCCATCGACTACCGTAGATCCTATGTTTGACGAACCTCCAAATGGACAGGATACTGTCTTGTAGGTGACTGTGGAATCCTCTGAATCCGACATGACAATATCTGAATCCGACATGGTATACGTTTGTTGTCCAAAAAACCGGCATAGTGAGCATGACTCACCCGAACGAGGATGTCAATCCAAAATAGATCTATTTATAACATTCACGCTCACAACAAGTAATTGACAGTTCATGATAATCGGCTCAGAGGGATATCGCTACTTAGGCAAACACGTAATCGTAATGTAAAATGTCCACTTGCGTCCAATTGTAAAACATGCATATGTTTCTCACCCCAAAACTTGTAAATCATTATAAATGTAAAACGTGTGGCTATGAACTAACCTCGAGTGAATGATAATCCAAGTATAACAGAAAATGCGTCACAATAATGACCGAATGCAACCTAATTCAGTATAGGTCGTATAAGTACTAAACAATTTGATTAACTAATACCATATATAATTCTATATAGCTACATCACCATCTAATTGCATTTGTGAAATCATATTTATAAAGTAAAAACGTTTATAAATATCTCTTTAGTGAAAACGACGTAACTTTATCGTTTTAAGTCCGTTTCTTACGTTTCTTATGTCCACGCTTTCGTATTAAGACGATGTATCAAAATATTACATTTTCAATATTTGAGTCCTCTGGTGAACAGTGGTTTTTACTGTTCATATACTTTTATAAAATTAATCGTCGTAAACTCGTAAATGTCGTATTTTATTCGTTTTAACTCCGTTTTTAGTGATTCTTTCGAGTACGTCTTCGTAATTAAAAGTTCTATCAAATTAATGATGTTTTCAAAATATATATATCTGATGTGAACAGTAACTTTTATAAAATTATTTTTATAAAAGTATTTATTATCGTAAACTTGCGAAATTCATAACTCCTCCGTTATTGATCCAAAAATTATGATTCTTAATGTTTTGGAATCCTAAAAATATGTATTATCTGAGAAAAATAACCATTTGTATATATCAGAAGTGAAACTTAAAAAGTTTTTATAAAATTTCTTTTATAAACGCGTTTATTATCGCGTAACTTGTAAATTACGTATCTCCTTCGTTATAAATCGGTTTTTCGAGTTTCTTACATTTTTGGAATCCTCATGAGATGTAGTATTTTATAAAAATATAAAATGGATGCTTTATATTTGAATTTCAAACAGCCACTTTTGATCAATTTGGTAAAATGTGTTTAAAAGTTGTTTTTATAACTTTTTAGTTTAGCCACTTTGTTACAAGTCCTTTACAACCACTTATACCATGTGTCTTACATACTTAGGGTCCTTAGTCCTTAATTTGTCCAAATATTGTCCAAGAATCATAAGATCCATATGCCTAAATACTTATTTGTTCATAATCCTTAATAAGTAACTTTTTATACCATTTACTTATATATACTTTATATAATTTAACCAACACTCATATAGTGTATATACTTGTTTTATAACATGATAATAACATCAATATATCACATGACAAAGTTTATCAAACTATGATCATAAGTAAAAATCCATTTTACAAGTAAATAAGTTTCTTAGATGGTGATTAACTACATAGATATAATATACATATGAAATCACAAATGTAAAGAGATTAAGGTTTTTAGGTAACCTTAATATGAAGTGTGGTGATGAACAACAATGTTTAAAATCTTGTTTAGCAACCAAACCCTAGCTTTCAACACCTTGAAAACCTTAATTTCAACAAAACCCTAATCTTGAACCTTCTTGCTTTAACACTTGTAAACGTTAAACCAAACCTTCTAAACACCTTAGGATATCTTATATATGATGTAGGAATACTTGGAAATGTGGTAAATAAAATTTGTATGGATGGTTTATGGTGGTGGTTTTGAGTCGTAGCATGTGAGGGAGAAAAAGGGAGAGATTGTGTTGTTTTTACCTTAAGGAATGAAGTGTATGTATTTCTTATCTAGTTGCTAGCTTATATACCATGAAGACTAGTCAAGATTTCCATAGGAAGTCCAAGACACAATGAGGGTTTGAAGGAAAGTCTTGGTCCATTTCACTATTAGAGCTAGTAAGAAGTGAGCTCTTGGGTCCCTAAGAGTGATATCATCCTATGATTTCAAGGAAGGTGTTTAAACTAGAAATATCTTTGTATTCTCATCACCATATCTAGCCATATAGACATATGTATAATAAATTTTTGTAATTTTTGAGTATTGGGTACAATTGTGGGTATTTGTTGAAGGGTAGAAAAGTTTTGGTGGTTTCGGGTATGCCTAAACATATTTTATCGCGAAACGTAAACACTTTACGTAACCAATAAAAATAAAATGTGTAAAGACAATAATTATCCTCTAAATAATTATCTAACACTTGCTTGATGTAAACATTAAATTGTTTGATGCCCGTTTACATTGAATGATAATTTTTAGCTTACGCGATTTAACTTAACGATTTCAATTTAAAAGCAAACGCGTACAATACTAAAAATAAATAGTGAATTTATTGACGACGTACAATGACCCTAAAATAGGGGGTGTTATATCAACACTTTCACTTGAGGTGAGTTTCATGGCCCCTATTTCACTTGTTTTTAAATATTTTGGAGGAGAATACATGCGCATTTATAAACTCGTTTACATACTTAATTTCATAACTTGTTTACATACTCGTTTGCATACACGTTTACAAACTTGTTTACATACTCATTTACATACTCGTTTTCATACTCATTTACGTATCTCGAGGCGGGATACACTACTTATTTTACAAAAGGACACCAGTACAATACTTTCCAATTTTTACAATAATTACATAGCGTGTTAATGTAATGATAACCCACACTGCCCATTATCATGAACTGTTAATTACATTGTGTAAGCACGAGTGTTATAAATAGATCTATTTGGGATTGACATCCCCATTCTGGTGAGTAGCGTTCACTAGTTCGACGGATTGAACTAACGGACGTATACCATGTCAGATTTGGGATGTTACGGGTTGACATCTATACGGGGCATTCATTGGCGTTAAATTGCATACATACATGTTGTAGCATCAGTTTCATGAGCTTAGTACAGTCGTAATTACATTTGGTGATATTGTATGTGTAACAATGTCATATACTTTGAAATCTTGTGATCCACACTACTTTTACTAGACGTTACTAGTTGTTAAACACTCTTTTATGATACCATGGTTAAAGCAGTAAATAATACACTCTTTTAGTCCTGAATTTACATTTACATAAATCTATGAACTCACCAACTTTATGTTGACACTTTTAAGCATGTATTTCTCAGGTGAATTAAATGCTTGGCTTATCTGATGTGCATTAGAGTCCAAACTTTACAAGATTGCATTCATGAATTTCTTCTTACATTCAAACCATCAAATCTCGTTGTATTATTTCAGTCTTACATTTGGATGCAACTCTGAGACAAATGTTATATCAAGTTCTTTTTTAAATTAAATTAACGAGATTACTTTTCAAATGACTTATTTAGAGGTCGTTCTCTCATATCTTGTGCTGTTGTATTATGAAGTAACACTCCCAGACATATTTACGCTGCGACCTATTTTGGGGTGTTACATATTGGTATCTAGCGCCAAGGTTATAGAGAACTAGGTTGCATATTTTACCTAGACTATAACCGTTTTTACAAACATTACATCACATATATATATATATATATATATATATATATATATATATATGTATATATATATATATGTATATATATAGTATATATATTATGTGTATATTGTAGTATATCTATATTATATATATAGTATATATATATATATGATTATATGTATATATATACTGATATTTAGATATTAATATATATATATTTAAATGTATTCTTGATTACCATGAAATATATATATTACTATACTATAGTATTATATATGTAAGAATGTATATATATATGTATTTATAGTTATATCACGTCTATTGTATATATATATATATATATATATATATATATTTTATATTTATATGTTTTGTATGTATATATATTTATGTGATGTATAATATAATGTACTCTTATATATATATTATATATATATATATATATATAGTATATATATATATATTTATCTATATATTATTATAAATAGTCTAGTCGAAGTATGTCCCGCGCCTAGCGGCAGCTATGTCCGTCATCGGCAAAATTTCGACGTCAAACTATTTTCGTTCGAGAATCTGTATTTTCAGCGTTGGGGAATCATTTCCGAAGAACTATATTTATGATGGCATGGTTGCATATCTCCAACAATAGTCTTCAATAAATTTGGTAGCTTGGATATATGTGTGAATGTTTTTCCAGTAAGTTGAGAATAATCGACTAAAATTGAAAAGTTGCAATAATAACATGCTTTTTTATAGTCGAGTACCCATGCATGGCGATAATGGTGTATAGTTTTCGTTAAAATACATTGTGGTTGATTTTTGTGTGTACTGTCATTTTTTATTATGCGTATGCTTATGGTTTTAAAAGATAGTCGAGTACTCGCGCCTAACGACAACGGTTTCTAGTGTCGACCAAATTTCGACGATGAATATTTTTTTTCAATAAAGCGTATTTGTAGCTTAAGTGGATAATTTTTCGATAGCTTCGTTTAAAGTTGCTATGTTTTATTTAGAATTGTTTTTTTCGATTGCATGGTTGCATTTTAGAGCGCGAGGGAATTTTTTTTCTTTTCGAAAACATTATTTAAAGTTGCATTATTTAAAGGTAGAGAATGTTTTTTCTTTGAGGTAAGTTATTAAAACCCTCCTAAAACACTGTTTGTACCTCTCTTTTTTGCGTTTTTTTAATTTTTTTTGTACTTTTTACCGGGTCGGGGGTACCAATAGTAGCGCTTTAGAGCGCGAGAGAATGTTTTTTCTTTTAAAAAAAGAAACATGTTTTGTACTCTTTTTTTTGTACTTTTTACCAGGTCAGGGGTACCAATAGTAGCGCTTTAGAACGCGAGAGAATGTTTTTTCTTTTCGAAAACATTAATTGAAGTTTCATAATTGAAAGGTAGAGAATGTTTTTTCTTTGTTGTATGTTCAACTCGAGTACTACTACTGGTACTCCTGACCTACTGAAAAATACTAAAAAGGTACAAAAAATTCTTTTTGTCACCTCTGTTTACAGTACAACGCAGTTTTTTTATTAGTTTTTGTTCGCTATTTTTTGACAGTTTAATACTTTTGACTTGACAAACTTTATATTTATCGTTCCGCATTTTTCGTTTCACAGTTTTATAACGTAAATAAAATTATAAAAATCAAAATCAAAAAACGCGAAAAACAAAAAGGAGTACAAACGGTGTTTTATAGGGTATTAATAACTTGCCCCGTTCAATTGTTTGATTTTGTACTTTTGTCATGGGTTTAGTAATGTCCCATCATCACATTTACTTTTGTTTTAAAAATACATAGTGGCGCCCAAACAATGTATACTTTCATATATTTTGCCGTTAAAAAATATTTTTTTGTTAATATAAAAGGTTTCATGTTATGTACTGATTACTTTTATTTTTGTATTTTGAAATTAACGTTTCTTTTTCTTTCTTTAGTAAAACTACTTGCGTATTTGGTTGTATGTTCAATTGTTTGCTTTTGTTGCTTTTATACTTTTGTCATGGGGTTTAGTAATGTCCCATCATCACAGCCTGGCGATGCTAAGTAGTACCAAGACCATCTCGAAATTTCGAGATTTGTCAACTTTTCAAATTCAAATACAAAACTTCAATATCATAAAATTTTCAAATTTTGAAAAGTTCAAAATTCATTCAGGTTGTTGTTTTTCAGCTTTGGACAATCCCTCTTGAAATGTCCATGGGCTCCACATTCATAGCAAGTAGGTTTCTGACCTTCCCTAGTGCCCCTCTGATTGTTACTAGCATTAGTATTTGCAGGACAACTATAGTCGAGGGCCAGATGGCCAACTCTGTAGCACTTGTGGCATTTAGGAGCACATGGACCATCGTGGTGATAGTTGCATTTAGGACACAGAGGTTTAGATCCTTCGTAAGGTTTCTTCTCACAAGATCCTACAGTGTAGGCCCGGCCATTGTTCTGCCTCTTGTTTTGTTGTTATTGTTGTTGGTTATCATCTTGCTTTCTTTTGTTTTCACTCTGTCGTTCAGCAAAAGTACGTATTTTCTTATCCATCAGTTCAGTTGCTATTTCAATCGCCTCTTGCACTTGTTTAGGCCTGAATTGCCTACTACCATTCTGTTGGATCATGTCAGGCAAACCACCGCCATATCTCTCAATCTTGTCCAATTCTTCAGGAAACATTCTAACACACATCAATGCCAGTTCCTGAAAACGTTGGTTGTAACCTATCACGTCGGTACCTTTCACCTTCAAATTCTACAACTCAGCCTCGAGCTTCTTAATCTCGCCCTTTGGGCAGTACTTGTCAGTCATCTTCTTTTTCAGGTATGTCCAAGTCATTGCTTACGCAACATCATGACCAACAGTCATACCAGTGAGGAATTCACCACATTAGTCGCAACCTGCAGAAGAGTACAAGTGGAAAACTTTGATTTGGTTTTCCACAGAGCACATTGCTATACTATACTAGTTTCCATTTTCACAAACCATTGATTCAATTTGACAACTCCTTCCGATTGCTTTGAAATTTAGAGGTTGGCACTTTCATGATGTCCTGGTTCTTAAAATTTTTAATCTAGTCTTTACCTAGACGGTTTGGTCGGTTTCTTTTATTTGCACCTCTCTAGCAACTCGTTATGTCCTTCTAACACCCGTTCCTGAATTATGGCTGTCATCGCCATTCGTGTTTCTGTCAGCATCACGTGCTGCCAAAGCATCAGTAACACCTTTGATCGTTCTTGCCTTAAGTTAGGCATTGTCACAGAAGTAAGGTGGCAGTTGGTATCGGCTGGGGTTTGGGCTCTGGTGTTCTTTTTGGTGCATTTTCTTTAATCAAAAGAAATAATAATACCCGTTTTAGATTTCATAAAATCATAAACCATGACATGATATATACCAATAAATAAAGTGAGTCACATCACACAGTGAAATGTACAACTGAATGTAATTAACATTGGTGTAACTAAATCAAACATTTTCATTCATATATAAATTTCGATTACAGACATGACATCATACTCCTTTCTATATATAATCTAGAAAAACATAACATGACGTGATTCGGTTACAAAATGATCTCTACCATTAGGTTACAAAAGGAAATATAAACAACCTAAAGCCTTACTAGCCGGGAGTTAACCCATAATACCTAGTAGGCTAATACAACATAGCTACAACATAACCAATCTAAGAAGAACTACTGGCCTCCTCTGGTATCCTGGGCTTTGCTGGACCTCTAGCGGGTCCCTGCTGTCCTTGCAGTGCTGTCACCTGTGTCTGCAGTATACTCATCAGTCTTAGTGTCTCCACAAGCTGTGCCTGTCGAGCGCAGTCTGCTGCTCGCAAGGCTGCAATCTTCATCTGTTGTGCCAATATAGTAGTCCTTAGTGCTCTCACCTTAGAACGGGCGGTGTCACTAGCATCCATTCGATGTTCCCCAGGCTTACGGGAAAGTCTAGCCTCTTTTCCATGAGGTAAGCAGTGTGAGCATGAGCACGGTCTTTCTTTAACAAGCATGTTGAGCCGACTGCTCATTAATGACCTGTCATCCTGTACATCATCCAGTCTCCCATAAATCTCGTCAGTATCTTGTCTAACCGTAGTGACAAAGTTGGTCATCCATTGACCCAACTCTGAGTCATCAGTCGCTGGTGCCCCTGGCATGTCCACAAGCATCTCATCCCAAGTGTCTGTAATCCCATAACCAACATCTCTCTCTGGGTCACGTCTGATCTCATCATCCAAAGTGGCAAAAAAACCATAATCCGCCCTAAAACCTCCAGTAGGTCTAGCAGTGGGTGCAGATGAACTCTCATCGACCTCATATCTTAGACCTAGAGCAATACACAACCTCTTTCGAGGTGGTAAACAAAGCTCAGGCCTGTCCGCTCTACGGTCAGTAGAGGGTAAAAGCAAAGGTGGTGATGGAGTAGGTAAAGGTATAGGTAGGAGTGGTGGTGTCCCTGATGGTGGTGTCTTTGATCGAGATGCTAAGATGTAGGTGGATGGTGCAACAACTCTCATCATGGCCACATATGCCCTGGTATATGAGAGTATGATAGGTGGTGGTAGTGGTAATGAATGAGAAGTGGACAGTGACTCGGCCCTCTGTTGGTTCATAGCAGCTCTGAATCCCAACGGATAAGTAGGACTAGCAGGTAGTGGTGGAGGTGATACAGGTACTAGTGATGGTACTGGTAGTGGTGGTGAGGGAATATAAGGTAGTGTTGATAACCATGGGGAGAGTGGTGATGATGGAGGTGATGGTATGGCAAGAAGTCTGGCAATCTCTGCCTCAGACCAAAATGGTATAGGTGGCTCATCTCGGATAGACATCCTAGTAGTAACACGGTGTACAGGTGGTGGGACAGAGTCGGCCAGAGCTGGGTGCTCCTCCTCCTCCTCGTCATCCTCGTCCTCCTCAACATCATCATCATCATCCTCATCATCATCGGATGACTCATCATCATCATCGTCATCGTCTCCTCCGTCGGCAGGATAATCAATGGGGTCCTCCTCATCCTCCTCAGGATCGGAGTCTTCAATTTATCTTGGTGAGTCGAAAGTAGGTAAGTGACATAAGATTCCTTTTACTATATATAAATATAAATAAATATATAAATATATAATAAATAGGATAATATCAATAAGACTCTTCAGGAAACATCCTAGCACACATCAATGCCAGTTCCTGAAATTGTTGGTTATAGCCTACCACGTCGGTACCTTTAACCTTTAAATTCTACATCTCGCCCTCAAGTTTCTTAACCTCTCCCCTTGGGCAGTACTTATTGGTCATCTTCTTTTTCAGGTTTGTCCAAGTCATTGCATAAGCAACATCATGACCAACAGTCTTAACGTGGGAGTTCCACCACGTTAGAGCACTTCCAAGAAGAGTACAAGTGGAAAACTTGATTTGATTTTCCACAGAGCAGTTGCTTATGCGGAACACAGTTTCCATTCTTTCAAACCACCGAGTCAACTCGACGACTCCTTCGGTACCCTTAAAGTATAGGGGTTTGCATTTCATGAAGTCTGGGTAAGTGTACTCACGAGCAGGAGGAGCTTGCCTCCTTACACCAGTGCCTAAATCATGACTGTCTTCGTCATTTCGGCTTCTGTCAGCATCACGTGCTGCCAATGCATCAACAACGCCTTAGTCAATCAGTCTCTTAAGTTGCTCATCAGTCACAAAAGTAGTGGGGGTGGTTGTTGTGGCTGGTGTTGATCTGGTGGTTCTTTTTGCTGCCATTTTCTTCAAAACACAAGAAAATATAATACCCGTTAGATTTCATACAAATCATAACCATGACATGACATATACACAATAAATAAAGTGAGATCACAACGCACAGTGAAATATACAACTGAATTGAAATAAACAACGGTGTAGCTAAATTGACATTCATTCATAATAAATTCGATTACAGACATGATATAATACATCCCTTCCATATATAATCTGGAAACATACATGACCTGATTCAGTTACAAAATGATCACTACCATTAGGTTACAAAATGATAATAAAACCTAAAGCCTTACTATCCGTGAGTAGGGATGGCAAAAAAAACCAAACCCAATAGGGAAACCCGAAACCCAAAGTTTTTGGGGCTGGGTGGGGCATGCTTATCGGGTTACGGGGCGGGTTTTGGGGCATTAACGAGGATTATTATTTGGTTTGGGCGGGGACGGGGCAGAAGATCCCTAACCCGCCCCGCCCCGAAAGTATATATACATATAAAGCTATTAATTCATATATTGTTATGTTATGATTTACGTAATAAAACTAATATTATCAATTTTTTATTGTTTTGTATCTTTGCAAGATTGTAAGTTGTGATTAGGAAAAACTTTTTTTGTGTAATGTTTTTTAAAAAAAAGTTTTGATTTTTTTAACGTGGTTATCATTATTTATGCTTAATTTGTTAAAAACTTATAAAGGCTACTAACTAATATGTTATTAGCGTGTTGTTGATTCTTCATATTATTGCATGTAATCACATTTATAAAAAGAATGAGGATCCTCTCATGTTCAAATGAACATGAGAGGTAATGTTGTGCATGTTGTGATTGTACAATATTACATTTACTTTATTTTAATGATAATGTACAATCACAACATGTACAACATTACCTCTCATGTTTATTTGAACATGAGAGGATTCTTATCCTTATAAAAATATGGAGTAAAAATAACAATAAACAGAAAACAACGTGTATTTTGTGGAGCATTGCGCTCGTAAAGGCGCCCCGATAAGATCACCAACGGGGATTGGAGCGGGTTTGGGGGAGCATCTCGCCCTAATGGAGCGCCCGATAAAATCCCCATTAGGGATCGGGGCGGGTTTGGGGCGTGGTTTGCTAATCGGGTTTGGGGATGGAGGGTGGTTATCGGGTGGTTGCCCCTGCCCCATTGCCATCCTAGTGGGGGAGAGGAGTTAACCAGAGGATAATGATAATAACTTTTGTAGGAAAAACATAGCATAATTCATATACCAAAATCTTTCGTAACTAATACCGGCACCTCCTCCGTGTTTTTATCTCAGGACGTGTGGTTGTGACCGCTAGCGGGGGGTCCCTCACTGACTCTAAGTGCTATCAACTTTGTCTACGTGTCCTCATCGTGTCAGTGCCTCTTGTGATGTGTTGTTCTACTTGCGGTCGCCTGCCCGCAACTCCCCGATTCTCTTAGGTATCTACTGTGCTAAGTCTGTAGTCTGCAGTTGCTCCTCACATCACTAATCAAGGGCGGTTTCTCTTGCAATTGCCTTCGACCTTGTATACACAACTATTTGGTTCCTCTACGGTGTATAAGTCTGGCCTTCACGCCGGTGATGCCTCTCTGTTGGGTGCTGGGGTGTGAGGTGTCACTTGAGTTCGCTGCCAGTTGTTGAGCTGTCGGCGGTGCTTGAGACTGTGCTGCAGGTGCTATTCTTCTGGCATCCATGTTATGCGGACGTACTGTTGCATGTATGACGAGGTAGTGACTTTATTTGCACGGACTGCCCGCCTTGCGTAAGCTGGACCGGCGTATGGTGGCGAGGGAGTGGAGCACAGTCTGCGGACTGATTTTACCTAGAGCTGTAATTGGTTGGGGTCTGCGTGTGTTCCTTACGAGCCGCTGGGGAGCGCCTACTTACTAGACTATCCTTATGTGCCTAACTAAATCTAGTCTGCTCTTAAGCCTCAAGTATTAGTAGGTCATAAATCTCGTCAGTATCATGTCTGACAGTCGTGACAAAATCTGTCATCCGCTGACTCAGTCCTGCTACATTAGTCGCTGCTAGTATCCCCTACATGTCCTCAACCATCTCATTCCAAGTATTTGTAATCTCATAACCTACCTCTCTCAGGGTCTCGCCTAATCTCATCATCCAAAGTGCCAACAAATCCATAGTCTGCTCTAAAGCCTCCAGTAGGTCTAGCAGTGAGAGCAGATGAACTCTCACTGACCTCAAATCTCAGACCTAGAGCAATACACAACCTCTTTCGAGGCGGTAACGTAACCTCGGAAACACCTGCTCTACAAACAGTAGAGGGAAGAAGCAAAGGTGGTGATGGGGTAGGTAATGGTATAGGTAAAAGTGGTGATGTCCCTGATGGTGGTGTCTCTGATGGTAGTATCCCTGATCGAGGTGCTAAGATGTAGGTGGATGGTACAACAACTCTCATTATGGCCATAAATGCTCTGGTATATGGAAGTACAATAGGTGATGGTAGTGGTAGTGGATGGGAAGTAGATGGTGACTCGGCTCTCAACCGGATCATAGCAGCTATGTATCCCAAATGATAAGTAGGACTAGCAGGTAGTGGTGGAGGTGATATAGGTAATGGTGGTGATAGTATCTGAGGTAGTGGTGATAGTATATGGGTAGTGGTGATGACAATGGAGAGAGTGTTGATGGTGGTAGAGTAGGTATGGCAAGAAGTCTGGCAACCTCTGTATCTAAAGGAAGTGATATGGGTGTCTGAGCTCGGACAGACATCCTAGCCATAACACGATGTACGGGTGGTGGGGCAAAGTCGGCCGGAGCTGGGTGCTCCTCCTCCTCCTCATCCTCGTCCTCGTCCTCGTCCTCATCATCATCTCTGTCATCGAGATAATCAGCTAGATCCTCCTCAGGATCCTCATCATCCTCCTCCGGATCCTCTTCGGGATCGGACTCAGTAATATAACCTGGTGAATCAGCAGTGGGTGAGACAGTAGCAGGCAGTGGTTGCTCCTCAGCTGGAAGCACATCATCCACTGGTGGCATAAACTCTGGGTATACCGGCTCCGGTACATATGGTACATAGACCGATGAAGGTGGGTACTCAGGACCGGGCACATAATTAGGAGATGGTGGGGCCTGAAGAGCGACCTCCACATAAGGGTCCTCTAGCATCATGGGCAGTCCATCGACTCTCGGAGATCCTATGTCTGACAGATCCTCGAACGGACTAGATACCTCCGTGTAAGTAACTGTGGAATCCTCTGAATCTGACATGACAAAATCTGGAAATCAAAAGTAGCTTATACAAGTATTAACATAAGACTCATATTGTAATATACATAGTATTTTATAACATGTATATCAATCATGAATGCATCTAGTCTAACCAACTAATGCAACACTAGTGTATGTATGTCCTGTGAAAATCCCTTTGTATGAATGCAATGTTTGAAAACGGTTATAGTCCAACAAAAACATTTGACCTGGTTCTCTATAACCTTGACTCTTAATACCAATCTGTAACACCCCCAAATTGGGTCGCAGCGGAATATAAGTGTTACTTCATAGATCAATAGCACAAGATATATATAAGAACGACCATTTAAAAGTCGTTTAAAACCGATACATTGGATTTAACAAATTGTTGTTACATAAGTCCGAAACTTTACTTGTTCATTGTTCAAAATACAAAGATTTTAGTCCATAACAAATATATCCCCAAAATGTAATGCAACCAAATCTTTTATGCATATGACTTCCAAAATAACGACCACCAATGTATCCCTTGTCTTGTACCTCATTGATCTCCTGAGAAAACATTGCTTAAAACGTCAACAATAATGTATAATGTAGGACCGCAAGATTTCCCCATAATAATGCAACAGATGCAAACATTATAAAATGCAATTACGTTTCCCTAAGCTCATGACACTGAAGCTCGACATGTATGAATTACAATATTAAATTGCCAATATTGCCCGTGATGATGTTCTAACCCGCAACATCCCAAATCCGACATGGTATACATTCGTTGTCCAGCATACCGGCACAGTGAGCATTACTCACCCGAACGGGGATGTCAATCCCAAATGGATCTATTTATAACATTCGCGCTCACAACAAGTAATTGACAGTTCATGATAATGGGCTCAGAGGGTTATCGCTACTTAGGCAAACACTTAATCGTAATATAAAATGTCCACTTGCGTCCAATTGTAAAACATGCATATGTTTCTCACCCCAAACTTGTAAATCATTATAAATGTAAAATGTGGGGCTATGAACTCACCTTGAGTGAGTGAATAGATAATGTAAATCACTAACAAAAAATGCGTCATGAATACGCCCGAATGCAACCTAATTAATTATAGGCCGTATGAGTACTAAGTACTTTAAATAACTAATACCGTATATAATTCTATATAGCTACATCACCATCTAATTGTATTTGTGAAATCATATTTATAAAGAAAAACGTTTATAAATATCTCTTTAGTAAAAACGGCGTAACTTTATCATTTTAAGTCCGTTTTTTACGTTTCTTATGTCCACGCTTTCGTATTAAGGTGGGTGTGAGTATGATAATGAGTTGGGGTTTGGGGGTTTGACGTTGCGGTTTTGTGTTTTTCGGGGGGTGTTTGTGCATGGGTGGTTGTTTTTTTCGGACGGTTCGGGTGCATTGGGGGATGGACGGGGGGGGACAGTGAGGGGGACCACAGGGGCGGATGGTTGTCGTGGGTGTTGGTTATTTTGGTGGTCTGGGGATTTTGGGGTGGGCATATTGGGGTTCATAGGTTGGGGGTAAGGGGAGGGTTCGGGGTGTTTGGGTGGGAGAGGTTTAGCGGTTTAGGATGTGTGGTGGCGGGGGTTAGGGAGTAGGGTGGGTGGAGGAGCGTGATAGCGGGGGTTGGTTTTGGGGGTGCGTTGAGTTTGAGGTGGGGACTTTTTGGGTGCGGTGTGGTTTGTGGGTGGGGGTCGGTGATGTGGGGTGTTTTGGTGGGGGGTGAATCGGGTTGGTGATGGTTATACTGGTTCTTTTTGGGCTGTTAGCCGGCGGGTGGGTTCTTTTATTGTGGATTCGGTTGGGGTGGGTAGAGCCCGTTTTGTGGTGCGGTCTGTGCGGTGGTTAATTGTTTTAATTGCATGGGAGTTCATGTGTGGTAGGGGTTGTATGGGGGGTGGTTATGGGCTGTGGGTTTTAGACGGGGGTGGGTCGTGGTTTTACGGGCTTAGGACACGGTGTGGAGCCGGGGTTTGCTATTTTTGATGTTGTTGTGTGCGAGTGGCGCGTTGGACGTCGTCCCGGGGGGGTTATGGCGTGCGGTGGTTGTTTTTCGTGTTTTGTAGAGTAGGGTGTGGAGTTGGGGGTTTTCTACTTGTATTCAGGGGTGCTGGGGGGTTTTTGGGGGGGGTGGGTTTTTAACGGGGGTGTTTATCGGGGGTGAGTAGTCAAGTTGTGACTAGTACCTCTACTACATCTGATGACCTCATGTACTTATACTTCTTAAGGTTCCTTTAAGTCCATTTATTGTTAGGAAAATGTCACATGACCATCAAGATCTCACTTCACTTTTGCCTTTGTACTTATAAATTTAATAAGTAACTTTTTGAACCATTAATTTATTTATACTTTATATAAATTAACCAACACTCATATAATGTACTAGTCGCAAAGCCCGCCCGATGGGCGGGTTTGCCTTGTGAGTATCCAAGGATATATAAAGTAACGTTTAATCAATTACAAAAATCCAATATGAGGAGATACAACTTAATAAAGTATGTGCCATTACAAAGTATATGCTTTTAGTTCAAATGCAAAATAAAGTTTCTCTATACACAATGTTTTTCGTTGAATTTGTGTATTTACCATCTTTATAAACTTCAAACCCTTCTTGCTCTAGATCCTTGAGACAGCAACATATAGTTGCCCATGAGAGAAAACCGGCCTCTGATGGGCGGGCTTGTTTTGTGAATATCGTTTACAAAAAATTAAGTAAAGCTGAACCAATAATAAAAAATTACTATTGAATGCGTTAACAACGAATAGAAATGAATGCTCATTCGATAGACTTTGTTTTAGTTTATCGATTGTTAATAAGATTATACTAAATCTTTTAAGAATGGGTAAAATAATACTTACAAACACCACATTTAGACATGCAAAACTTAATCTTTTTGGCTCCCACTGTCCATAGTTTGTTAGCGACACAACCTAAAAATCTTGAAGACATTTGAATTTTTCCAAAGTTTGTCCTTAAGTGAGGTATACAATGAACATATGAAGAACAATAGCACAATAACTCTTTCAGCAAGTATCCCAAATGTATAAAGTCATAATTAGTGAATTTTGAACTCAACTAAAATATATACGGTAAACTAAGTAATTTGTTTAAAAGCTAGCATGATTAAATAACTCAAAGACAAACCAGTCATGTCATTTCATTCAAACAAGTAGGAATGTGCTCGCGCGTTGCGGCGAGACCAGTTTGATGCTAACGCTTTATAAGGCAAAGGGAAGACGCTAATTTTGTTTGTCTATGTGTTTCTTTAGTTGTCGAGATAACAGTTTGCATGTCTGAGTTTAGTTGAATTAGTATGTTACTCAACCTAAAGCTCAAAAGTCATTCAAATTGGATCACTTAGCATTTCATACAACACCAAATTGCAAATTAAACAAAAATGTGTTGAAATGTTACTGACAATGTTTTCTTCCATGGTAATCCAAATATAGCCATCTCCATTCTAAAAAAATCCAAATATAGTCATCTAACTTTCTCTGGTAGAGTAGCATGCTTTGATTAACTAAATTCTGCAACTTCAAACGATCACTGGATCACTGAGGTATCATCTCTAAAACATGTTAGAGTTGTATTTACTAATTCTATTTCTCCTATTTGGTTCTGGTAGAGCGGGACCTGCAATTAAATTCAGTTGTTCTCTTTCTTAACCATCTTCAGCCAAGATAGGCATCAAGTTCTAAGAGCACCTAATTCTTGGAACTTAGAAGAATGAACCTGCAAGTTTCGAAAAAAGTTAAACAAAAAAAAAATGACCCATTTTCAAAAGAATCAAGAACGTGGCAACCTTCGTCAAGCCTACAAAAAATGGATCATATAGACCCATTTACTCACTAATATTTAATTTAGAAAACTTAGTTAAACGAGCTGAAAAGGAAAGCCAGGTTTAAAGGCGAGCCGGTCAAGCATAAAGGCGACATAGAGAATTGTAACCCTTATAGATTCATTTTGAGTGCGCTAAGAAATAAGACACTATTTGGTGGACCATACAACATATCGCTTCGGTGTATGCTTTTTGTCCAACCTGACCAGAAACAATCCTCCGAGCTAAAACACGGAAGGTTTCCTTATGTTAAATGGTAATTAGGCAGCAACAAATGTTAAACCAACACCCTCAGACGGTCGATCCCTCCACTATTGCTCCAAATAATGAATATCAGAAATCTGAAACAAAGACACACTAAACAAGATAGAATTAAACACCAACTACCTTATGCATGAATATCCTAACAATTTACACACGGTCAGATACATAAAACAAAAACAATTTTACACACGGTCTTATGCACAATGTTTCTCACATCTATGCGTCTTAAAACCCCAAGATTTAAAGAACTGCGTACGATAAAAGGCCACAATGTTTCTCACATCTAACCGACTACTAAATTTTCATTCAGTAAACCGCCTTATGCCTGAATATCCTAACAATTTACACACGGTCGGATACATAAACAAAAAACAATTTTACACACGGTCCACTGTTGAACCATTAGTTCCAAATCTCGGATACATATCGAATAACTTGTGAAAAACATATGTGGTACTAAACCATTTTGGTCATAGGAAATACCTTGATATGCCTTACTTAATCTGTCCAATACATGAATGATTCTAACACTACATGTTTGTTCATAATTTTTCTCTAATATCCTGACAAAACTTATTTTTTATTTGAAATCTACGCATTGAACAGTGGAACAAAAACGAATACCTCGGCTTTCTGCATTGCATCTGCGGTTCAGGTGGTGGTGTTATTGAATGTGGTGGTCCCTTACAACACGCCGTTTATACCGTGAAAACTGTTCATCCAGCAAAGAAAGCAAGAATTAAGAAATATTATGAAAAAAAATATGTAGCAGCAAGAAAATGTCGCGGTTATAACATTCAAATCACCATATGAGATTATGAGCTATAAATTAATTTATGGGCGGGGCTTGTAGAAGTTCCATAAAAAAAAAGGTTCACAAATCCGACCCAACACAACATTAGAACTTGAATAGATTTATAGTAATTCGTTATGATCAAGAAACCAAAGTACACACCTCCTGATCGTTATCAATGTCTACAATTGGCTTGAAACTGTGAAGTCGCATTAGCCATAACGGTCGCACGTATTCTCCTGCGTAGAAAAGTAAAAAAAATTGTTAACTATAGGCAAAAGATCACCCCATTGATTTTTGTTTACGTTACTGCACATGACAACAAAATTCTGTTAAACCAAGAGTGTCTGGATTTGCTTATCAACTTATGCAAAAATCTAAGGGGGGTGTGGTTAGGCTCATATGAAAAGCTTATGGATTTTAGATTAAAAAAACCAATTATACATCATCCACTAAGCTATTAAGCTATGTAAATCGCTAAAACCTAAACTAAAGCTCTGTAAATATAACAAAAGCACGACAAGGTATTTCTTAATTTCTCAGTTTTCTTTTCAAATTCAAGCAATAAAACCACTTTACAAAACCATACGTCAAAATAAAGCGTAAAATCAAAAGCTGGACTTCGATAAATGTGGTAAAATCACAGGTGAAGTTATTCACACCTCGTACTGCTTCTCCACTCGTTAAATGTTCTTGCGACAACGGCCGCAAGATCTGTAAAATCATCCTTTGGTTCCATCAATGTCTTTGATGATTGTTGTACATGTAAATTTCATACCGTCCAAATAAGAATTGGGAATAAAGTATTATAATTTAAAGGTGAAAAACTATACCTTTTAGTATTCAATTGCATACTAAATGAACACATTATATTTTGAAAAGGTAATAAAACAATACAAATGTTCTATGCAAAATATGTTTAACATTATCTACCTTCTCTTAAGTGCATCCCATCAGCTGCTATTTTGTTCGTAGTATTTCTCCACCATGATCATGACTTCCTCCACTTGTTACTCCGGTAATCCGTTTGTTGGTCCATGGAAATAGTAAATATGGCATGTGACCGACCAAAACATATAACTCACATTTACACAAAGTTAACACTACATATAAAAGTAACACACAAGCTAATATAAATATATAACAGACCTCGACTGACTATTCATATTTGTGCTTCCAGTCGTCATACATACAGAACCACATAATAGAAACGACAACATCTCTTCTTGCGAAGTAACTTCAGCTTCTGTTACACCATCAATCGAGATCCCACCGTTAGTTGTTTCCCTTATCTGAATAGGCGCCCGCGACGACCCTTTCCATATCAAATACGTCCTCCTTAAGTATTTGAAACATGAATATACATTATTTTAGCAAACACAAATTTACCAATAAGCCGGTAGATGTAAAATTTATCTAAATTTAAACTACCGCGATAAATGACACTCTGATCAAGTAATTGGTATTCCCTTTCATCTCTCTCCTGAAAGTGTCTAAATATCATTTGCATAACTTTAGGAAGAATTCCATTGCACAACTTTATGGAACCCTGCACTTTTTCATAGAAGAGCAACTAATTATAAAGATGTTATTTAAAAAAAAGTAAGGTTACAATACAATAGGGAATTCATTTTTATACCATCCCAAGCTTCCTATAGGAGAAGGTCAGAAGACAACTTTTATTCCTTGTCTCCCATAATAATCTGCCCATGGAAACTGGTTTCCAAAAATATAGAGAGACATAAACACAATGCAGGAAGAAAAATATAGAAAAAAACTTAATCCAAAAAAATATGCTAACATCAATACAATGTTATAGGAAAAAAGAAAAGGAATGTTATTCACCTTGAGTTTCAACATTGATTGATCCCCACACGCGCAGTCGCTGTGTCATAGATGATATCTGCTTGAAAAAACAGAAAGAATCCAGTTATCAGTGACGTAGAATAGGATGAAAAAACACAAATTGAGCAAAGTATAGTTTTTTTTGCAATTACATCCAACACGTAATTTATAAAAAAAATCTAGAAAAAAGTGTTTCAGCAACCCAACCAAATCGATCCATTTTGACTTTTGACATCTACTACAATATTATTGGTGTTAGCCCAACCACTAATATTAAGCCAATAGTTAAAGTAACGCAAGTCAGACCTTTCTATATTTCTGACTCCTTGCTTGCAGTTGTAGACTTCCATCACGCATGAAATCACGAACTTCAACCTACGAAAACAAAATCAAGCACATGACTATAATAGTAAGTGTTGTTTTAAGGGGTTCAGAATCTTTTAACGATTCAATGGTTGAATAGTCTAGAAGTAACTTTAGTAATACTTACCAAGACCGGCAATAGCAATGTCAGCGCAATTCGAGTCCCACCATTTTTCATTGATTTCATATTCTTTTCTTATCCATTTTCCAAGATCCTTGACATGTTGCTCCTGATTGGTGTCTGAAGAAAAAGGTAAAAGCAGATATAAATACTATAATAACTATAAAAATACACACATGGTCTGTGGTTGGGGTTTGCTCGAAATAAGATCAGGATGGGTGAGCACATTTTTAATACTTAAGTGGCCAATGTATACATTATCCCTATAATTGTATCTTACTAAGAACAATGTGGTCATATTTGTCATGTTTTGCATGTTCATATGTCATGCTGATGATTTAAAGAAGTGATATAGAATTAGCGTACCTGCAATGGATTTAAAGAAGTGATATAGAATGAGTGTACCTGCAACGGATTGCCAAATTGATCTTCCATCATTGCTGAAACGTTTGCAGTTGTACTCCTATGCAAGGGAAGATGTGGAGATGTCCACAAGGTCACATTCGTTGAGTTCGATGATGATTTTTCTACGTCAAGTCATTTTAACTAAGAATAGTTACACATCTCTTAGCTTATTCCTTGTCTACAAGTATTTTCGTAAGCGATTTATCCTAAAAAACCCACCAAAATGGGTACTTAATATTTAATAAACATCTTTGTAAACCTGTTATTCGGTTATGGAGAAAACTGAACACATACCACACGTTTCATGATCATGTTGTGCTATTCTAACTTTGCTTTAGATCTCAAACTAAATCAAAACTGTTTAAATCCCGTAGTAACAGCAAAAAAAACAAATAATAGGATGGAATTAAATATGATTTTTTAATTAAAATTTTTAAGTTAAAATCAAATAAAGAGTTTTTTCAGTTGTAAATTTTTTAGGCATTCCATCAAACAATTGGTGTTCATACACTTAGAAAATGTATTACTATCACTGGTCCATCTTCAAGATAGTTTATTCAGTAACTTAGGATTACCAAAAACTGGACATGGGTTTTGGTCGAAAATCTCTCTACCGGTAGCCACCGTGGGGTTGTTCTTGTTTTTTAAGCAAACGATATATATCTGTTAGAAGTACCTAATCTGCTTTTTTAAATCTTTCCTAAATACTAACCAATAAAGACCCAATCAAATAAATTAAATATAACGAGTTTACAAACCTGGTTGTAAATCCGTAATTCATCATACACCAAAATGATTGGCTGACATAATTTATTCAGTCAGATCAAAATTTAAAAACTAAAAAAACAAAAAAGATTAACACAAAGAGAGATTGTAGATTCAATTATAAATAAAATTCAATCAAATTTAAAATACAACATACCTGGCTAAAGATAGTAGATTCATTGTATCTTTATAACCCTAATTTTAATCATCGTATGGTGGTGGTGTTAAATTAGAAATCACTGGTGATGAAGCCATAAAATGTTATTACAAAATATACCTCCCATCGTTGATGATTTTGCCAGATGTGTGTTTTTGTGTTTAATCCAAGTGAAACCTCTTCTTTGATTGTCATTGAGATTGTGTGTGGTGTGATCATGCGTTTTTGTTGTTTCTTGATCATAATAACAGATCAAATAATTGCTCACACATCATGTCCGGGTTCGTAGGGATTGATATATCATTTCCTATTTAAAGTCTGCAGCATTATTTTTAGAACATATACGTTTATGTTTTGAATTCAAAATTACATAAGGAGGTGCATTTTATGAGTTTTGGTTTACCTAATTAATCACAAATGTTGGCGATGCCTTAGTGGTTAAGTTGTTAGTGTCTTGTTCATACCAACCCGAGTTCGAACCTGGGAAAGTAACTTTTTTACAAAACTAATGAGCTTTAAAAAAAATTGTTATGCCACATCATCACTTAGTTCGACTATACATGCCTACGTGTCGTGATAAATGCATACGTGTCATTCGTGTATGCATATGTGGCATAATTAGTTGCTTAGGTGGCTTCTTAAATGCATATGTGGCATAATTAATTGCGTATGTGGCAATTCCTAAAAGATGATGTGGCAAGTATGTGGGTGAGTCATCATTATGATATCCACTTATATACTCCCTCCGTCCCAATTTACTTGTCCATGTTGGCTTTTTTGGATCTTTCTTTATCAACTTTGACCTTAAATAATTTTGTTTGTGTTATTTAGTATATGATGCAAAATATATGAATGGATTGAGTTTTAAATGTCTATTCCATTGGTATAATTTTCATCAAGTCTTATATAACAAAAAAAAAAATTAAGGTCAAAGTTGATAAGGAAAGACCCACAAAGTCAAACA
>BQNB010000003.1:66503-97695 GCA_026074375.1 Tanacetum coccineum | reverse complement strand
TCAAAGAGTTATCTCTTCGTCGTGTACATCGATTAATGCGCGTGCCATCCTCAAGAAAGGCCTCCCGAGAATGAGGGGAACCCGAGGATTGACACCGTAATCAACTACAACAAAGTCGGTTGGAAAATGAAACTTTCCTACTTTCACAAAGACATCTTCGGCAACACTAACCGGATAAGCACCTGATCGGTTTGCCAGGTCGAGAGTCATGCGAGTAGGAGTAAGTTCCGGGAGCGAAAGCTTCTTCCATACGGAAAGAGGCATTAGGTTGATACTAGCGCCATGATCGGCTAAGGCTAAGCACTCATCAAGCTCCGAAAAATCACAAGGAATAAGAAACTTGCTGAGGTCTCTAAGTTTTTCGGGCAACTTTTTAAGGAGCACCGCCGAACAATTTTCATTTAATGGAGTATTTGCCAATTCAAATAATTTCTCTTTATTACTAAGGAGACTCTTAAACGTAGAAGCAAACTTAGGCATGTGAAGAAGAGCATCCGCAAAGCTAAGGTCGAAATGTAATCTTTAAAAGATTTGAAATAACTTTAACATTTGATTATTAGCTTTTTCTCAGAGCTTTTGGTCGTTAAGCCTTGAAGGATAAGGAATCGACGGTTTAGGATTGGGCTTTGGAGCACCATCGGGCTTTGGAATTGGAACTTGGACAACCGGAGGTTGGACGTGTATGGTACTTCCTAATATTGTAGTTTGCATCTTTTCCTTTGTCGCCTCTGGTTCACGTTCTACTTCCTTTGAAAGAAGAGTAGGTGGAATCGTAGTTCCATCATAAGAAACACCACTTCGGGTAGCAATAGCTTTCAAGTCACCTCTCGGGTTAGCGATGGTATTACTAGGAAGTGATCCCGAACCCAAGGGACTATTCATTTATAAAAAAACTGCTCATCATGTTCTTTATATCATTCTTTAACTCATTGCTCTGATTCCTCATCATTGTCTGGACTTCATTCTTAAATTCTACCTTCATATTGTTTATTTGATTTTGCATGGCTCTCATATTAACATCATTAGTCTTCATGTAGTTCGAGAAATCATTGGAAGGTCCAACTTGAGTTTGATTAAACGGAGCTTGATAATTATGATTGAAGTTATTTCCTTGATTATGATTATACCGGTTCTGTTTGTTCTGCACATTCGGTTGAGGAAAACCAGGTGGTCTTATTTGATTGCTAGCATGATAATTAGTTTCTCCTTGAGGACAGTATCTAGGACCCCCTTGATTGTAGGTCCCTGTGGCTGCAGAAGCAATTAAAGTATTGCCCTCGGTAGCAAGACACTCATAGTAAGGATGCGGTCCACCACAAGTAACATAAATTTCTTCTATAGCTTTAACGGGAGCTGGTGAAGGAGTCTTGTTCTGAAGAAGCATAGCCTTAACGACATTAGTAAGAGCGGTAATCTCCGGGATATAATCGGGAGTAGAAGAAGAAGTAGTACTCACTTTTGAAACAACCGGTTTGTTTCTTGAAGTGCGAACTTTCGATTTATTTTCGATAATAGTTAAAGCATCTCGAGAAGTACGGTTTAAAAGATTACCACCGGCGGCTGCATTTAGAGAATCTTGATCGGATTGTGTCAACGCATTGTAAAACGTGTCGATTTGATGTAATTCTAAAAAACTGTGGTGTGGGCATTTACGAAGGAGACCTTTAAAACGGTCCCATGCCTCACTAAACGTTTCGTCAAATCTTTGCTGAAAATTCGTGATGTCATTCTTGAGATTCGTAGTCTTTGAAGGAGGAAAGAAATAATTCACAAACTTAGAAACAAGATCTTCCCATGTATGGATCGAACGAGGGGTTCTTTTTCAAGCTAAATTCGGGTTGCCCCTTCAAAAGAAAATAGGAAAAGCATCAACTTGATAGCATCGTGTGGAACATTCTTGTACTTAAGTGTAGAAGTGATCTTGTTAAACCAACAAATATGAGAATGGGGATCGTCCTTCTCAAAACCATGAAATTGACTTGAAGTTACTAGCGTAAGTAACCCGACTTTTAATTCAAAATTTTCGGCAAGTATAGGAAGAAGAACAATCGCATCTCCGTAACCCTCGGTGGATGCTTAGAGTAATTCCGACATAGTATGCGTATCCACCATAGTAGTTGTCGTACCCCCAAACGGGGCCTGGACGGAATACGTGTTTGGGGGCGTGACGTCATCATATTTCGAACACAAGGCATGCGAGAACGACCACTAATGGACGTTTTGAAAATCATAACTCGTTGTATTATTTAAAAATAGATAAGTTTTACAAGATTTAAAAGAAATTAAACATTTACGGAAGCGTAAGAAACATGTAGCGGAAGCATAATTTGGTTTTCAAAAGACAACGAGTATGAATGAGAAATAAAGTCTTGGCAAACGGTATCATATTGCACGTAGACTCCACATAGCACGTCAAGAAGTCCAAAGCTAATCACCTGAGAAAAAGATGCTCAAAACGGTCAACATAAAGTTAAGTGAATTCATAGGTTTAAGTAAAACATTTATGAGGATAAAAAATGTTTAGTGAATACAGCTTCACTCAAAGTATTATGAAAAGATGTTTAGCAATTTGAAACATTCAAACAAAGTAGTGTGGACCATAAGATTTCAAAATGTATGTGATAATCTTAGCAGTTTACGATTTCACATACAAAGCACATGAGACAATTATAACAGATACAATATCACATGAAAAGTAATTACTGTTGTGCTAAGCTCATGACACAAAAGCTCAATTTAAAAGGAAGCATTTTATATGCCAAATAGAATTACTCGCCCTAAAGGTATCCGACCAAGATCACCTATTGAAAATACGACATGGTATATATCTGTTTGTTCGGGACCTCCGAGTCTAGTAAGCGCTACTTACCCCGAATAGGGATAATTACTCCCAATAGATCTATTTACAACATTCACGCTTACTTAACCAGTACAGTCGGTTAAGCAATTAACGATTCATGATAATTCGGGCATTAGTGGTCTATTCGTAACTTAGGCAACACGTAAACAGGGAAAGTAGATCAAGGTACTTGTGTCCATAGTAAAATCAACCAATGTATTTCCAAAAGAAAGGCTTTAAGTATTTGCATCCATAAGTAAAACAAAGTGTGATATCAATCATGTAACCGAGTTGTAAATGAGCATGTTTCTCACCCCAAAAAGATAATAAAACATTTATTCAAAACGAGTAAAAATATGGGGCTATGAACTCACCTTGATGTTCCATAACAATTAGCAGAAATGCAAATAATAAGCACAACACAAACGAAAAACAGAACGGCTCGACCAGAAGATGCAATTTATCTTAACGGCTATGTCCCACTAGTTTAGGATGATGAATTTTGGGTTTCTCGATGGATGGGTACATCAACGCGACACGTTGATAAAGGCTTTAGGTTTCAAGTTGTAATAGTTTGGTGGTTGGTTAAATAAATTAATCGAAAGGTAAAAGCAAAGTATGTAATATAGTCCGTATATATTACATATGAAAGACAAGAAAATATATAATACGTGAAGGGTATTATATATAAGAAAAAGACGAGAAAAATTAAATTGCTGGAGTATATAATATTTCGCAAGTATTTTATAAGAAATGTGAGAAAATAATTGTAACAATATAATTCGACACGTGTTCGGAAATCACCAGTTAAATTAATAAAGAGTTCTTGCATAAAAGTAAACACACGTTTTAAAGTTACGAATTAGATAAATGATATTTTTAAAGTTTTTACAAAAGTTATTATTTTGTCTATTAGTCGGGAATTATAAATAATATTTTACAATTTAGTATTTCGTTACGCATTTTAACTAAACTAGTTGTCTTGTTTGTAAAAGTATAGTTTTCGTTTATTTACCGGTTTATGGTATAATTATAAATGGAATATCTTAAGACTATAACTTAATTCTTTTTTATCGGGTTTCCAAGATAATAGAAGTTTTAAGTGAAAAATACTAAGTATAGAAATTTATAAAAATTTCGACATGACCTATTCGTTTATATGACGTTTCCCATTTTTATAAAATTCAACGTTTTTCACTTTTTATAAAATCCATGTGGCAAATTACCCGCGTGTTTCAATATATATCTAAACTAAATCAATAAATGACAAAGTAAGTAAAACCAAACACACCCTTAAGGGGCTGTTAAACTCAGAACCAAACACCCCTTTATGGGCTGTTAAACGCAGATCCAAACGCCCTAGTTAGGTTGTTATCTACCCAAACAAACACCCTATCGGGGCTGTTAAAACGCCAAAACAAACACCCTCAAAACTATATCAAGCAAAAAGAAAGAAAACAAGTTAAAACAAACACAACCACACAAAGTAATAATTAGTTTTTATAAAAATGAAACCATCCAAACTCGGTGTACAAGGGGCGGAGGGGTGGTGGTTTTGGTTGGCTGTGGAGGCGGTGACGTGGTGATAAAGTGGCTGTGGTGGTGGCGTTCGGTGGAGGTGGGGTTGTCGGCTGGTGGTGGTGAGTCAGCTGTGGTGGAGATGACGAAGGTTGTGGGGTGGTCGGTGAAGGATGGTGATGAGGAGATGACGGTGGTAGCGTGTATAGCGAGGAGATGGGGGTAGATGGAGGTGTGTAGTAGCGGCTGCGATGGGAAGATGGTGACGGGGTGGCGGAGTGGTGATGATGTGGTGTCGTGGATATGGTGGTGGCAGTGATGGTGGCGTGTAGCGGCTGCTACAATCGTGGTAGTGGTGGAGGTGTAGGCGGCGGTGGCCGGAATCTGGCCGAAATCTAGCCGAAAAAGATGAAGTAGAGGGAGAAGTATGTGTTAGTGGCTAGGGTTATAACAAAATGAAGTGAAACCCTAATGTTTACATATATATACTTGAAACTTTGAAAATAAATTATCAAGTGTATAATAGATTAGGGGGTGATGGTGTAATTATTTTCACAGGGACCAAAAGTGTAATCTTCTGTAAAATAATAGTTTGGGACTCGTTTAGGCTAGTTAACGGTTGATTTAAAACACGAAAGTTGCGTCGTTGCGTTTAAAGTAGTTTTTCCCTAGAAAATTAGTATTTACTCAACTATTATTTTATAAATGTTTCTATAAAATATATTTAAAATGATTATTATTTATTTGGTAGCCATTGGGTGTCACGGGCAATCGTTGTCCATAAAAATAAAACTTTGACTCGAATATTCGCGTTTTTAACAAACGTTTTTGAATAAAATGTGAAATATTATATTAAATATTTTTATTAAATAAATTGCGATAATTAAATATAATTTAATTATTTTCGCGTCGGTACGCATTGTGTGCAGTTTTTCACAATTTACAAGATATCTTCTCGTTTTTGTTTCAAATAAGTTTGAAAAATAAATTTGTAAATGAGAGATAAGTAATAATAATTATGATTTATTATTTTAATATGTTTCGAAAATTTACCGGCTACGCGGTAATCGCTTTATGTGACAGTAAAAGGTCAAAAAGTCAAAAAGTCAAGTCGGACCCAAAAAGTCAAAGGGTAAAATAGTAATTTAAAGTTCTGAAAATTGCCGGTTGTTACACATGGTATTTTGTGAAATGTTAATAGGAGTTGGATACGGTCAAGAAGAAGATTAATACCAAGGCAGAAAATGTTACGGAGTTGGATGGAAAGCTGGTGGGCATTAGGTCCAGGACTTCGCTAAGGGAATTACTAATAAGGCATCTGCAACACTAGGCTGCAACGACGTAAGCAACAAAAACGTTGCAGTGGCATCGGCAACATCACCGCAGTGAAAGAGAAATAGCACTAGCACGGCAAAAATGCATCATCAATTAGGCTCAGTTGGGAATGAATGCACGGATGGGAAGAAAAACGTAAAGGTACGATCCAATACCTCATATACAGAAATAGATTCTGACCTTATTTCGTTTTTAAATATAAAGAAAAGTCCATTGAATGTAAACGAATGCGTGGTTTGTCTCACACATGAATATGTTAAAACACACACTTAGCCTAAAAACATCGTATGCTTTTCTTCACATGTAACAATAGCTTATTAAATGAAGCATGACATTAAATCGTATGAGTATCCTTTTTTTTCTTTACTGCAGGTGCAAAAGAAGACGGTTGCAGAAACCGGTCTTGATTTTAGTGATCTACTCCTTTCGTTGGAAAACGAATATCAGCAGGTAAAACTACTTATATGTGATTAGTTTTAGCCGGTTTGCGCATAAACAAGGTTTCTACTATTAGGTTTTTTGATATGTGAACTTTAATGGAATCGTGGACACCTGTTCCAAGCAGTTCCTTTCACTGCAGGTAAGTTAAACAAGTGTGCTTCATTTGGCCTTCACTTTTATTCAGGTGGATCTTTAAATGAACATGTTAGTCTATAAATGACAATCGATAACAGACTAGAATTGCACCATTGTTAAACTGTTACCTTCATTTATGGTCAAAATGGGAACCTCGGGGTCTGGGGTGGGTAGTTACGAAATTGCTTTTGTCTTACGCCTGAAAGACAACCCTCCAATAGCTTAATTAAAAAGTTTTATGCTTATTTCAAAAATAGCTTATAAGCAAAAGTGTTTCAAATAACTTACAATTGTAGCATATAAGTTCCTATGAATAAGCATTTCCTCATATGTTCATTTTATAAAAATTACTCAAAGAATAATCTATACCATGATTTTACGTTTTTGTAATTTTTTTAATTCTCAATGGAAGTTTCTACTTACGTAATAAAAGAGTGTGTTTGATGTGATTTATCAGTATATATCCTCGACGCAATTCTTAGCAGAATGCTTGGTTTCAAATGCCTGATGTTTGCTACACCATCCCTTGGTGCACCTCACATCTGCTTCACTGATTTCTTAGCGCTCTATGTTTGACTCTCGCGAAAGGTAATCTTCATTCTCTACATCTTAATGTTATAATCTTATGTTAAACGAATAGTGCAGTTATATATTTTTTGTGGTGTTTCGGGTATGCAGTTCCCAGCGGTTTGGAGACTTTGATTAGAAACGAATACTACCAGACAAATAGTTTCATCTATTTACAGCGTGCTAATAAAAACTAATCAATACAATGTATCATAAACCACGTAAGAAGGCCTTTGTTAAGTCTAAAAGGGAGTTTAGTAGGATTCGCCTGGGAATCATCTAACGGTTCACGGTGCTTTAAACAATTTTGAGGTTGATCCGTGGTAAAGTATATATATATCTATATGTGTATTTCACAAATCAAGATATCGGAAGTATTAATTACCGAGTCGTTTTGTTACGAAGAGGCTTCCGGATTTGAGAATCGAGGACGATTCGGATTCAAGTGAGAATAGTAAAATTGGGTTTTGATTTTGATTTTTATACTAAGAATATAAAATGCAATGAAAAATACTATTCTAGCAACTATTTAGCAATTCACGAAAAATTCTACGTACGAAAATTAATAAACGCGAGCTAAAAACTGAATTTTAAAATCTAAGGCAATACACTAAAAACTTTTTAGTCCTAAAAATACTAGATTTAAAAAGGAAATTTTAGCACAAAGAATTTTTAATTTTCAACTATTTTTTAATTTTCTATGAATTTTCTAAGATTTATAACTATTTGTAATTCCTTAGTCCGTGAAAATTCTTATGTGAACGATCCTATCCTCTACAACAGCCGTAGTTAAATGTCCCGCTTAAACAACATCATTTTCCAGATTCTGTTATAGTTTCGTGGAGTGAAACACATTGCTTTGTTCGACCAGAAAAAAAAAAGAATAGCCTCAGGCTCCGTAACGAAGCGTGGGCTAAAAACCTTATTTTTTGTAAGTGTGCGAGAGTATTTTATAAAGTATGCTTAAATGAGTACTTTAATTATGATTACCATAAAAAGTAAAAAAAATGATGATGATGATGATTTATCAAATGATTATGCGTCGCTGACGTGAAGTTGATGGTAATGTTCACTATAAAGTAAAAACTAATCTTACAAATGTTATACTATCAAATAGGAAAAAAAAAAACACATATTTGGACCACATGTACCAGATTATGATTGTATGCATAAATCTTTGACTTTGTTGAAATTCTCCCTTATTTTTTGGGAGTTGATACCTAATTTGTGTATGTGACGTGGGTTTGGGGGTGTACATATTACCACCACCTTACACTATACACAGACACAAAATGACATCACTGACCTGTATAGAATTCGGCCATTCGCCATACTTTTGCTGCAATTCTCGCACGCTACCAATCTATCTAATCATCACTAACCACCCTATGAGAATATAGAAAAAGTTCATTCAGTCTCACCTAAACACATAGGAGTAGACAACTAGATACACGCACACATGCCCAATGACACACCAACGTTTGATTGTATGGAGTATAATTGTATTGTATATTGAAAAATACTTCAATCCAGTGTGTTGGAAACAAACTAGCTAGGTCTTCTAAGAATGTTTTAGTTTAGTTACATATTCGGGGAAAAAAGTACTACCCTTAAGTTAAGCGATCAACGATCTCACTGGCTCCCGGAAAGATCATATTGGACATTTTAGTTTCCCCGTTGGTTACGTGTAAATTATTTGTTGTACCGATAAGGTTTGTGACTTTGACCTGGAGTAAATAGTGTATATAAAAGTGGATCTTGTGGGATATATATTTCGAATGCGTTGAACTCTTGTGGTTAAATTGTATATTGGTATATCTGTAGAGATTAAAGATCTGTTTCTTGTTTGTTCCTCATAGAACTAACAAGGATCTGGTGGTCTTGCAACTCAAGATCCACTCATCATTTACTTGTTCCCAGATCGCTTCTATACTAGATTTCTTAATTTGCTGTTCAGGAGCTAAGAACCGTCCTTAACTTATTTTTATGAAAACGGTAAGCTTGATGTATGAAAAACAAACGGATTGCGGGGGTCATCTTTGTTTGTTCGTAGGTGTATCTTTTAGGGTCTTTTGGTGTTTGCATCTTCTTTCTTTTTGACAGTTTCATTTATATAAAACTTGACGTTGAAAAACCGAAGGGGTTATTCCTAAACAAAAGTTTTTACATGTTTGATTGACAAAAGTATGTTGACGAACAATAGTATTATTTTGATGAATAGACATTTTATAAGTAAAAAACAAAGATTTGTTGATGAACCAAACATAAAAAGACCAATGTTGCTATAGAAAAAGGTTAGGTTACTTCATTTTGCTCAACAAACAACGTTTTAAAACTTTTGTCTATCAAAGTCACTCTTTTTTTTTTAATCCAAACTCAGTCCGATTTTACAAAAACACATTGCTTTAGAAACTTGCTAGCGTTAGTTTAAGGGTTAATGGCATATAATAGCAACGTACTTTTCAATTTGAGCCGTTATTAGATACGAACTTTAAAAAGTATCACAATACCCATCAAACTTTCAAAATTTGTGTTATTATCATACTTTTGATGACGTGTCATGTTATAAATGGTGCCACGTGTCAGACTTTCAGGTATGCCACGTCATCAAAAGTATGATAATAGCACAAATTTTGAAAGTTGGATGGGTATTGTGATACTTTTTAAAGTTCGTATCTAATAACGGCTCAAATTGGAAAGTACGTTGCTATTTCATGCCATTAACCCTTAGTTTAATTAAATGTTTGTGTTAAAAAAGTAAAGCTCTTTAGACGTTTTTTTTACGTATTTTCCCCTTATTATTTACTATGAGTATTCCTTTTGATTTTGATGCCCTCATTCCAATACTTTCTGTTCACACGTGGTGAAGAAGTGTATGTACGCCACTGTTACTATTGGTAAGTTTTTGAGATTCCATCATTTATTTAAAGAACAATATCAGTATGGGTCGTTATGATGAAACACCAATTTGTGTCGTATCTATCACTTTGACAATTGTGATGATTGATGAACCTGATGGAACCAAATATATTATTTACTACTATCAGGAAAGTGCTAATGTATCAACAATATTCATAACTTAATTTAGCTTGTATTATTTCCGCATCTTTTAGTTTCTAGCGAAAGATTTGAGCAAATGTATTTCACATGATCTACTCATTTTCTAAGGGCTTCAGTCTGTAGAATTGTCCAATAGATCGTTTGTTTTTGGATACTCACATAATTTTGCACTATTATCAAGTAACCCTTTTCTCATATTAATAAACATGAGTATTCAAGGGTCTAGGTACTTTTTGATTATGACCCCACCGAAATTTACATGACCGCAAGAAAATCTGCTGTAGATATAAAGTGAGATGTTGCATGTTTAGAGATGATAAAATTCCTATACCTGTGGTTTAAGTTTCATGCATTTTTAAAAATTGTTTTGTAAATTATATGTTTAGATTCTCCGGTAGCGTTTAAAATCGGCCAGAAACCCAACTCCGTAGACTCTTGGGTGTCGACTAACTCTTCCCAAGGGACCCAACCCTAATATGAATGTACCTTAAGGGCTTAAGATTTCCGGACAAAAAAGAAAGGTTTAAAACTTAATTTCAGCTTATATGCAAAGTGTCATTATTGATAGGGGCTTTGTTTGTCATTCAAGCGTCAAAGTTTCATGTATCTGGGTTATAATATTAAGGATTTTAATCTTTATGACCATGTGGTTTGTAGGTTTAGTCTATCAATTGTATGACTTGTCCCAAACTGTCGAAAGAGAGTCCTTTTAGTTTTAGTTGTCCTTTCTATGACGGATATAAGGCTCAGGTTTATGATTTATCCGAACACATGTAAACTTTTTGTGATCAATTTGATATCCGCTTTCGTAGTCGTGTTAGGAAATAATTTTCCTTCTTTGTGTTTACTTCATAAGATTGACATGTCTCTCTTATAATTGTTTAGATTTGAAGCACCTGGTGCGTTTGTTTTGCCTTTTATTGGGCTGAGGTTAAGAATTTCACTCTTATGGTATGTACTTAAACGATTTTGGAATAATGCAATTCTCCCGGGGCACTTTACCCCTTTACCCCCCAAAAAAACTAGTGTAATACCCGTGCGTTGCACGGGTCACGCGTAAAAAAGAATCAGTTTTCTTTACGACAACCTAAGACTGAATATGTAAACAACATGTATAATCTATTAACATCAATAATAATAAGTAGCATATAAATTAAACAATGTAAAACAAATGAGTAAAAGTACAAAAAGTAAACTGATTAAATCAAAGTACCCACCTAAGACTATGATTCGTTCATCAAGTAAACATGACATACATAATGAAAACAAATTTTATAATGCGATTTATAAAATAAAGATGTTCTACACAATAAATAAGTTTCATGACTACACTAAAAACTAGATTTAAAAATACATATAAAATAACTAATATACACAAATAATGTAATATGCATGCATGCTCGTATACATTAAATTTTAATATAATTATAATAGGACCCCAAATTAAAATGGATTTACAAAGTTTCAAACCTATAATGTCTTTGCACAATATATGTTCCTTGTTCGATCGAGATAAAGATATTATCTAGTCTTTTTTCTTAAGGTTTAAACATTCATTGGTGATTCTAGAGTTCAGTTATTGTTATTTACGTAACAATAATTTTGTGAATTTAAACTATAATATCATATTATATAAAAATATTGTATGAATCACCAAAGTTTAAGGCACATGAACCTTCCAACATAACACAGTACCTACAGCCAATGCTGCAAAAAGCGCTAAGCGCCAGTCCGGTAAGCAGAATCGGAAACTACCTTTGAGGAGGAATTCGCCTAAGCCGATTGGCAACAAAGATCGTGATACATCGTTGCAAGCAAATACGCGTTGTCTCCTGACACAAAGGCGTCTAAACGTATGTAAAAGTTTGAAATATGCTTAGGATGATTTGTTAAAGTAACAATACAAACACTCAAGTAAATAAGTAATGACTAAATATAAACATAAGTATAAATTAATGTATACATGTAACTAATTATTTATATATACATTTGATGTTCTAAAACCCATATATTTTTTATTTTGATATGTTTATTTTAATATCATTTTGATAATGTATCACTTATTTTATCAACAAAAAAGCCTTTGACTCGTTCACAAAATCTCTTTCAGTTCCATGCAAGCTTCATATTGTGTTAATCTCTGTTTGACAAACCTTATTATCTCACAGTCATAAAAAAAATAGATTTATTAATGTAACAAATCATCGTATTTCCGTATAAGGGTATAACAATAATCAAGATTACTAAGATTGAATTTAGGTATGATACAACAATGAAAATTGGCTGTTGGAAGAAGCAATGACTAAATGAACATCAAGTGATGATTTATGGCTCTTTGTTATTTTATACCTAAATTGCCATTTGATTACGCATTAACTACGAATACGATTGAAATATTTGTGTTAAGGTAAGTAAAATATACACATTCCTATTTTTTAATTAACAAATTGTTGACGAAATTAAGTGGCAAAACCTATTGAGTGATAAAAGCGAATAAAAGGTGGAAAAAGTTCTATTTTTCCTTTTGTAAAAAGACTTTCAAATTTTAAATATTCCACAAATAAACATGTGTTAAATTAAATCAATATAATTTCAAGATATTTGTAATGAAGTTGACTTGGTCCGCACTTCCCTTAACGCTTTTAGATTGATTATAGAGTTGAATCCAACGCTTAGAGATGGTTACCTAATGTCATTCAATTTTTTCTCTATTCCTCGACAATATAAAGAGCAATATATTTGAAATGTAGAATAGCAGGTTAAGTTTATGCTACTTCTTGTATTAAAATAATCGTATGACTTTGTATTATGTATTAGGGAGAGGCAGAAACCGCACCCAATCCGCAAACCGAAAATCCCAAAAACCCGCACCACAAAAACAAAAACCGCTCCACACAAAAACCGGTGATCGGTTTAGAAAAAATGAAAACCGCAAAAAGCGGTGCGGTTGCGGTTTTATCCTAAAACCGAACCGAGTTTTAGTTGTCCTTTCTATGACGGATATAAGGCTCAGGTTTATGATTTATCCGAACACATGTAAACTTTTTGTGATCAATTTGATATCCGCTTTCGTAGTCGTGTTAGGAAATAATTTTCCTTCTTTGTGTTTACTTCATAAGATTGACATGTCTCTCTTATAATTGTTTAGATTTGAAGCACCTGGTGCGTTTGTTTTGCCTTTTATTGGGCTGAGGTGAAGAATTTCACTCTTATGGTATGTACTTAAACGATTTTAGAATAATGCAATTCTCCGGGGGCACTTTACCCCTTTACCCCCCAAAAAAATATATTTGAAATGTAGTAGTAGCTAGGTTAAGTTTAGTGCTAGTTCTTCTTTATTATAATTATATGTATAATTGTATATATTGTATTATCTACTATCTTTTGTCGAAGATTTATAGGGAGGTGTGATAATTCTTTTGCCACTCTTCTCTCCAGCCAACTTAGGGTGTGTTTGTCTTTTTAAAATACATCTGAAGGACCTCTTTTATCTGATTCTGTCAGACATATTTAGTCCAAGCTGTTTGTTTTTTTAAGTTTAGTCCAAGCTGTTTGTTTTTTTAAGTTTAGTGGCTAGAAAGTCTGAAAACCCTCTTTTTGGATAAGAGGTTAAATAATGTCTATTTGTGTTTGAAAGCCTAATAAACTTGCCCTCTCGTCTGTGTGCTTTGAAAAGTTTTATTAATTTTCTGTGAGACTGCCTCCTTCTCGATCTGCTGATCCATATCACAGATTCCAATCAAGATGTTTTCCCCTAAAATTCAGTTGTTCTATTAAAAAGTTAAAAGGGTTTAAGGCATTAAATAGCCACGTACTTTTTCAAATGTCTCGATATGATACGTGTACCAAAAAAATAACTCATGTAATACATGAACTTTTTTACTTTACCTGTTAATATGATCGTCCAAACTTTTTACCACCGGCTAAACCTTCAAAAGTCAGCAGTTTTTTATTTTTTTTCTAAATTTTTTTTATTATCATTATTGCTAACTGTTTTATCCTTTTTTGTACGTTTGCATCCGGTTTTATCATTTTTTCCTGTTTACGTACGTTATTTTATCATTTTGGCCGTTTTCATACATTTTCTTTCGTTTTTATCAGTTTCTATTTTTTTTCGTACGTTTTTTCCTTTTTGGCCGTTTTTTTTATGTTTTTATACGTTTTCTCACGTTTTCCTACGTTTTTTACGTTTTTGTACGTTTTATTCTGTTACATAAGTATAAATTAATGTATACATTAAGCTAATTATTTATATATACATTTGATGTTCTAAAACCCATATATTTTTTATTTTGATATGTTTATTTTAATATCATTTTGATAATGTATCACTTATTTTATTAACAAAAAAGCCTTTGACTCGTTCACAAAATCTCTTTCAGTTCCATGCAAGCTTCATATTGTGTTAATCTCTGTTTGACAAACCTTGAGTTATCACTTCAGTATAAAATATAGGTATTTTTTAAATGTAACAAATCATCGTATTTCCGTATAAGGGTATAACAATAATCAAGATTACTAAGATTGAATTTAGGTATGCAAACAAACAATGAAAATTGGGCATTGGTAGAAGTCAAGGACAATGAGCCGAGGCAAGTGATGATGGTATGGCTCTTTGTGAGTAATCCTAAATTGCATAAGATTACGCACTTACTACGCAAATACGATTGATATATTTGGTGGTTAGTAGGTTAAGAAAATATACACAATTTTTTTACCTAATATCTATTTTTTTAATTAACAAATAATGGGGTTGACGAATTTTAGTGCAAAACCTATTGATTGATAAAGCGAATAAAAGGTGATATAAAGGTGTTCTATTGTTTCCTTCTGTAAAAAGACTTTTCAAATTTTAAATATCCACAAATAAACATGTGTTAAATTAAATCAATATACTTTCAAATATTTGTACTTGAAGTTGACTTGGTCACACTGTCTCTTTTATAACGGGCTTAGATTGAATTTAAGAGTTGATCCAACGGCTTAGAGATGGTAACATGTCATTATTTTTTTCTCTATGCTATCCGACGACAATAAAAGAAGGGCTCAATATATTTGAAATGTAGTAGTAAGCTAGTTAAGTGGTAGTGCTGACTATTCTTTATTATAATTAAGAATAAATTGTATATATTGATAAGGGGTGAGCAGAAACCGCACCGCAAACCACAAAACCGCAAAATCCCTCAAAACCCCACCACAAAACCGCAACCCACGACGAGCAAAAAACCCGTGTGGAATTAGTATTTAGGAAAAAATAAACCGCAAAATCGGTGCGTTTGCGGTTTTATCCGTAAAACCGAACCGCAAATCCGCACCGCACCGCCATTAATTTATAAAACCGAAAAACGGCGACATTGATTATATAATGTGGTGTTATAATGGCCTACTAATGCATATTATCAATAATATACTAGTGGATAAAAGTGCATGTTTACCCTTAAATATATGCATTGTTATAACCGAAAAAACCGACATTGTAAACTAAAACCCGCAAAAATCCACATTAATTATAATAAATTATAAAGAGGATGGTGCCGGTGCGTTAATACCGCGCACCACCCGCAAAAACGCGCAATAAAACCCGCAAATCCGAAACCTGCAAAACCGCGCAGTGCGATTCTCAGTTTTTAAAAACCGCAATTGCGGATAGCGTGTGTTTTTTGGCCAAAAACCGCACCGATCCGCCCCATGCTCACACCCTATATTGTATTATCTACTATCTTTTGTCGAAGATTTACAGGGAGGTGTGATAATTCTTTTGCCACTCTTTTCTCCAGCCAACTTAGGGTGTGTTTGTCTTTTTAAAATACATCTGAAGGACCTCTTTTATCTGGATTCTGTCAGAACATAATTATTCCAAGCGTTAGTTTTTTTTAAGTTTAGGTCCCAAGCGTTGTTTTTTAAAGTTAGATGCTAGAAGTCTGAAAACCCTCATTTTTGGATAAAGAGGGTTAAATAAAGTTCTATTTGTGTTTGAAAGCCTAATAAACTTGCCCTCGTCGTCTGTGTGCTTTGGAAAAGTTTTATTAATTTTCAGTGAGACGCCTCCTTCTCTGATCTGCTGATCCATCTTATATTCAACAGATTCCAATCAAGATTATCCCCTAAAAAATTTCAGTGTTCTATTAAAAAAAAGTTAAAAGGTTTAAGGCATTAAATAGCCGCACGTCGTTTTCAAATGTCCTCGTATATGGATACTGTACCAAAAAAAATAACTCAGTAATACATACTTTTTTACTTAACCTATTAATATAGTCGCCAAACTTTTTACCACGCATGCGTGTGGCTAAAGCCTTCAAAAAGTCAGCAGGTATTTTTTATTTTTTTCTAAATTTTTTTTATTATCATTATTGCTAACTGTTTTATCCTTTTTTGTACGTTTGCATCCGGTTTTATCATTTTTTCCTGTTTACGTACGTTATTTTATCATTTTGGCCGTTTTCATACATTTTCTTTCGTTTTTATCAGTTTCTATTTTTTTTCGTACGTTTTTTCCTTTTTGGCCGTTTTTTTTATGTTTTTATACGTTTTCTCACGTTTTCCTACTTTTTTTACGTTTTTGTACGTTTTATTCTGTTTTTATACGTTTTCATCCGTTTTTATCGGTTTTAATTTTGTTTGTCATTTTTTTTAATGTTTTTCTACGTTTCTCCGTTTCTAGCCACAACACACTCCTATGAAAACTTTGATAAAATAAAAAAAACATATAAGAACATACCAAAACGGATAAAAACTGGTAAAAACGGATGAAAACGTGCATAAATGTACGAAAACATATAAAAATGTTGCATAACGTATAAAAAGGTACCAAGACAGACAAAAACGTATGAAAACAGAGAAAAAACATACAAAAAAGGATGAAACCAAATAAAACGAATGAAAACGCACAAAAACGTTCAAAAATATAACAAAACGAAGAAAACATAAAAACGATAAAAATGTATAAAATGTAAGAAAACGTAAAAAAAGACAAAACTAGAAAAACGGAAAAAAACATACGAAAACAGTATTACATGAGTACTTTTTTGGGTACACGTACCATATCTGGACATTTGAGAAAGTACATAGCCATTTATTGCCTTAAACCCAAGAAAAAAATGCCACGTCACTCTTTTTTCCATATTTTGGCGGTCAAGCCGGTAGTCGGTAATAATGCGATCATATTAGCACGAAAAGTAAAAGTTAAGGTATTATATGAGTCATTTATTGGGTACATGGACCATATCGGGACATTTGAAAAAATACATACCTATTTAATGAATTAAACCCAAGTTGAAACTATAGATTTATTCCAACATTGATTAGTGAAAGAAACTTTACCTCTATTTCTCATTTGATTCATTCTTGATTTGAAATATAAGGATTATCATGTCAATGAATATTCAATTATTCATGCTCTTTCTTTTCATGCCGCTGTTATTGCGTTTGCTAAACTTAGTAGCAAATTGCTTTTTTACATTTTGGTCAATTTTTTTTTACATATTTATGTTTTTTGATTATTTCTTTGTCATCAATTCATGTATTTTCACTTAAAATTTAATTTTTTTATATTTTAATTACAAAAAGTGACAAATTCGTACAATTAAGAGGTTTTAAAACAATCTTATATGAATAAAATTCAGAATCTTAAGTCACCTCTTAACATTCACACATGATAATCAGATCCACACTCAAAATCTCTTAAAAACAAATAACACCTTAGTCACATTATTTTTCTCTATTTCTCTTGGTTTGTCATAAAATTTTGTAGCACCTTATACTTCTCCCTCGTAATATTTCCTCATTTTTTTGTTAAAAATACTCCCTGCCTCACAACACACAAGCACATTTATCAAGGAAAACCGCCCTCTTTGTGCTTTTCTTGCCGGCGGTCTGGGCACACCCAGTGACGGAACCAGAAAAATTGCATGTCGGGGGCAAAAAATTGTTTTTTGATAATAACAACAAAACGTGGAAGAAACACTGTGATCGAAATGATAAATCGAGTATTATTACTTAGAGATGAATGATTTATAAGGTTTTAAAGTGTTAAATATTATGTTGTAGTATGTGAGTGGGGGGCAATTTGAGATTTGAGCGGGGGCACTGTCGAAAAAAGATCAAAATTTTAAAAAAATTACACAAAATTCTCAAATTTTAGGACGAGCATGGGGCACTTGCCCCCCATTTTCATACTCTACATCCGTCCCTGGCCACACCCATATCCACCCTTATGAAGTTAGCAGTATATGATACTTTTTGCAATAATTTTTTGTAATGTAATGTTACTATGATGAATGCATGTCTACATCATTCATCTCATTTCAAAATGAATGCAAAAGATTGAATCGAAGTGTCAGTACCTAATACCCGGATGAAGTTGTACACTTGAATTTTCAAAGGGTGCACATCAATTAATGAAGGCTGGGAAAGAAACTATTCATCTACTGTTCATCACGGCCCTACATGTTATTGATTTTGGTTCAAAAGCTTAATTACTTTTTTTAGCTTATCAACAAAGACCTAATTTTGGCTTATTGTAATTACTTGTGAAAACCATGTGACAAGATTTTGAGATAACAACTAGCAGTAGTAGGGCTAAGTATTTCTCTAATTAAATACTTCCAATGAACCTAAAACAACAAAGGAGCATATATAAGGAAACATTTGTTCTTGTGGTTTTTGTTGTTTGGTTAAAGACTTAAAGTTTTGAACTTTGCCCTATCTGTGACCTAATATGATTGCTAAGGACTGAATTTTGATTGTCTTTTAAATACGAAAAAATTTAAACCAACAACATACGTGCACATGGTTGCAAGTGCGTAGTGTCTTTAACTTAAAACTTAACACAATAATGTTTTAATTAAGATTCAACGGATTTATAACAAAGCTATATGATAACAACTCAAGAATAATATAATGTAACCTCTAATTGTTTAACTGATAGATCAACCGAACACTCTCGCGAGCATATGGAGCTTAGCTCTTGGTAGGTGTGCACCGTAAGTTTTACCTGGTGATGTGTCGCCACAGCTTAGCAAAACTGGACATACCCAAATTAAGAAATAGAAGAGAATATGGGAAAACAAATAAATCTTGGAATTCTTTGCAATAATTTTCTTTAATTAACATAAATACATTGATCTAATCGAATGAAACTCCATATAAAAGTAAATCTTCAAACCATGGTATACAAGTAAATTAAAAGAGAAGAAAAAGAGCTGCTAAAGACTCTAAAAAAGATTCAAACTTGAAGCTTAGTATAATACTTGTGAGGAATGCGAGTTAACTTCCATCAAAACTGAATATATTGAACATAAAGCCATAAAATACTCCAATATCTAGCAATTGCAACTTTTTTGAACTTTAGGCGAAGCACAATCGAACTTTATGTTTTGTCAGAACGAGAAAATCCAGAAACGACTCAGCTTTGCAAGCTATGGGGTATACAAGTCGTTCTTTAAAAAGATTACATGTTAAGTTATTAACCTTAACTGGGTTGTGAACTTATGATAATAAAATGTACTATTGCAGTTAAATAATTTTGAGTTCAGTATACATGTGAAACACATCTGATATTTACTTCCATATATATTTCAGTGATAAATTTTGACTTTAAATTAAGAATCAGGGTAGTAATTAACTGGATCAGCTTAGGCACTTCTTTGAATTACTCATCTTCAGAATGCATTTTGTTGACACAGTAATTATAAAGATACAAAATTTATTGAGATCCAATTTGCTACAGTTGACTTAAAAAGGTGCTTCATAAGACTGATATTGTTGAAGCACATATCTTTTCATACACAGGTGAAAGGGGGGTCAAACCAAATAATTAGGGTATACGAATTGAAGTTCCCCAAGAGGAAAGTTGAAATGTCAACAAGAACATCATCGTTGATCATATCCAAAAAAAAAAAAAAAAACACATTTAATTTGAATGGCGAAACGGATAGGATAATAAGTCCGATCACTCACTTTCTTTTTTGTTAATCATCAATTTTGATTTGCAAAAAACGTCCAAATGAGATAATTAGCAACAAACTAATGAATGAATTGATTAATAGTGCATACCGCCAGTGTTGTTATACTTATGTGGGGGCGTCCAAGTGAGTTCACAACAGTTGAACGGGGTGGAAGATAGAGGGAGTTTGGGACGACCTAGGGAAGAAAGGGGAAAAGCAGTAGGGTACAATAGGTCGGGATAACCTCATACGGCAACCACAAACACCCGACCCCGGGGTGGAGGCGCACTCGCCCGGGCGCAGGGGGGAACAACGTTTTGGGGCAGGGTCCCCCGGGGGGTTGGTCGGTGAGTGTTTATTTTTTTCTTGTTGCACAAGTACCAGGTAAATTTATTTTGACAAGGGGATGGGGAAAAAAAAATAGCGGATAACACAGGAGTATGGTATGGGGTCAGGTGGAGCACCAAAAAGTGGGTGGTACCAAAAGTATGGTGGGGGATGAGGGGGGGGGGTCCCCGGATTGGGGACGGGGTACAATAAGAAAAAAAAAGACGACGTATGTCACCATCCAAAAGTGATGTATTAAACATCGGTGGCATCGCGGTAAGTTCGCCCCTAAACACAGGGTGAAGTGAAGGTATGTGTTGGGAACCCATAGTATGACACGGGAAAAAGGAAAAGGGGGGGGATAAAATACACCGGAGGGGTACTGGGGGCTTGATGCACAGAGCTAGGAAGAATTGTACACACAGGGGGGTGGCCAACACACGAAAACGTAAACGTATAAAGGAAGTTCAACGGGAGATAATGAAATCAAGGTCGGTGAGAAAAAGCCTCCGGGGTGGGGGTAAAAAAGGGGGTAAGGGGAAAAAAAAAAAACTCAGGTGCCGCGGTTCAACACACGGCATTAGAACAAAGCGGTTCTCCCTGTTTGACCGTCAACAGCGGAACCATCAGCCCCAACGCATATAGGAGGGAGGACACGGTGCTGGGAGATCGGAAAAAAAGGAGCGGATCGGGGAGGGTGCGGGTGTTGGGAGCACGGCGTAAAAAAAAAGACGAATACAACATAACAAACTCAAAGAAAGTAAAGGTGGGTGCTAAAAAAAAAAAAAAAGTTGAAAAAGAACAACAAACGGTGTGGTGGGGGGAAAGGATGCGGGGTTAGAAAAAGAAAAAGTAAAAAATCTGAAAGCACAAAGAAAGTAAGGGGGAGGGAGGGACGCTAGCTAAACAAGGGACAAGTGAAAGGATGGGGTTGTGCGGGTGCGGCGCGGTGGGTGTGTGAAGGATGGAACAGGTAGAAAAACGGGAGGGGAAAAGGGGTGCAAAAAAAACGGAACAATAGGAAAAGGGAGAAGGTGGGGAAGGGAAAACGGGGGGGGTGAGGTGGTTAGGTGAGAGAAAACAAAGGAAGTGGGAAGGAGGGTCAACAAAAATGGGGGAAAGTGCCCCCAACCCCGGCTTGGGTAGAGGAGCACAGGCGGAGGCGACAACAACAGTGATGGGAGTATGACGCCCCCTTCCCCCTCCCACTGGTAATAATACCAAAATAAATGAGCAGCGGTGAAAAGGGGGGCGGGGTGGGTGAACCTGGGAGTGGGGAAAAAAGTGGCGGAAGAGTGAACACAGGGAATGCGTGGAAAGGTCGCAATGGTTAGGGAGAGGGGCGGGAACGGGGTGACACGTATAGGGGAGAAGCAGGGTAGAGCAAAACCACTAAAGGAGGAGGAGCTTTCACGATGTCCAAACAAAACAAAAGGGTTAAAACAAACGGGGGTGTGGACCTGCTGACAGGCGGGAGGGAGAGGTGCCAAGTTGTCGATGGGGCGTGCCAGCGTTGGTTTGGAGGAGGGTAAAACCGGGGTGTGGATAGAAACACGGGAGTATGGGAAGTAATGTTAGGGTAGGCGGACCACCGTTTCAAAGTATCGGGCATGCGGGGGCGGGTGGTGAAAACCAGAAAAGACCCGCCCAGGGTGGGGACCCGCCCCCACCCCCAAGGGGGTGGGGGTAGTGCGTGGGGAACACTCGGGACAAGGAGGGACACCAGTCCACCGGCGGGGGGGGGGGGTAAAAAAACTCCAGACAAACCACAAAAAACACACAACCGTGGACGTACGTCGGGTGTGCTGCGAACGGGGAATGAGGATACACGTAGGTGCTCGCAGGATGCCCTCCAAGGTAAGGTTCAAAAAAGTGGGGCCAGGCGGTGGGGTGTGTTTCACGAGGAACACACGTACCAACAAAGGGGTGGTTGGAAAGACTGTGTTACGTGGGGTGGAAAAGTTGGTGGTTGCTGTGAGAAATAGAAGGGCGCGCAGGGTGGTGTGTTGGGGAAAAAAAGAACACGTAGAGTTGGGTGCCCGTCACACCGGTACGGCTGTGGCCCACACCCCCCCCGGGCAAAAAGTCCCACATGCCCGGGGTGCTGAGCCACGGGGGTGCGAAACACGTTCGGGGGGTGGAGGAGGTGCGGAAGGGGAACCCCACTGGTTAGCGGGATCGGGTTTATGCGGAAGGGGTCGGGCGGTGATAGCGGGTAGACGGAGATTACGTTGGGGGAAAAGGACCTGTGGTGGACTGCAAAAGCTATGTGGGGGTACCCACTGGGAGGGAAGTGGCAAAAGGGTTTCGGAGTGTTTTGCGAGAATATGGAGAATGGTAAACAGGCTAGGCAGGCTGGGCCTGGGGGAAAATAATTATGCAGGCAAACGGAGACACCCGGGTGGATTGGAAGCGTTAATTCACCCGCCATAGATCGGTTTACCCCACCCCCTCCGACACCCTCCCCCAACCCCCGACCCCTTTTTTTACCTGGGACCGTCCCCACACCACTCTCCCCGGGACAGTGCACCTAAGGAAGGTTGTCACCCACCGCAGCCACACTAGGAGGTTGTGTGACAGCAAACGAGTACTGTGATAGACAACAAACTTTAGGGTACGTCCAGCATTTTGAGCCCCCCGTTGAGGTGTGTAGGCTGGTTGAAATTTGGCCAACGGAACAGGCCTCCCTCACCAGTGGACAGGGCCGCTTTCTGTAAGTGGCCCCCACCTCACCCTTTCTGCATTTGGATCACTGCTCCGAGTTCACCGTGGTGCGCCCTTGCGTTTAACCGATTTAATTAGGGAGTGCCACGGTTCTAGAGTTTGCTTCTCCCCGGGGGTTAGGGGCCCACGGGAGTCCCACCCCCACGGTTGGGCCGAGTGTCACACCCCTACTCCACCCGACCTGCTACACGTCGCCCAGAGGGTTAGAGCGGATGTACGGATACTAAACCACTGGGACGCCCAAGTGACCCTATGTCCCCCGTAATACAACAACCCCCAACCTATTGTTACCTGGTACGGGTGTCTTGCCCGCCCCATGTTTTATCCTGGTATTTCCTGTTATATCATAAATTCTGCTGCCCAAAATTTTCCCCTTTTTTTTTGATGTTCTTTCCCCCCCTATTCCTTGCTTTTATCCCCCCTCTCCCCTTGTCTTCTTCTTTTAATTCCCCCCCTGCTTTAATTCATTTTTCTCCCGTTTTGCACAGTGTTTGCCGTTACACCCCACCCCACACTTTACCTCTTTTTTAGTTATAAGCTTTGTTATTAAGTTTGTCTGTTTCCTTTCTTTTGGGTATTCCTTATCCTCTGGCCTTTTTATGCCACCTTTATCGTTCTTTCTCCCCCCCCCTTTTTTTTTTACTATGTTCCTTTTCTTTTTCACTTTCTAGACCCCCCCTTCTTTTTAATTTCACCCCCTTTCCCACAGGTGTTTTGTGTTCACCTTTAGTGACGACCCCTATATTTTCTTTCCCTTTTTCCATTTTATTTGTTTATCCCCCCCTTTTTTAACCCCTATTTACCCCCTTTTCAACCCTTTTTTTTTTATCATTACAATTCTTTTTTTTTTTCTTTTTTGTAGGTTTATCCTCCCTTCCCCTTTCCCCACTTAATCCCCCCCCCTATCCTTATTTTCCCCTTTCCCTAATACTCTTTTTGTCATATTTCCTTTTCCCTTTAATCTTACCATTTTCTCCCCCCCCCCCTCCCCTTTTTTTCACCACCCCCCCCCCTCCCTTTTGATCCTTTTATACAGTAAGAAACACCCCCCCCTTTGCATACCACCAGTGTTGTTATACTTATGTAGATAGATTGATTTCATGAATAGTTACAAACACACAATCGGCTAAGGCATAAAAAACAAAACTAAATTCATTAATTAGTCAATTAATTAATCAATGATTATGAACTTACATGTATCCTTACAGCTAGTATCGCTCAAGCATGGAGCAAATATTTTGTTCTGAATACAGATCTGGCTTCAGGCAAATCAAGAACATGGAATCTGATATGATTTAATCCTGCCATTCAAAATATTAAATTAACTAGTTAACAATTATCACTAAGTAATAGAAAAAAAGTTGTGTTTGAATAATCTACCTGTTTCGATTCAGCATAGTTGTGCTTAGTGTTATACAACAAAGAGTACGGCTTTGGAATCTTTTGTTCTACAAACGATTCCCCAAATTTGACCTCATGATTACTTTGTGAATGAAGATAGCAGTAATTACTATCACCAATAACATTGTTCGCATCGTTGTAGAGCTTTTTAGTTCTCGATTTTTCAATAGTTCTTACCCTAGCTCTTGCTCTTGCCTCTGCCCTTAACTGGCTTCTAGCTGCAACATTCACATGAAAATCAAATTTCTGTTTTTGTGCTGTTTTCTTTTTCTTTTTGCCAACATTAAAACACTTGGCTACAACCTTCTTCTTTTTGCCCTTCTTCTCGACCTGGTCTCCTTTATCCATGAACACTTCTTCACATTGATCAGAAAGATTTGAAGAAGAGGTTTGTTTCATTTCTTGAACCAAATCTACAATAGCAGTCTTTGATTTTGTAAAGAGCCAATCAAGGGTTTTGCTTGCTTTATCAAACCCTAGCAAATCTTGAAGACCAAAAAACTTTTTTGAAATGTCAATTGACAATCTCACCCTTCGATCTCGAGGACCTTGAGCTGTAAAGATCTTGCTATGCCGGTCTTTCTTCGAAGCTGCAACTCGCTTCTTAGGCGGAGAAATCGCTGAATCTGAAGGATTCAAATGATTATGATCATGACCATTACTATAGTTATGATCATTTTTATCATGGTTTTCCGAGTTTGACTCTTTAATGGGAGGTGGGGGAGCATGATTAAAAGAACAATCTTGGGCGACAAATGGGTGGTGGTTATAGTAACCACCATCTTTTTCTTGACCGGAGAAAAAGCCGAAAGGTGGATGGAAGCCATGACTAGAAGATGGAAATGGGTTTGAAGAATTAAACATACTTAAGAACAAATTTAAATTTAGAAAAGCTTAAAAACTTTTCAGCTAAGGATTCATGTAATTTAAGTAACACCTACAAATCAAAACACCCTTTTGCCAACAGGGAGTAATAATTTTGTTTAGAGCCACAAATCTTGATGTTTTAGGGCAGAGAATCTTCATAATTCAACTAGGGCAAAATATGAGCATTTTTTAGGGCATTATTGACTATTGAGCAAACTACTGCATTTGCTAAAAAAAGCATCTCTTTTTTTATAGATATAATGTAGTGAACTTGTACCATCATATAAGATATAAAATAGACCTCTTTAATCTTTTTCAAAAGGCAAAATTAATATAAAGTAGAGGAAACAGACAAAAACAAATCTGGATTATTGATTGGGATATCTTATCAAATACCATCAGTGAAAAAAAAAATCTTTGGTCTTTGGTCAAAGTTTATTCGTATGAAAGAAAATCGTCCATCTAGGATTTTTGCATATTATAGTGCTCTATAGAGTGGCGTTTCTCCAGGTTTATGTTTTACATAATACTAATATTAAAATGACAAATCGTGATACAAGCATGTTAAGGGTTGTATCAGGATAGGACATCACTTTTAGCGTGTGCGAGCTTCATAAAAAAATAGAGAGAAGAATGAGAGAATTATTGATTTTTTAACTTGATTGATTAATTGATAAAATAGTACAAGAGTATTTATAAGACAAACTAGGGTAAAACCCTAATAGCTAAATGGGTCATGGGCTCGGGCCCAGGCGTATCATTCCTCACTCTTTTAAAACCACATTGCCTTCAATGTGTTGTCTTGAAAAGCACTCTTGATTGACTTTCATAAATAAACATGAAGACATTCCTACAATAAATAACACTCTATATAAGGTTGATATATATGCGGTCATAGTATGACATACGGGCTTGGACTTTTCGCTTCTGGGGTAGTTTGGGTTCGTCCGTTTTCCTCCATGCCATACAACTGGCTGTAACACTTTCCACACCTTCAAAAACCACCTTCTCCTTAAGGTGATGTCTAAAAAAAATATCTTGATTCCGGGATCTCATATTCGTCTATGAGGAAAAGAACCGGGACCAGGATTGAGGAAGCCGAATACTGAGGCTCCAAAAAGAGCGCAATCTCGTCTTCAGCTGCCGCGATCAACCCCTTTTTTCTTCTTCTGCCTTCTGCTTCCTTAGACGCAACACTTTAACCTTTTTCTTCTTCCAACGTTCGCTGCCCAGGCTGTGTGAGAGTCCGACATCCATTCCCACGAGGCTTCCTCCAGTGATCCTCTGACCCCGTGGTACGGCTAACCTGTCACTAAAGCTTGTAGACGTATTCGCTTCCTTGCATTCAGTTAAACAAAATTATAAATGCCTCTATTATCCATGAGCTCGTGAACATCACTGATACCAATTATTTCCCATAGTTGGAGAACTTGCGGACTTCCATGTTCAACCAAAGAAGAGAATGTATCGGGATATGGCACCACTTTTAGCGTGTGTGAGCTCCTTAAGAATATAGAGAAGAAGAAGAGATATATTTGCATCACTATAGCGTGTACGAGCTCTGTAAGAAAGAAGAGAGAAGCTTAGAGATTTATTTGATAAAACATATCTTTCAATGATGAAAACTATTCTGTATTTATAGCCGAATAAACCTAACTTGCAACATAAGATAAACAAAAAGACTTTTATAGTCAAACACGGACTTATTGACTATCCTAGATAAACATGAAGACTTAATGACTTTCATAGACAAATAGTCAAACATGAAAAATAGTCAAACATTCCTAAACCAATATTAAAACATTCATAAACTCAGGGCGTAACATTCCCCACTCTTTCAAAACTACCTTGTCCTCAAGGTGATGTCTAAAAAATAATTTCGGGATCCCAAATTGTTATACCCCGATCGCTATCAAATGGTGCCAAGATATTTGGTTCTCCATTCCTTTCAACATCTCTCTCCACCTTCCTATCTTTCGATTCATTATCTAACTCCATCTAATTTTTTAAACTTTTCTGTTCCAAAACTCTTGACAATGCATCAGCCATATCTCCTTCTGAAACTCCTCCGGAAGGCTGGTCACCACCTCACTTCCGGTACCGTATCCAACCAAAAAAATAAGTGCAGAACCATTACGTTGTCCACTACTTCCTTCGCAGGTGTCTCCGGACCTAAAGTTTCTGACTCATAGCCACCATTGTTGCCAAAGGTGTCAACAGAAAGTGGTGGTTTGGTGTTATCAGCTTCTTTATCGTTTAGAATCGAGAAACAATTTTCCCAATAGTAGTAGCAGATGTGTTTTTATTGGTTCTCTTGCAGCTCTTTAAGATTTGAGAACTGTATATCTAGTTGACAACAACCCTCATATATATTACAACACTGTAACAAATTTCTTGCAGCTATGGCATTATTGCGTGATTGAAACTGAATAAGTGCTTGAAAACCAGCTGATTTATGAAAGATGACGACTTTCTTGACATACCCAAGAGGAGAGAATACTTGATGCAAAAGTTCTACAGTAATAGGGTATATCATGTGATGAATCGTAACCAACAGAATACGATTAGGCTCGTCCCCTCTTCCTTGAGTAATTTGCTTAAGATCTTAAACGTGTACCATTGCAGTGAGTTCGTTTGGTTTGGCGATAGCTATGGTGGATCGCTCGTCCTCAAAACGGGCCTCGCGATACGGGCTAAGGAGAAGGATTCTCTTAAAGTTGTAGGCATTGATCTGAACAGTTCCCGTTGTAACTCCAGTTTAAGTCCGGAGATATAAAACGATTTAAGTAAGTTTGTAGTGATATTCGTTACTCGATTTGCAAGTATCACCAACTCACTCTCATATTAGGCCACCGTACCCATTTGCAATAGCTTAGATAGTGCGTATTCCACGTTTCGATCGCTGCCAACTGATGACATGAATAGTAACTCGAAGAAAAGAAAAAAATTTATTTTTTAGGACTGATGAACAGTAACTCGCAGATCAGTAAAAAAAATTTATGCGATAAACATAACCCTCGATGAACAATACTCGGTGAATAGTAATTTCGGTTAATAGTACTCGATGAAAAGTACCCTCGATGAACAGTAACTTTTTTTTGGAACCCTAAATCGAAAACCCTCTTAACGAGAGCTCTCAATTAAAGCACCAATTGATACAACCCTGTTAGGGGTTGTGTTATCCCAAAATATATAAGATCCAAACACAACAATAAGCCTACCAATAAGCCATGATAAGCACACAAAATAAGAAGAAAGGTAGAAGGAAGATAGAAGAATATTAGATTAAGAAGGAGAGAGTTTGGTATGATTACACACATATACAAAGAAGAAAATATAACCAATACCTTCTCCATGTGTGGAGAGGGTCCTATTTATACCCTAAGCTTAAAGTCCAAGCCTGTTAATCCCGACTAGCCTATTACTTAACAAGACTAATTAAGACTAAGACGACCGACAACATTCTTGGTTGACTTATATAAAAATAAGGCTAACAATCTCTCTTAATTTCGAGGTCTTCTTTGATCACCTCAATGTTGACGTTCTTAATGGAGGTTATCTTGGTTTGACTTTATCTCCCCTGATGTTGAAGATATGACTTTTGAGCTTTGTCTTCTTTGTTCTTGTCTTTGTTTTTTCTTGTTTGTAATAGCTTTGTTCATTTATGCTTAAGACAACCGATAACATTCTTTCGGTGTGGTTTATGTGATCTTGATCTTGAGCCTTCATCTTTTGACTTTGAGTTCTTGAGATCTTTCATCTTGCATCATCTCCTTGACTCGCATCATCTTGACTTGACTTTCTTGATCAACTTGTGCTCTTGACCGACATGCTCATACTAATTTCATTCTTGTTTGACTTATATAAACATAAGACTAACAATATTCCCCAATAGACTATTCTTTATTTGAATTTGAAGCTTTTTGATGATGAGGAAGTTTAGTATCAACAATCTTGATGTTGAATGATTGACTTTGACAGCTTGAGTATGAGCATCTGTCAATGAATCTGACTTCGCTGGTACAAGGTTGCAACACCAACGTTTAAATATGCATTTAAAAAGTTAGTGATAAACAACAGATATGGTTGAAAGTGTCTTTGTCACTTTGTCGCATACGGTTGCAATAACCACGGTTCCCCGTTAATCAGTATAAATACTACCTGTGATCAGATAGAATTCATATGAATCTTCTTGACAGGGTTTCGCAGCTGTAACACCCCCAAAATGCGATACGCAGCGGAATACAGCGTTTGGGGTGCTACTTCATAATACATGCACACGAGTCCCAGTAAACGTTTAATGATATGTTTATAAAACAAACTTTATTTCATTTATAAGAAATCCACTTGCGCCTTAGATCCTAAAACCCCACAATATTAGGTTACGATCGTTCTTTTATAGTTTAATCGAAGACTTTTTATTTTAGGAAACTTTCTATTTTTAGAAAGTTATCATTTTTGGAAGTTACCATTTTTAGTAAGTCTCGTGATCCAATTATATTTATAATAATATTAATTCGTCTCGTCGAATCCTCGACGTTCAATGTGGTTATTAATTACTCGTATCGGGATTATATCCCGTACGTTTACAAAAAGTTACTATTTTTAGAAATGCACCCATTTATAAAAGTCGTTATGTCTAAATTGTTATACTCGTAAAACTAATAGCGTTTATTATTTTTATAAACAACCGACAAGTTTAGTATCAACCCGTTGACTTTTAAAAGTCAACGCTAGACTTTATTTGACTTTGACTTTATGTTTATTTATTTTATCAAATCTGACCCGCTCCAAACGACCCGTCATATCACGTTTTCACGATTCGGACAAAGAAGAAAGTTTATGCGAAACGATATTCCGGACATTTTTTTAGTTTTAGCTGAGACCCGAAACTCGACGGAAAATGATGAAAATGCCCCTGCAAGAATCTGCTGTAGCTTTGACATTTTTAATAAAAACGCAGTCTTTGACCTTCGGTTTTGACCCGTTATTATTCGATTTTAAAACTGGCGAGCCTCGCGGCAAAGTAAAACGTCATTCTGAGCAACTTTCGTGTTTCGCCGGAAGGCCGAAACGGACTCAAAAGTGCTCAAAACGAGCGTTTTTGATTCCGCCAGCAACTAATTAATTGCAATAGCTGTTAGAAAACTTTATAAATTATCAAATCTTGTTTTCGCTGTAACTTCTTCGTTATTAGGAGTTACGGGATGTTCAAATTACCAAAACGTTCATAAAAATACCCTTCACCACATTTCCTAGCCCAAAATTAGATTTTACAAAATCTCGAACCTCAAAATACGAGCCCAAGATTCTGCTTAGAATTTACTTGTTACAAAGTGCGCCAAAATTCATTTTTGACCCAAAAACTAATTCACGGCACATCTAAAATGGCCTACAACTCACATTTAACTCGCTCAATCAATTTATAACATCAACTAACTAGACGATGCAAGATCTTATAGATTTCATCACATGCAACGAATAATATCGAATCAAATAAACGAAACAAACGAAACAAACATAAAAGAAAGCTCACAATGCTTTTAAGAAAATTAAACTATGGCTTCCCCCTTGCCTATTGAAATCGGATGAAACCCAAGACCTAACAAAACAACCTTTCCCAATTAACCGACTTCATTACAACAACAATCTAACCATTTTAAACACCTCCTTATACACGAAATTCACATGAACCAACCCAAAAATCTAACCTTTTCAAATCTTAGTGCATGTGAGATTTTAATAGTGGGTTTTGTAGCTCTTGAAACAAGGATTAATAATATGTAATTTGATTGTAATGCATGTCGGAAATCAAGCCGGAAAAGTGGTGTTTGTAGTGGTGGCCGGTTCGAACAAGAGCAAGAGAGGGAGGAGAGTGAATTTTATTAAAAAGTTATAATGTGTGTGTAAGTGTCTTATTTGTAGGAAAAGAGTTTGGCAAATTGGCAATTCTAGTCCCTCTTTCTCACTAGTCCTTCAAAGTTAATACAAAAGTGTTTCTTTCGTTTATAAAATCGGCCAAAAATATTAGGTC
>BQNB010000003.1:0-65019 GCA_026074375.1 Tanacetum coccineum | reverse complement strand
AGTTCGGATATATTATCATTACTTTCGCCAAACTTTCTAAAAATAGAAACTTTATAGAAAATGTTGTAATATTGTTAAGTGTGTCAATGAGAAATGTTTTGCGTTGCACTTGGAGATTGTAGTGTATATATATATATATATATATATGTATGTATGCAAGTATGTATTATATGAATTAATATACTTTTAGTCGCGTACCGCTATATATGTAATATATAGGTCGCGGTTAAGACGTGAAGTTACTTGCGCTTGATTGACTTGATTGATTTGGATCTATTGCTTAAGGTGAGTTCACAGTCTCGCATTTAAATCTTTTAAATGATTTTAAACCCGCGAGGGGGATGCGTGTTTGTTTTATAAAATCAAATACATATGATTTTATGGTATGTTGGACCCGATTACAAGATTGTTTTCGCATAAGTTGCTATTGTCGAAGTCCCTTATTTCATGAACCGTTAATTGTCTTGCGAAGTGAACGCTAATGCATTAAATAGATCTATTGGGTTTGACAACCCTGTCCGGGGTATGAATCAATTGTGAGCACCTTGTGACGGACATTTTGTAGTTAGTATTAGGAGAAGTGACATACTTCTCAGACATTATTTCATCCTATGGGATGAATGTGTTAAATTTCGGTGCATGGGCTCATTTAGTTGGAAATCAATATTTTTATAACTTGTCTTACGAGCAATGTTATATGTTTTGTTGATGACCAAATATGCGTTCTAACTGTTATTAGTAAACTCTATGAATCCACTCAACGTTTGTTGATCGTTTTAAGCATGTATCTCAGGTTAATTGTTGTGGATGGTTGGATGGGACGTAACGCGGATATCAAGGACGGTGTTTCGAATAGTGTCGTTTGATAAAAATAATGTTTTAGAAATGGAAAGTCGTATTAAGACTTGTAAAAAGAGGAATTATCTACTGTCTTTTTGGGACCTATGTAACTCTGATCTTTCTTATAAATGAAATAAAGTTTGTTTTATAAACATATCATTAAACGTTTACTGGGACTCGTGTGCATGTATTATGAAGTAGCACCCCAAACGTTGTATTCCGCTGCGTATCACATTTTGGGGGTGTTACAGAGTGGTATTAGAGCACGAGTTGTAGTGAACTAAGTCATCTTACAAAACTTAGACTACAACTGTTTTCGGAAAATTTTCACTAGTCTTTCTCCGTTGTCCGATATCCGCGCGCGCATCGCTCCCGATCCTTAGAAGCCTTATGTGGTATATTTGATTGCATATTATGTGTGTAACAAGTGGGGTACACTTGATATAAGTAATGATTGTATAAGTAAATATATATTCGACATCCGCTCTATGGCGTTCCAAAGTCAATTCATTCAACTCAAGATTGTTGATACTAAACTTCTCTCATCATAAGCTTCAAATTCAAATAAAGAATAGTCTATTGGGGAAGATTGTTAGTCTTATGTTTATATAAGTCAAACAAGAATGAAATTAGTATGAGCATGTCGGTCAAAGAGCCAAGGTTGATCAAGAAGTCAAGTCAAGGATGATGGATGGTAAAGGAGATGCATGCAAGATGAAATGAAAGATCTCATGAACTCAAAAGGTCAAAGATGATGGCTCAAGATCAGATCACATAAACCAACCTGAAAGATGTTATCGGTTGTCTTACAGCATAAATGAAACAAAGCTATGAAAAACAAGAATAACAAGCCAGAACAAGGAAAACAAAGCTAAAAGTATATCTTCAAAACATAGGGGATATTAAAGTCAAACCAAGATAACCTCCATTAAGAACGTCAACATTGAGGTGATCAAAGAAGACCTCGAAATTAAGAGAGATTGTTAGCCTTATTTTTATATAAGTCAACCAAGAATGTTGTCGGCCGTCTTAGTCGTAATTAGTCTTGTTAAGTAATAGGCTAGTCGGGATTAACAGGCTTGGACTTTAAGCTTAGGGTATAAATAGGACCCTCTCCACACATGGAGAAGGTATTGGTTATATTTTCTTCTTTGTATATGTGTGTAATCATACCAAACTCTCTCCTTCTTAATCTAATATTCTTCTATCTTCCTTCTACCTTTCTTCTTATTTTGTGTGCTTATCATAGCTTATTGGTAGGCTTATTGTTGTGTTTGGATCTTATATATTTTGGGATAACACAACCCCTAACAGGGTTGTATCAATTGGTGCTTTAATTGAGAGCTCTCGTTAAGAGGGTTTTCGATTTAGGGTTCCAAAAAAAAGTTACTGTTCATCGAGGGTACTTTTCATCGAGTACTATTAACCGAAATTACTATTCACCGAGTATTGTTCATCGAGGGTTATGTTTATCGCATAAATTTTTTTTACTGATCTGCGACGTCTACTGTTCTTCATCGTCTAAAAAATAAATTTTTTTCTTTTCTTCGAGTTACTATTCATGTCATCAGTTGGCAGCGATCGAAACGTGGAATACGCACTATCTAAGCTATTGCAAATGGGTACGGTGGCCTAATATGAGAGTGAGTTGGTGATACTTGTAATCGAGTAGGTAACGGATTATCAATAAAATATTACTTAAATCGTTTCTATATCTCCGGACTAAACGGGAAGTTACAACGGGAACTGTTTCAGATTCATGCCTACAACTTTAAGAGTATCCTTCTCCTTAGCCCGTATATCGCGAGGCCGTTTTGAGGACGTAGCGATCAAACTTAGCTATCGCCATACCAACGAACTCTTGCAATGGTACACGTTTAAGATCTTAATCAAATTACTCAAGGAAGAGGGGACGAGCCTAATCGTATTATGTTGGTTACGATTCATCACATGATATACCCTATTACTGTAGAACTTTTGCATCAAGTATTCTCTCCTCTTGGGTATGTCAAGAAAGTCGTCATCTTTCATAATTCGTGGTTTTAAAGCATTATTCAGTTTCAATCACGCAATAATGCCATAGCTGCAAGAAATTTGTTACAGGGTTGTAATATATATGAGGGTTGTTGTCAACTAGATATACAGTTCTCAAATCTTAAAGAGCTGCAAGAGAACCAATAAAAACACATCTGCTACTACTATTGGGAAAATTGTTTCTCGATTCTAAACGATAAAGAAGCTGATAACACCAAACCACCACTTTCTGTTGACACCTTTGGCAACAATGGTGGCTATGAGTCAGAAACTTTAGGTCCGGAGACACCTGCGAAGGAAGTAGTGGACAACGTAATGGTTCTGCACTTATTTTTTTGGTTGGATACTGGGGTAACGGAAGTGTCGGTGGTGACCAAGCCGTCCGGAGGAGTTTCAGAAGGGAGGATATGGCTGATGGCATTCTGTCTGGAGTTTTGGAATCAGAAAAAAGTTAAAAAGAGTAGATGGAGTTTGGATAATGAAATCGAATAAAGATAGGAAGGTGGAGAGAGTGTTGAAAGGAATGGTGAAGAAACCAAATTTCTTGGCACCATTTGATAGCGATCGGGGGGTTTAACAATTTGGGATTCCCGAAATTATTTTTTAGACATCACCTTGAGGACAAGGTAGTTTTGAAAGAGTGGGGAATGTTACGCCCTCAGTTTATGAATGTTTTAATATTGGTTTAGGAATGTTTGACTATTTTTCATGTTTGACTATTTGTCTATGAAAGTCATTAAGTCTTCATGTTTATCTAGGAAAGTCATTAAAAGTCCGGTGTTATGACTAATAAAAGTCTTTTTGGTATCTTTATGTTGCAAGTAGGTGTATTCGGCTATAAATAAGATAGTTTTTCATCATTGATAAGATTGTTTTATCAAATAAATCTCTTAAGCTTCTCTCTTCTTTTCTTACAGAGCTGTAAAGCCTATAGTGATGCAAATATATCTCTTCTTCTTCTCTATATTCTTAAGGAGCTCACACACGCTAAAAGTGGTGCCATATCCCGATACATTCTCTTCTTTGGTTGAACATGGAAGTCCGCAAGTTCTCCAACTATGGGAAATAATTGGTATCAGTGATGTTCACGAGCTCATGGATAATAGAGGCATTTATAATTTTGTTTAACTGAATGCAAGGAAGCGAATACGTCTACAAGCTTTAGTGACAGGTTAGCCGTACCACGGGGTCAGAGGATCACTGGAGGAAGCCTCGTGGGAATGGATGTCGGACTCTCACACAGTCTGGGCAGCGAACGTTTGGTAGAAAGAATAAAGGGTTAAAGTGTTTGAGTTAAGGAAGAAAACAGAAGGAAGAAGAGGAAAAAAAGGGTGATCGCGGCAGTGAAGACGAGATTGCGCTTTTTGGAGCCTCAGTATTCGGCTTCCTCAATCCTGGTCCCGGTTCTTTTCCTCATAGACGAATATGAGATCCCGGAATCAAGATATTTTTTTTAGACATCACCTTAAGGAGAAGGTGGTTTTTGAAGGTGTGGAGAGTGTTACGCCAGTGTTGCAGGAGGACGGACGACCCAAACGACCCCAGAGGAAGAAGTCCAAGCCCGTATGGCATAAAGATTATGTCATATAATTTATCCTTATATAAGTGTTATTGTTTAGGAATGTCTTCATGTTTATTTATGAAAGTCAATCAAGAGTGCTTTTCAAGACAACACATTGAAGGCAATGTGGTTTTGAAAGAGTGAGGAATGATACGCCTGAGCCCGAGCTCATGACCCATTTAGCTATTAGGGTTTTACCCTAGTTTGTCTTATAAATACTCTTGTACTATTTTATCAATTAATCAATCAAGTTAAAAAATCAATAATTCTCTCATTCTTCTCTTTATTTTTTTATGAAGCTCGCACACGCTAAAAGTGATGTCCTATCCTGATACAACCCTTAACATGCTTGTATCACGATTTGTCATTTTAATATTAGTATTATGTAAAACATAAACCTGGAGAAACGCCACTCTATAGAGCACTATAATATGCAAAAATCCTAGATGGACGATTTTCTTTCATACGAATAAACTTTGACCAAAGACCAAAGATTTTTTTTTTCACTGATGGTATTTGATAAGATATCCCAATCAATAATCCAGATTTGTTTTTGTCTGTTTCCTCTACTTTATATTAATTTTGCCTTTTGAAAAAGATTAAAGAGGTCTATTTTATATCTTATATGATGGTACAAGTTCACTACATTATATCTATAAAAAAAGAGATGCTTTTTTTAGCAAATGCCGTAGTTTGCTCAATAGTCAATAATGCCCTAAAAAATGATCATATTTTGCCCTAGTTGAATTATGAAGATTCTCTGCCCTAAAACATCAAGATTTGTGGCTCTAAACAAAATTATTACTCCCTGTTGGCAAAAGGGTGTTTTGATTTGTAGGTGTTACTTAAATTACATGAATCCTTAGCTGAAAAGTTTTTAAGCTTTTCTAAATTTAAATTTGTTCTTAAGTATGTTTAATTCTTCAAACCCATTTCCATCTTCTAGTCATGGCTTCCATCCACCTTTCGGCTTTTTCTCCGGTCAAGAAAAAGATGGTGGTTACTATAACCACCACCCATTTGTCGCCCAAGATTGTTCTTTTAATCATGCTCCCCCACCTCCCATTAAAGAGTCAAACTCGGAAAACCATGATAAAAATGATCATAACTATAGTAATGGTCATGATCATAATCATTTGAATCCTTCAGATTCAGCGATTTCTCCTCCTAAGAAGCGAGTTGCAGCTTCGAAGAAAGACCGGCATAGCAAGATCTTTACAGCTCAAGGTCCTCGAGATCGAAGGGTGAGATTGTCAATTGACATTTCAAAAAAGTTTTTTGGTCTTCAAGATTTGCTAGGGTTTGATAAAGCAAGCAAAACCCTTGATTGGCTCTTTACAAAATCAAAGACTGCTATTGTAGATTTGGTTCAAGAAATGAAACAAACCTCTTCTTCAAATCTTTCTGATCAATGTGAAGAAGTGTTCATGGATAAAGGAGACCAGGTCGAGAAGAAGGGCAAAAAGAAGAAGGTTGTAGCCAAGTGTTTTAATGTTGGCAAAAAGAAAAAGAAAACAGCACAAAAACAGAAATTTGATTTTCATGTGAATGTTGCAGCTAGAAGCCAGTTAAGGGCAGAGGCAAGAGCAAGAGCTAGGGTAAGAACTATTGAAAAATCGAGAACTAAAAAGCTCTACAACGATGCGAACAATGTTATTGGTGATAGTAATTACTGCTATCTTCATTCACAAAGTAATCATGAGGTCAAATTTGGGGAATCGTTTGTAGAACAAAAGATTCCAAAGCCGTACTCTTTGTTGTATAACACTAAGCACAACTATGCTGAATCGAAACAGGTAGATTATTCAAACACAACTTTTTTTCTATTACTTAGTGATAATTGTTAACTAGTTAATTTAATATTTTGAATGGCAGGATTAAATCATATCAGATTCCATGTTCTTGATTTGCCTGAAGCCAGATCTGTATTCAGAACAAAATATTTGCTCCATGCTTGAGCGATACTAGCTGTAAGGATACATGTAAGTTCATAATCATTGATTAATTAATTGACTAATTAATGAATTTAGTTTTGTTTTTTATGCCTTAGCCGATTGTGTGTTTGTAACTATTCATGAAATCAATCTATCTACATAAGTATAACAACACTGGTGGTATGCACTATTAATCAATTCATTCATTAGTTTGTTGCTAATTATCTCATTTGGACGTTTTTTGCAAATCAAAATTGATGATTAACAAAAAAGAAAGTGAGTGATCGGACTTATTATCCTATCCGTTTCGCCATTCAAATTAAATGTGTTTTTTTTTTTTTTTTTGGATATGATCAACGATGATGTTCTTGTTGACATTTCAACTTTCCTCTTGGGGAACTTCAATTCGTATACCCTAATTATTTGGTTTGACCCCCCTTTCACCTGTGTATGAAAAGATATGTGCTTCAACAATATCAGTCTTATGAAGCACCTTTTTAAGTCAACTGTAGCAAATTGGATCTCAGAATAAATTTTGTATCTTTATAATTACTGTGTCAACAAAATGCATTCTGAAGATGAGTAATTCAAAGAAGTGCCTAAGCTGATCCAGTTAATTACTACCCTGATTCTTAATTTAAAGTCAAAATTTATCACTGAAATATATATGGAAGTAAATATCAGATGTGTTTTACATGTATACTGAACTCAAAATTATTTAACTGCAATAGTACATTTTATTATCATAAGTTCACAACCCAGTTAAGGTTAATAACTTAACATGTAATCTTTTTAAAGAACGACTTGTATACCCCATAGCTTGCAAAGCTGAGTCGTTTCTGGATTTTCTCGTTCTGACAAAACATAAAGTTCGATTGTGCTTCGCCTAAAGTTCAAAAAAGTTGCAATTGCTAGATATTGGAGTATTTTATGGCTTTATGTTCAATATATTCAGTTTTGATGGAAGTTAACTCGCATTCCTCACAAGTATTATACTAAGCTTCAAGTTTGAATCTTTTTTAGAGTCTTTAGCAGCTCTTTTTCTTCTCTTTTAATTTACTTGTATACCATGGTTTGAAGATTTACTTTTATATGGAGTTTCATTCGATTAGATCAATGTATTTATGTTAATTAAAGAAAATTATTGCAAAGAATTCCAAGATTTATTTGTTTTCCCATATTCTCTTCTATTTCTTAATTTGGGTATGTCCAGTTTTGCTAAGCTGAGGCGACACATCACCAGCTAAAACTTACGGTGCACACCTACCAAGAGCTAAGCTCCATATGCTCGCGAGAGTGTTCGGTTGATCTATCAGTTAAACAATTAGAGGTTACATTATATTATTCTTGAGTTGTTATCATATAGCTTTGTTATAAATCCGTTGAATCTTAATTAAAACATTATTGTGTTAAGTTTTAAGTTAAAGACACTACGCACTTGCAACCATGTGCACGTATGTTGTTGGTTTAAATTTTTTCGTATTTAAAAAGACAATCAAAATTCAGTCCTTAGCAATCAGATTAGGTCACAGATAGGGCAAAGTTCAAAACTTTAAGTCTTTAACCAAACAACAAAAACCACAAGAACAAATGTTTCCTTATATATGCTCCTTTGTTGTTTTAGGTTCATTGGAAGTATTTAATTAGAGAAATACTTAGCCCTACTACTGCTAGTTGTTATCTCAAAATCTTGTCACATGGTTTTCACAAGTAATTACAATAAGCCAAAATTAGGTCTTTGTTGATAAGCTAAAAAAAGTAATTAAGCTTTTGAACCAAAATCAATAACATGTAGGGCCGTGATGAACAGTAGATGAATAGTTTCTTTCCCAGCCTTCATTAATTGATGTGCACAACCTTAGAAAATTCAATATACAACTTCATCCGGGGTTGTTGGTGGGGGTATAAGTAAAACTGACACTTCCATCAATCTTTAGCATTCAATTTTGAATGAGATGAATTGATGTAGACTTGACATTCATCATAATTAAAACAATTACATTACAAAAAAATTAGTTGCAAAAAGTATCATATAACTGCAAACTACATAAGGGTGGATAGGTGGTGGCCAAGGGACGGATGAGAAGTAAGAAAATGGGGGGCAAGTGCCCCATGCTCGTCCTAAAATTTGAGAATTTTGTGTAATTTTTTTAAATATTGAATCTTTTTTTTGACAGTGCCCCCGCTCAAATCTCAAATTGCCCCCCACTCACTTACTACAACATAATATTTAACACTTTAAAACCTTATAAATCATTCATCTCTAAGTAATAATACTCGATTTATCATTTCGATCACAGTGTTTCTTCCACGTTTTGTTGTTATTATCAAAAAACAATTTTTTGCCCCCGACATGCAATTTTTCTGGTTCCGTCACTGGGTGTGCCCAGACCGCCGGCAAGAAAAGCACAAAGAGGGCGGTTTTCCTTGATAAATGTGCTTGTGTGTTGTGAGGCAGGGAGTATTTTTAACAAAAAAATGAGGAAATATTACGAGGGAGAAGTATAAGGTGCTACAAAATTTTATGACAAACCAAGAGAAATAGAGAAAAATAATGTGACTAAGGTGTTATTTGTTTTTAAGAGATTTTGAGTGTGGATCTGATTATCATGTGTGAATGTTTAAGAGTGTACTTAGAGATATAAACTGAATTTTGTATTAATCATTATAAATTGTTTTTAAAACCTCTTAATTGTACGAATTTGTCACTTTTTGTAATTAAAATATAAAAAAATTAAATCTTAAGTGAAAATACATGAATTGATGACAAAGAAATAATCAAAAAACATAAATATGTAAAAAAAAATTGACCAAAATGTAAAAAAGCAATTTGCTACTAAGTTTAGCAAACGCAATAACAGCGGCATGAAAAGAAAGAGCATAATAATTGAATATTCATTGACATGATAATCCTTATATTTCAAATCAAGAATGAATCAAATGAGAAATAGAGGTAAAGTTTCTTTCACTAATCAATGTTGGAATAAATCTATAGTTTCAACTTGGGTTTAATTCATTAAATAGGTATGTATTTTTTCAAATGTCCCGATATGGTCCATGTACCCAATAAATGACTCATATAATACCTTAACTTTTACTTTTCGTGCTAATATGATCGCATTATTACCGACTACCGGCTTGACCGCCAAAATATGGAAAAAAGAGTGATGTGGCATTTTTTTCTTGGGTTTAAGGCAATAAATGGCTACGTACTTTCTCAAATGTCAAGATATGGTACGTGTACCCAAAAAAGTACTCATGTAATACTGTTTTCGTATGTTTTTTTCCGTTTTTCTGGTTTTGTCTTTTTTTACGTTTTCTTACATTTTATACATTTTTATCGTTTTTATGTTTTCTTCGTTTTGTTATATTTTTGAACGTTTTTGTGCGTTTTCATTCGTTTTATTTGGTTTCATCCTTTTTTTGTATGTTTTTTTCTCTGTTTTGATACGTTTTTGTCTGTCTTGGTACCTTTTTATACGTTATGCAACATTTTTATATGTTTTCGTACATTTATGCACGTTTTCATCCGTTTTTATCAGTTTTTATCCGTTTTGGTATGTTCTTATATGTTTTTTTTATTTTATCAAAGTTTTCATAGGAGTGTGTTGTGGCTAGAAACGGAGAAACGTAGAAAAACATAAAAAAAAATGACAAACAAAATTAAAACCGATAAAAACGGATGAAAACGTATAAAAACAGAATAAAACGTACAAAAACGTAAAAAAAGTAGGAAAACGTGAGAAAACGTATAAAAACATAAAAAAACGGCCAAAAAGGAAAAAACGTACGAAAAAAAATAGAAACTGATAAAAACGAAAGAAAACGTATGAAAACGGCCAAAATGATAAAATAACGTACGTAAACAGGAAAAAAATGATAAAACTAGATGCAAACGTACAAAAAAATGATAAAACAGTTAGCAATAATGATAATAAAAAAAATTTAGAAAAAAAATAAAAAACTGCTGACTTTTGAAGGTTTAACCGGTGGTAAAAAGTTTGGACGATCATATTAACAGGTAAAGTAAAAAAGTTCATGTATTACATGAGTAATTTTTTTGGTACACGTATCATATCGAGACATTTGAAAAAGTACGTGAACCCTTTTAACTTTTTAATAGAACAACTGAATTTTAGGGGAAAACATCTTGATTGGAATCTGTGATATGGATCAGCAGATCGAGGAGGAGGCAGTCTCACAGAAAATTAATAAAACTTTTCAAAGCACACAGACGAGAGGGCAAGTTTGTTAGGCTTTCAAACACAAATAGACATTATTTAACCTCCTATCCAAAAAGAGGTTTTTCAAACTTTCTAGCCACTAAACTTAAAAAAACAAACAGCTTGGACTAAACTTAAAAAAACAAACAGCTTGGACTAAATATGTCTGACCGAATCAGATAAAAGAGGTCCTTCAGATGTATTTTAAAAAGACAAACACACCCTAAGTTGGCTGGAGAGGAGTGGCAAAAGAATTATCACACCTCCCTATAAATCTTCGACAAAAGATAGTAGATAATACAATATATACAATTATACATATAATTATAATAAAGAAGAACTAGCACTAAACTTAACCTAGCTACTACTACATTTCAAATATATTTTTTTGGGGGGTAAAGGGGTAAAGTGCCCCCGGAGAATTGCATTATTCCAAAATCGTTTAAGTACATACCATAAGAGTGAAATTCTTCACCTCAGCCCAATAAAAGGCAAAACAAACGCACCAGGTGCTTCAAACCTAAACAATTATAAGAGAGACATGTCAATCTTATGAAGTAAACACAAAGAAGGAAAATTATTTCCTAACACGACTACGAAAGCGGATATCAAATTGATCACAAAAAGTTTACATGTGTTCAGATAAATCATAAACCTGAGCCTTATATCCGTCATAGAAAGGACAACTAAAACTAAAAGGACTCTCTCTTTCGACAGTTTGGGACAAGTCATACAATTGATAGACTAAACCTACAAACCACATGGTCATCAAGATTAAAATCCTTAATATTATAACCCAGATACATGAAACTTTGACGCTTGAATGACAAACAAAGCCCCTATCAATAATGACACTTTGCATATAAGCTGAAATTAAGTTTTAAACCTTTCTTTTTTGTCCGGAAATCTTAAGCCCTTAAGGTACATTCATATTAGGGTTGGGTCCCTTGGGAAAAGTTAGTCGACACCCAAGAGTCTACGGAGTTGGGTTTCTGGCCGATTTTAACCGCTACCGGAGAATCTAAACATATAATTTACAAAACAATTTTTAAAAATGCATGAAACTTAAACCACAGGTATAGGAATTTTATCATCTCTAAACATGCAACATCTCACTTTATATCTACAGCAGATTTTCTTGCGGTCATGTAAATTTCGGTGGGGTCATAATCAAAAAGTACCTAGACCCTTGAATACTCATGTTTAATAATATGAGAAAAGGGTTACTTGATAATAGTGCAAAATTATGTGAGTATCCAAAAACAAACGATCTATTGGACAATTCTACAGACTGAAGCCCTTAGAAAATGAGTAGATCATGTGAAATACATTTGCTCAAATCTTTCGCTAGAAACTAAAAGATGCGGAAATAATACAAGCTAAATTAAGTTATGAATATTGTTGATACATTAGGTACAAATGATACATTAGTAAATAATATATTTGGTTCCATCAGGTTCATCAATCATCACAATTGTCAAAGTGGAGATACGACACAAATTGGTGTTTCATCATAACGACCCATACTGATATTGTTCTTTAAATAAATGATTGAATCTCAAAAACTTACCAATAGTAACAGTGGCGTACATACACTTCTTCACCACGTGTGAACAGAAAGTATTGGAATGAGGGCATCAAAATCAAAAGGAATACTCATAGACTCATAGTAAATAATAAGGGGAAAATACGTAAAAAAAACGTCTAAAGAGCTTTACTTTTTTAACACAAACATTTAATTAAACTAACGCTAGCAAGTTTCTAAAGCAATGTGTTTTTGTAAAATCGGACTGAGTTTGGATTAAAAAAAAAGAGTGACTTTGATAGACAAAAGTTTTAAAACGTTGTTTGTTGAGCAAAATGAAGTAACCTAACCTTTTTCTATAGCAACATTGGTCTTTTTATGTTTGGTTCATCAACAAATCTTTGTTTTTTTACTTATAAAATGTCTATTCATCAAAATAATACTATTGTTCGTCAACATACTTTTGTCAATCAAACATGTAAAAACTTTTGTTTAGGAATAACCCCTTCGGTTTTTCAACGTCAAGTTTTATATAAATGAAACTGGCAAAAAGAAAGAAGATGCAAACACCAAAAGACCCTAAAAGATACACCTACGAACAACCAAAGATGACCCCCGCAATCCGTTTGTTTTTTCATACATCAAGCTTACCGTTTTCATAAAAATAAGTTAAGGACGGTTCTTAGCTCCTGAACAGCAAATTAAGAAATCTAGTATAGAAGCGATCTGGGAACAAGTAAATGATGAGTGGATCTTGAGTTGCAAGACCACCAGATCCTTGTTAGTTCTATGAGGAACAAACAAGAAACAGATCTTTAATCTCTACAGATATACCAATATACAATTTAACCACAAGAGTTCAACGCATTCGAAATATATATCCCACAAGATCCACTTTTATATACACTATTTACTCCAGGTCAAAGTCACAAACCTTATCGGTACAACAAATAATTTACACGTAACCAACGGGGAAACTAAAATGTCCAATATGATCTTTCCGGGAGCCAGTGAGATCGTTGATCGCTTAACTTAAGGGTAGTACTTTTTTCCCCGAATATGTAACTAAACTAAAACATTCTTAGAAGACCTAGCTAGTTTGTTTCCAACACACTGGATTGAAGTATTTTTCAATATACAATACAATTATACTCCATACAATCAAACGTTGGTGTGTCATTGGGCATGTGTGCGTGTATCTAGTTGTCTACTCCTATGTGTTTAGGTGAGACTGAATGAACTTTTTCAATATTCTCATAGGGTGGTTAGTGATGATTAGATAGATTGGTAGCGTGCGAGAATTGCAGCAAAAGTATGGCGAATGGCCGAATTCTATACAGGTCAGTGATGTCATTTTGTGTCTGTGTATAGTGTAAGGTGGTGGTAATATGTACACCCCCAAACCCACGTCACATACACAAATTAGGTATCAACTCCCAAAAAATAAGGGAGAATTTCAACAAAGTCAAAGATTTATCTATACAATCATAATCTGGTACATGTGGTCCAAATATGTGTTTTTTTTTCCTATTTGATAGTATAACATTTGTAAGATTAGTTTTTACTTTATAGTGAACATTACCATCAACTTCACGTCAACGACGCATAATCATTTGATAAATCATCATCATCATCATCATTTTTTTACTTTTTATGGTAATCATAATTAAAGTACTCATTTAAGCATACGTTATAAAATACTCTCGCACACTTACAAAAAATAAGGTTTTTAGCCCACGCTTCGTTACGGAGCCTGAGGCTATTCTTTTTTTTTTCTGGTGAACACGAGCAATGTGTTTTCATCCACTAAACTATACAAAATATGGTTAATGATGTTGTTTTAAGCGGGGAATTTAATAGGCTGTTCTAGAGGACTATGATCGTTCCAAATAAAATTCAATCAAAAGAGAATCATTCAAATGATATAATAGTTTGTGACTAATTACTAGTTAATGTTTGAATCGTTACCCGCTCAATCAATTAAAGCCTGACCAAGCAATCAGCCCTGACCAAGCAATCAGTTAGACGCTGACCCTTCAAGCTCCAACATAGGAGGACCAAATCTTATAACTTTGCCGTGCACCATCACCTATCAGTTTCAACTTCTAGGTACATCATATGCCAACCTGAATAACAACAGACAATGCTCCACTTATACAACGCATGATGCCTGATGGTATTAAGTAATCTATCTCTAAAGCAGTTGGGAATCTCATTATGTTGTTGGTCTTCTAGTCTAAATCTGATCATCCAGAATCGTCTTAAAGTTAGTCTTTCAATATGTTATTAAACGTAATTATACTCACTATGCATCTCACTGGCTCATCGACCTCAGAATTGTTTAATCATTCGGAAGCCGTTAGATTGTTTCCATGAAATCCCATAAACCCCGTTTTTGACTTTAACAAGGCCTTTTATCGGTGGTTTATGATACATTGTATTGATTAGTTTTTATTAGCACGCCGTAAATAGATGAAAACCTATTTGTCTGGTGGTATTCGTTTCAATCTAACTTTAGTCTCCAAATGACATCCCTGAAACACCACTAAAAATATATAACTCCACTTTGTTTAACATAAGATTATAACTTTAAGATGTGGTAGAGAATGTAGATTATCCTTTCGCTGAGGAGTCAACATTCGAGCTGTAAAGAAATCAGTGAAGCAGTGTGAGGTGCACCATGTGATGGTGTAGCAAACATCAGGCATTTGAAAACCAAGAATTCTGCTAAGAATTGCGTCGAGGATATATACTGATAAATCACATCAAACACACTCTTTTATTACGTAAGTAGAAACTTCCATTGAGAATTAAAAAAATTACAAAAACGTAAAATCATGGTATAGATTATTCTTTGAGTATTTTTTTTTATAAAATGAGCATATGAGGAAATGCTTATTCATAGGAACTTATATGCTACAATTGTAAGTTATTTGAAACAATTTTGCTTATAAGCTATTTTTGAAATAAGCATAAAACTTTTTAATTAAGCTATTGGAGGGTTGTCCTTAAGGCGTAAGACAAAAGCAATTTCGTAACTACCCACCCCAGACCCTGAGGTTCCCATTTTGACCATAAATGAAGGTAACAGTTTAACAATGGTGCAATTCTAGTCTGTTACCGATTGTCATTTATAGACTAACATGTTCATTTAAAGATCCACCTGAATAAAAGTGAAGGCCAAATGAAGCACACTTGTTTAACTTACCTGCAGTGAAAGAAACTGCTTGGAACAGGTGTCCACGATTCCATTAAAGTTCACATATAAAAAAAACTAATAGTGGAAAACTTGTTTATGCACAAACCAGCTAAAACTAATCACATATAAGTAGTTTTACCTGCTGATATTCGTTTTCCAACGAAAGGAGTAGATCACTAAAATCAAGACCGGTTTCGGCAACCGTCTTCTTTTGCACCTGCAGTAAACAAAAAAAAGGATACTCATACGATTTAATGTATGCTTCATTTAATAAGCTATTGTTATATGTGAAGAAAAGCATTCGAGTTTTTAGCTAAGCATAAGTTTGTGATTATAACATATTCATGTGTGATTGAGACAAACCACGTATTCGTTTACATTCAATGGACTTTTCTTTATATTTAAACGAAATAGGTCAGATTTATGTTGTATATGATGGGTATTGGATCGTACCATTACTTTTTTTTCCCATTCTGTGCATTCATTCCATCTGTGGCCTTATTGATGATGTTTTTTGCCGTTGCTCGTTTGTTGGTTTCTCTTTCTCTGCCGGGTGAATTTGTTTGCCTGATGCCTATGCAATCGGTTTTTTGTTGATTAAGTCGTTTGCAGCCTAGTGTGCAGATGCATTATTGTAATTCCTTAGCGACAGTCTGGACCTAATGCCTACCAGCCTTCCATCCAAAACTCCGTACATTTTTGCCCTTGTATTATCTTCTTCTTGACCGTATCCAACTCCTATTAACATTTCACAAAATACCATGTGTAACAACCGGCAATTTTCAGAACTTTAAATTACTATTTTACCATTTGACTTTTTGGGTCTGACTTGACTTTTTGACTTTTGACCTTTTACTGTCACATAAAACGATTACCGCGTAGCCGGTAAATTTTCGAAACATATTTAAATAATAAATCATAATTATTATTACTTATCTTCATTTTACTAAAGTTTATTTTTCAAAAATTATTTTGAAACAAAATCGAGAAGATATTCTTGGAAGAATTTGAAACAAACTGCATACAATGCGTACCGACGCGAAAATAATTAAATTATATTTAATTATCGCAATTTATTTAATAAAAATATTTAATATAATATTTTACATTTTATTCAAAAACGTTTGTTAAAAACGCGAATATTCGAGTCAAAGTTTTATTTTACGGACAACGCTTGCCCGTGACACCCAATGGCTACCAAATAAATAATAATCATTTTAAATATATTTTATAGAAACATTTATAAAATAATAGTCGAGTAAATACTCATTTTCTGGGGAAAAACTACTTTGAACGCAACGACGTAATTTTCGTGTTTTAAATCAACCGTTAACTAGCCTAAACGAGTCCCGAACTATTATTTTACAAAAGATTACACTTTTGGTCCATGTGAAAATAATTACACCATCACCCCTAATCTATTATACACTTGATAATTTATTTTCAAACTTTCAAGTATATATATGTAAACATTAGGGTTTCACTTCATTTTGTTATAACCCTAGCCACTAACACATACTTCTCCCTCTCCTTCATCTTTTCCGGCTAGATTCCGGCCAAATTCCGGCCACCGCCGCCTACACCTCCACCACTACCACGATTGTAGAAGCCGCTACACGCCACCATCACTGCCACCACCATATCCACGACACCACATCATCACCACTCCGCCACCCCGTCACCATCTTCCCATCGCAGCCGCCACTACACACCTCCATCTACCCCCATCTCCTCGCTACACACGCTACCACCATCATCTCCTCATCACCATCCTCCACCGACCACCCCACCACCTTCGTCATCTTCACCACAGCTGGCTCACCACCACGAGCCGACAACCCCACCTCCACCGAATGCCACCACCACAGCCACTTTATCACCACGTCACCGCCTCCACAGCCAACCAAAACCACCACCCCTTCGCTCCTTGTACACCGAGTTTGGATGGTTTCATTTTTATAAAAACTAATTTTTACTTTGTGTGGTTGTATTTGTTTTAACTTGTTTTCTTTCTTTTTGCTTGATATAGTTTTGAGGGTGTTTGTTTTGGCGTTTTAACAGCCCCAAAGGGGTGTTTGTTTGGGTGGATAACAGCCTAACTAGGGCGTTTGGATCTGCGTTTAACAGCCCATAAAGGGGTGTTTGGTTCTAGGTTTAACAGCCTAATAGAGGCGTTTGGTTCGTTGTTCAACAACCCCTTAAGGGTGTGTTTGGTTTTACTTACTTTGTCATTTGTTGATTTAGTTTAGATATATATTGAAACACGCGGGTAATTTGCCACATGGATTTTATAAAAAGTGAAAAACGTTGAATTTTATAAAAATGGGAAACGTCATATAAACGAATAGGTCATGTCGAAATTTTTATAAATTTCTATACTTAGTATTTTTCACTTAAATCTTCTTTTATCTTGGAAACCCGATAAAAGAGAATTAAGTTATAGTCTTAAGATATTCCATTTATAATTATACCATAAACCGATAAATAAACGAAAACTATACTTTTACAAACAAGACAACTAGTTTAGTTAAAACGCGTAACGAAATACTAAATTGTAAAATATTATTTATAATTCCAGACTAATAGACAAAATAATAACTTTTGTAAAAACTTTAAAAATATCATTTATCTAATTCGTAACTTTAAAACGTGTGTTTACTTTTATGCAAGAACTCTTTATTAATTTAACTGGTGATTTCCGAACACGTGTCGAATTATATTGTTACAATTATTTTCTCACGTTTCTTATAAAATACTTGCGAAATATTATATACCCCAGCAATATAATTTTTCTCGTCTTTTTCTTATATATAATACCCTTCACGTATTATATATTTTCTTGTCTTTCATATGTAATATATACGGACTATATTACATACTTTACTTTTACCTTTCGATTAATTTATTTAACCAACCACCAAACTATTACAACTTGAAACCTAAATGTGGTATATCCTATATCATAACACGGGGTCAATTCTTGGATTTGGCTAGTTTCTAGAGAGAGAAACACTAGAGAGAGTTTTCTAGAGAGAGAAAATGTGTTTTCTATGAAAAGAGTAAATGACTAGCTTGCCTCTTCCAAAGTTGGAAGAGGCTTATATAGTACTTACAATATACCGGGTATCAGTACCCGACTTAATACCGAAAATCGTACTATTAACTATTAAACTACGAGCTATAATAAACAGTAAAATACACGGGGTGACCGAGTCTTTTTCTAATATCTAACACTAAAGCCTTTATCAACGTGTCGCGTTGATGTACCCATCCATCGAGAAACCCAAAATTAATCATCCTAAACTAGTGGGACATAGCCGTTAAGATAAATTGCATCTTCTGGTCGAGCCGTTCTGTTTTTCGTTGGTGTTGTGCGTATTATTTGCATTTCTGCTAATTGTTATGGAACATCAAGGTGAGTTCATAGCCCCACATTTTTACTCGTTTTGAATAAATGTTTTATTATCTTTTTGCGGTGAGAAACATGCTCATTTACAACTCGGTTACATGATTGATATCACACTTTGTTTTACTTATGGATGCAAATACTTAAAGCCTTTCTTTTGGAAATACATTGGTTGATTTTACTATGAACACAAGTATCTTGATCTACTTTCCATGTTTGCGTGTTGCCTAAGTTGCGAATAGACCACTAATGCCCGAACTATCATGAACCTTTAATTTCTTAACCGATTGGCTGGTTAAGTAAGCGCGAGTATTATAAATAGATCTACCGGGACTAATTATCCCTATTCTGGTGAGTAGTGCTCACTACCCACAGGGCTCCCGATAAACGGATATATACCATGTCGGATTTCACTAGGTGCTCTTGGTCAGATACCTCTAGGGCAGTTAATTACTTGATTGGCATATGATATGCTTCTTTTAATTGAGCTTCGGTGTCATGAGCTTAGCGCAACAGTAAATATTTTTATGTGAAGTTGTATTTTTTATAACTATCACATATGTTTTATAACTTGTGGTCCACACTGCTTTTGTTAAACGTTTCAAATTGTTAAATACTTTTCATAATATTATGAGTGAAGCAGTATTCACTAAACGTTTTTTATTCTTGCAAATGTTTTACTTAAACCTATGAATTCACTCAACTTTATGTTGACTGTTTTTAGCATGTTTATCTCAGGTGATTAGCTTTGGACTTCTTTGACGTGCTATGTGGAGTCTACGTGTAATATAATACCATTTATCAAGACTTTATTTCTCATTCATACTCGTTGTCTTTTGAAAACCAAATTATGCTTTTGCTACATTTTATTTTTGCTTTCGCAAATGTTTAATTTCTTTTATATCTTGTAAAACTTATCTATTTTTAAATATTGCAACGTGTTATGATTTTCAAAACGTCCATTAGTGGTCGTTCCCTTTACCTTGTGTTCGAAATATAATGACGTCACGCCCTCGGACACGTATTCCGTCCAGGCCCCGTTTGGGGGTGTGACAGATTGGTATTCAGAGCCAAGGTTATAGAGAACCAGGTAGAATATCTAGGTAGATTATTCTAGGTCTGGTCTATAACCAGTATGTGATCCTGACATGCTTTTATGTGTGCCTTATTCATGTTTTTGCTATGGCATATACCTGAGAACCATTTTTCCTTGAGCATGCTATGATATGGGTTTACCTCTGCCCTGCGTTTATCTTTCCCTGCATTTATGTTGCGCTGCGTTTATTTTTTCCTATAAGCTCTATTTTGCTATGAGCTTACGCTTGTCTTTTCTCTGCGGTTATCTTTTCTCTACGGTCATCTTTTCTCTGCGGTTTACGTTTTACTTATGAATATTTCCCCGATTTCATATATGAAAGTTGTCTACATATATATATCTCAACTTGTCTAAGACATTGTGAATGATGCAATGGTCTTACTAATTTTTTTCTCTTCGCAACCTTATACAATATCGTTTTATACGAAACCCGTCATAGTGTTGGTTTACATGGAATTATGTGTGAATCTAAGTATTACAAGTCTTGTATGGGCGGAAATTGTAATAGGAGGATTGATATGATAATTTCTATGTTAACTCGTTCATAAAGACCTTTATCTTATTTGCTTTAACCATGTACTCATCAACTATTTTGAACTCTATGTCGATCTCCCCTGATTGTTTTACTCCCCGTCTCCGAAGACAAGTTTTAAACACTCGTCCCATACTCATTAGAGCACCTTCATCGTCATGTCATTCACCACCTTAAAGATTTTGTGAGTACGCGTATTGCATCGGAAATTATTAAGTAGGATGATTTATAATCTCTTTATTTGAATGGATTGAGACGCTTTTACATTTAAATAAATAAATTGTAAATCACCGAACCATAAGTTTATCAATTCATTATTTATATAAATTGGCACGCTTCTTTATGCAAATAATGAATTATAAATGAGTGGGCTTAATGGTATCCAATATAACACGAGTATGAGCTCGAACCCGATAATCACCGAAATCCGTTAAAAAGATCTAGAAACACAATCGTGTCTTACCACTCAGTGGAATCTTAAGGCCTCACTTGAACTATCTTATCTCATTCTTAAGTTATTGCTTTTCCCGTTACAAATCCTTACGATCATGAACAGTTTGTGGAGCTAACTGACTTGTGCACACTTGAGCTAATGGATTTGATTCATCCTTGAACTAACGACTGAGTGCAATATTCCACCACCTATTGCATAATCTTTCTCACGAAGTCCTCCCATTTGTTGACCTTTATTATGGGGATATTGTTTCTCAAATTGTCCTCACTCTCTGCATCCCATCACTGTTTGTTATAGTTATTGTTGTTATGTATTCTTATACTTTTATTTTTGATTCACGGCTCCATATGTTTGTGCTATGATTTTCAAATGATTAAAATGAATAATTATTTTAATGAAGATTTCGGATATATAATTTGTTCTTGTTGAGAGGTTGTGAAATTTGTGAGTTGCAACAAAGATGTAACAACCCGAGTTTTCACGACGCATATGACGATCGCAAGTTCGACGTCATTATGATTATTTTATGATTTTTTGTAAGCGAATGTCGACATTTAAGTTTTATTTGTCGTAACTAATTATTTTTGTATTTTATTATGAACAGAAATTTTTAAATATTTATTTTTGATGTTTCACGAGCCAACGTTTACCGCGCGTTCGTTAATCGTTTTGAGTATCGTAAGAATCTACGACGCGCCCCGTTAATATTTTCTTGACCATAAATTATTATTTTTGAACCTTGTCGTCTTCGTTCCTTGTCCGTGACCAAAACTCGCGTTTTATGAACACCCTTTATTTAAATTATGCAAGTATCACTTTTATTAAAATGTTTACATGAGAAATATTGCTAATAAATAAATAAAAAAAAAATTACATTTTTGCATGCTCTAGCCCTCTATAGCCAGCTATGAGCACAAGAACACACACACTCAACTCTTTTTAGTCCCTATGCATAATCATTGCAAGATTACTTCCAAGAATGAATAAAAACCTTTCATATAATCAAGAAAAACACACATAGTTCAAAACTCTTTCTCTCTTCTCTTCCTTTTGGTTTGGCCGAGCAACACACACCACACACACTCACCATTTTAAGTTTAATTTCCCGTGCCTTTTTATGCTTTCCTGTAGTTTTAAGTATATCTTAGTTTAAATTTTTGTAATTTCCTGTAGTTTTAGAAAACCCAATCAAATCCTTCTTTTATTCAAGCATCCAATTGTCAAACCAATAACGTAACCGTCAATTTCACGCATCGTCGGGGAAAAAACGACCCGGGTCCAGTTTCAAACTTTGTGGATAACGAAGCGAGAGACTGATACTTCCGGTAATACTATACTATATATTTGATATAATTAACCCTAAAACGTTGATTATCATTTCCGGATTATTTTCTTTCGCAACCGGTAGTGCATTTAAAATGAGACTAGATGCCATGCTTCATTTGATCTTAGATGAATTATCAGTATTTTGATTTGGATAATGAAATAAATACATATCGGTTCTAATAATAGCGTCTATCATAGTTTAAGTAAAGTGCGACCATGTTATTGGATTATTAGGTAACGAAGTCTATTTTCGGTTTTAAACATTAGTATAACTCAGTATTCTATTGCGACGTATGTTCTAATTTAATCAACGACGTAAGTTTTGGTCTTGGGTTTGATAAGCGAGATGCATTTGGTTTTGTTTTTTTTATGATCCCCAACTAAGTTTGGATCAATCATCCATTTTAAAAAATTTCTCGTGAGAACGGCGTAATAATTATTTTAAATGCGAAGTATACATCTCTACGTAATATTGTCCAAAAAAAATAATATAAGAGCGCGACTATAAAAATTAGAAAGATGTGATTGTTTTGTCGAAATATATCTTCGTAATTTGTTTTGCCTCTTGTGATAAGAGCCTCCACGATTGTATTTATATTTTGTTGGTATGGTAACTATTTGTTTCGATTGACTTTCCATCCGGAATAGTCAAGGCAAGTGGAAATTGTATCATTTGTTTAATTAAGAACGCACAAACCCGCATAATAATGAGAAGCCATCACACCACGAACGAACGAAAAGTCAAGTACGAAAGGACGAGCGCCGAGGACGACACCCTTTTAAGGTGAGTGGAATGTAACAACCCGAGTTTTCACGACGCATATGAACATCGCGAAAGTTCGACGTCATTAATTATTTTACGAGTTTGCGGTAGCGAATGTCGACATTTAAATTTTATTTGTCGTAACTAATTATTTTTGTATTTTATTGTGAACGGAAATTTTTAAATATTTATTTTTGTCTATTTCGCGAGCTAAACGTTTGACCGCTGTGGCGTTATCGTTAAACGTTTGAGTATCTAAGAACTACGAGGCTACGCCCCGTTAATATTATCTTGACATAAATTATTTATTTTAAGACCTTGTCATCTTCATGATCCTTGTCCGTGAACCATAAACAGCGCGAGTTTATGAACAACCCTTTTATTTAAAGTAAAAACAAGAATCACTTTATTAAAAATGTTTACATGAGAAATATTGCTAATAAATAAATTAAAAAAAAAATTACATTTTTGCATGCTCTAGCCCTCTATAGCCGGCTATGGGCACAAGAACACACACACTCAACTCTTTTTAGTCCCTATGCATAATCATTGCAAGATTACTTCCAAGAATGAATAAAAACCTTTCATATAATCAAGAAAAACACACATAGTTCAAAACTCTTTCTCTCTTCTCTTCCTTTTGGTTTGGCCGAGCAACACACACCACACACACTCACCATTTTTGCAATTTGATCTTGCTAACACAATCAAATGATGATCTAAAGCAAAAAGGAACCATGTTTATATTGTTTTTCTCCTCCCCTCTTCTCTTTTTGGTTCGGACGAGCACCCAACCCCAACACCGTTGGTGTTTTGATTTTTCCACTTATCAAATAATGTTTAGGAAGCTCTAGTTTGATCATCCACATATTAAAAAGTGACTTGCAGCAAAGTTTGAGTAAAAGATAAATTTTTATTGAAGCAAAGGAGGTTTCGGGTTGGCTTGGTTTGTTGGATGTGGGTTCGAACCAAGCTAAAGGCCACAAGGAAGTGGTTTTGTTGATTGGTTAATATTTGGGTTGATTTGGTTGATTTAAGTTTGAGTTTGGTTTGGTTTGGTGGGTTTGTGAGCCGTGGCTAAGAACAAGGAGGACGACCCGACGCTTTTATTTTCCGATCTTGCTCCGTAAAGCATCGTGATCACCCTTTTATGTTTATTTCGATTATGTCATTCGTTTGATTTAAATCTTAAATATTTTCTTGGTCACCCAATCGGTTAACTCAAATCGAATCCCGGGATGAGATTCCTTTAAGGGGTGGGTACTGTAACAACCGGCAACTTTCAGAACTTTAAATTACTATTTTACCCTTTGACTTTTTGTGTCCGACTTGTCTTTTTGACTTTTTGACCTTTTACTGCCACATAAAACGATTACCGCATAGCCAGTAAATTTTTGAAACATATTTAAATAATAAATCATAATTATTATTACTTATCTCTCGTTTACAAATTTATTTTTCAAACTTATTTGAAACGAAAACGAGAAGATATCTCGTAAATTATGAAAAACTGCACACAACGCGTACCGACGCGGAAATAATTAAATTATATTTAATTATCGCAATTTATTTAATAAAAATATTTAATATATATTTTTACATTTTATTCAAAACGTTTGTTAAAAACGCGAATATTCGTGTCAAAGTTTTATTTTTACAGACAACGCTTGCCCGTGACACCTAATGGCTAACAAATAAATAATAATCATTTTAAATTTATTTTATAAAAACATTTATAAAATAATAGTCAAGTAAATACTCATTTTCTGGGGAAAAACTATTTTAAACGCAACGGCGCAACTTTCATGTTTTAAATCAACCGTTAACTAGCTTGAACGAGTCCCGAACCATTATTTTACAAAAGATTACACTCTTGGTCCCTGTGAAAATAATTACACCATCACCCCCTAATCTATTATACACTTGAAAATTTATTTTCAAAGTTTCAAGTATATATATGTAAACATTAGGGTTTCACTTCATTTTGTTATAACCCTAGCCAACAACACATACTTCTCCCTCTCCTCCATCTTTTTCGGCTAGATTCCGGTCAGATTCCGGCCACCGCCGCCTACACCTCCACCACTACCACGACTGTAGCAGCCGCTACACGCCACCATCATTGCCGCCACCATATCCACGACACCACATCATCACTACTTCGCCACCCCATCACCATCTTCCCATCACAGCCGCCACTACACACCTCCATCTACTCCCATCCCCTCGCTATGCACGCCACCACCATCATCTCCTCGTCACCATCCTCTACCGCCGCATCTCATCACCTCGTCACCATCCTCCACCGACCACCACACCACCTTCGTCATCTACACCATAGCCGGCTCACCACTACCAGCCGACATCCCCACCTCCACCGAACGCCACCACCACAAACACTTCATCACTACGTCACCGCCTCCACATCCAACCGAAACTACCACCCCTCTGCCCCTTGTACTCTGTAACACCCCACCCAACGTACATTGGATTGCACAGCGGAAATTAGCAATTGGGCGTTACTAAATAGAACCGTTCACCAAGATAATAGAAAATGACCCAAATGAGACGTTTAAACCAACATGTGTTCCATTATTAATCAGAGTTAAAATGCATTAGGTCCCCACAGAATCACAACCACCGTCTATTACAACATTGAAAGACAAATGTTTTCAAATAAAAGACGTTATTTTAACATAACTTAAGACATTGTTTTTGAAAGACCGGAACACATAAGTAGTCTTTCCATAAAATCCATCTCACGCACGACACCTCCACGTCATCGTTGCCTTCAACCTTGGTTACCTGGGAAAAACATGTTTAAAACGTCAACAACAATGTTGAGTGAAATTCATAGAGTTTAAAATAATCATTAAGTAATAAGCTTTGAACACATAATTAGTTCTCGGGAAAACAAAGCAACGAATGCAATGTATAGAAACTTCCTTTCTTTCGCGCAATAAGCTCATGACACTGAACGTTAACAATACATATGGCATTTCATATGTTAAGGTGCCCCAAATCAAGATATTATTGTCATATATCTACTACTTTCTAAATACAAAATGTCCATTTGACAGGGTGGTCACAAGGATTCAGACCCCGGACAGGGTTGTCAAACCCAATAGATTTATTTAATACACTAGCGTTCACCTCACAAGGCGATTAACGGTTCATGAAATAAGGGACTTTGACAATAGCAACTTATGCGGAAACAATCTCATAATCGGGTCCAGCATACCATAAAATCATATGTGTTCGATTTATAAAAAAAACATGTATCCCCCTAGCGGGTTTAAAAACATTTAAAACACTTATAAGCAAGGCTATGAACTCACCTTAATCAAAAGATCTAAATCAATCAAGTCAACCAAGTGCAAGTAACTTCATGTCTTAACAGTGACCTATATAATACATATATAGCGGTACGTGACTAAAAGTATATTAAATCATATATTGCATACTTGCATATATATATTATTATTACGTATATACAATCATATACTACAATCTTCAAGTGCGACGCAAAACATTTCACTTTAACGCATTATCAATATTACGACATTTTTCATAAAGTTTCCATTTTTAGAAAGCTTGCTGAAAGTAAGGATAATATAATCTAACTTAGCATTTCATCTTAATTTAACTAAAATTATGAACCCTTTGCTCATTATAAACTATATTCAAAAGTTTACGCAAGTTTGACTTTCAAAAGTCAAACTTTGTAGTTGACTTTTTACCCCAAAATTAACCAAACTTGACTTTGCCGTAAAACGTTCATTTTTAGGAGTTACAAGGCCCACTTTATATCAAAACGAACGTTAGAACATCCTTTATCATATTTAAAGGCATAATTTAGATTTCAAAAATTTCTTGACTTGCTACGGTCAAGTCAAACTTTCTGGTCAAACATGGTCAACCCAAAACCCATGAAAATGACATTTTCGACATAATCCGACTATCAAAATATGCTTAACTAGTCTATATAATTATACCAAAACCATCAAACTCTATTCAATACTAAAACACGCTTTCAATAATTTCCGCACTTGAATCATCTAGGAATAATCATAATACACGCAATATACACAAATTAATCACATAAGAACACAATTAGAATGCTCACAATGCTATAAGAAAATCAACTATGGCTTCCCCTTGGCCTTTTGAAATCGGATGAACCACAAGACCCAACAAACAAACCTTTTTCAATTAACCAACTTGCTAACAACAACAATCTAACCACTTTGAACACACCCTTATACTCGAAAATTACATGAACCAACCAAAAATTCAACTTCTTCAATACTTATTGCATGTGAGGTTTTTATAGTGGGATTTGTAGCTCTTGAAACAAGGATTAAAATGATATAAATTGATTGTATTGCATGTCGGAAAATAAGCCGGAATATTATGGTGGTGTGGGTGGCCGGTTCGAACAAGAGCAAAAGGACAAGAGAGAGTGCAAATTTTGTAAAAAGAAATACGTGTGTGTGTGTTGGGTCCTATTTATAGGAAAAGAGTTTGGAATCTTGGCAATTTAGGTCCCTCCATCCTTAATCTCTTTTAAAACTAGTACAAGGTCCCTTTTCTTTTATTTAAAATCGGCCAAATGCTCGGGTCACACCACGTTTATAAATATTTTAAATCCGTCCCACTAATTTTACTTTAAAACGTTAAATAAATCGTTAAACCTCATAAAACATGACCTTTAAACACGGTTTTTACAAAAACTCGAGGAAACGCTATAAAATACAAAAATAACATATTTACGCTCTCGGAGCAACAAAATAAATATTTTTGACTTTCTTAAATGCTAAAAACAAATAGAAACTCAATCACGGATTGAAATTACCCTATAAATGGAAATTTTCATCAAACCTTACATAGTATAAACGACTATAATTATTTACTTAGCAAAAATAATTATCGTAGCTCGGGATAAATGTTGACCTGAAACTCGGGTTGTTACATTCTCCCCACCTTTAAGGAGCGATGTCTCGGTTCTTAGCTCGACTTATCCGCTTTACTCGCTTCGTCCTTACTTTTAAAGAGACGAGGGTACTTTTTCTTAATCTGATCCTCACGTTCCCAAGTAAATTCTCGACCTATTTGCGAATTCCAACGAACTTTAACAATAGGTATCCGACTTTGCTTAAGTCGCTTGACCTCTCTATTAATAACTTCCAATTGCACTTCAATCATATGCAACTTATCATCAAGTTGAATCTCCTCTATCGGAACAACAATATCGCCTTTCGCTAAACACTTCTTAAGATTCGAAACATGAAAAGTACTATGAATCCCTTTCAACTCTTCAGGCAACTCCAACGTATAAGCTACAGGACCAACTCTAGCTAATCTTGAATGGCCCAATGTAACGTGGACTTAACTTTCCGCGCTTTCCAAAATGCACAACGCCCTTCCATGGCGATACCTTGAGCAGTACCTTATCACCAACTTCAAATTCCAACGGCTTAGTTCTCTTATCTGCGTAACTCTTCTGGCGACTACTTGCAGTTAACAAACAGTTCTTAATCTGGACAATTTTCTCAGTCGTATCACGGATCAATTCTGGACCGATAAGTTGGCTATCCCCAACCTCACTCCAACAAACAGGTGATCTACATTTCCGTCCATACAGAGCTTCATATGGTGCAGCATTAATACTTGCGTGATAACTATTGTTGTACGAGAACTCGACCAATGGCAAATGGCGATCATATCTACTTCCAAAGTCAATCACACAGGCACGCAACATATCTTCCAGTGTTTGTATCGTCCTTTCACTTTGACCATCCGTTTGAGGGTGGTAAGCGGTACTCATATCCAAATCCGTTCCTAACGCTTTCTGAAGCGATCTCCTGAAATTAGACGTAAAATGGCTATCTCGATCCGAAATGATCGAAACAAGAACATCATTCCTACACACTATTTCTTTTAAGTAAAGTCGCGTGAGTTTTTCCATACTATCCATTTTCTTCATCGGTAGGAAATGAGCTGATTTGGTTAGTCGGTCGACAATAACCCGAATCGTATTGTACCAACTTGGCGTTCTTGACAGTCCGCTCACAAAATCCATAATAATCCTTTCCCACTTCCAAACTGGAATCTTAGGTTGTTGAAGCAACCAGACAGTTTCTGATGCTCGACTTTAACCTTAGCACAAGTCAAACACTTACTAACATACGTGGCAATATCCGCTTTCATATTCAGCCACTAATACAACGACTTTAAATCTTGATACATCTTATCCGATCCCAGATGGATGGAATACTTGGACTTATGTGACTCATGCATAACAAAATCTCTCAATCCACCGAATCGCGGCAACCATACACGATTCCCAAAACAACGCGTTCTATCGGGGCGAAACTCGAATAGTTGCTTAATCAATCTCCCCAAATTTTCTGCCTTTCCATTTTCTCTTTTCATCGCTTCCTCCTGAGCTTCACGAATCTGCTTAGGTAAATCATTGTGAACAATCATCATCAAAGCTCGTACACGTAATGGCTTATTCCTTTCCTTCCGACTTAAGGCGTCAGCCACAACATTCGGTTTTCTAGGATGATACCGTATCTCACAATCATAATCACTCAACAACTCAATCCATCTTCGTTGTCCCAAGTTCAACTCTTTCTGATTCAAAATATATTGTAGGCTCTTGTGATCGGTGAAAACCACACACTTCGTTCCATACAAATAATGTCTCTATAATCTAAGAGCAAAAAGGACAGCTCCTAACTCCAAATCGTTAGTAGTGTAATTCTCTTCATGAACTTTGAATTCTCTATAAGCATATGCTATCAACTTCTCTCTTTGCATCAACATGGCTCCGTAACCTTTAAGTGATGCGTCATAATACACCACAAAATCTTCTGTTCCCTCGGGCAACGCTAACATCAGTGCACTACACAACTTATGTTTCAATGTCTGAAAAGCTTCCTCTTCTTCTTTTCCCCATTCGTATTTCTTATCTTTCTGAGTCAATTTAGTCAGCAACTTAGAAATCAAAGAAAAACCTTCAATAAACCTACGATAGTAACTAGCCAATCCTAAAAATTGTCTCACCTCCTTTGGCTTCGTCGGTGCAGCTTAACTCTTAATGGCTTTGATCTTGGCAGGATCAACATGAACACCACTACGATCAATTACATGACCCAGAAATTGTACCGAATCTAGCCAAAAATCACACTTAGAAAACTTGGCGTACAATCTTTCTTTCTTAAGCAGCTCCAAAATAATCTTCAAATGCTTCCCATGCTCTTCTTCGTCCTTAGAATAAACCAAAATATCATCGATGAAGACAATGACGAACTTATCAAGAAACGGCTTGCATACTCGGTTCATCAAGTCCATAAACACAGCAGGCGCATTAGTCAATCCAAACGGCATCACTTGGAACTCAAAGTGACCATACCGAGTTCTAAATGCAGTAATTGGAATGTCTTCCTCTTTAATGCGTAACTGGAGATATCCTGATCGCAGATTGATCTTAGAATACACGCTCGAACCTTGCAGTTGGTCAAACAAACATCGATTCTCGGAAGAGGATAACGATTCTTGACAGTTAACTTGTTCAACTCGTGATAATCTATACACATTCTAAAAGATCCATCTTTCTTTTTCACAAACAACACTAGTTGGGGAAAACTAGAAGGGGGGTTGAATAGTTTACCGCTTTTTAATTTAAGGTTTTAAAGTGTTTGTAAAAATTCTAGATTCAACTTTATGTGAATTCAACACTTGCACAATATGAACAACAAACTTATCTAAACAATTAATAGGATAGTATGAAAAAATAATGTAAGACAAGAGATAAGAGTAAGAACAATCAAACCACAACGCGAGGATTTATAGTGGTTCAGTAATGAAGCACCTCTTCGCCCTACTTCACTCCTCGAGCACCTAACTCGAGAGTTTTCTTCACTATGTCAACAAGCTCCCTTATGGCAGAGAAAACCTTACATAACTTTCGCTTATCTTGATTTTCGACACTAAGCTAGATGTTGAGTTCTAATCTTAGCTAGAACCAATATACCACAACTTCACAACTTCACAACTTCACTATACAACTTTGCTTCACGACTTGATCACGACTACACATCTTCTTCACACCTTAGTTTTCTTTACACCACTACTTCACCAAGCCACTACTATAATCACCCTTAACTAACACTACTAGGAAAGATCACCAAGATCAAACTATAGTTACAACAATCACCAATATCTAACAACTACACAACTTTACAAGATTTACAAATGATTTACAAGTTATGATATGGATGCAATAAGATTACAAAAACACACAAAGGTGTAATACTTCTTCACTTGATGGTAGGAAGTATTCTTCTCTTGCACTTGAGGATTTGAGCTTGGATCACTTGGAAATAAAGCTTTATGATTAAATGCTCAAAGGATTTTAATGAGATGTGTGGGCTGTTTTTGATCAGAATGAATGAGTGCAAAAGGTGAGAAAATAGTGGGGAATAGTCCAGTATTTATAGGACATTCTGGAGGAGCGTCTACCTATGGGCAGTCCCCTTAAATAAGTAGGCGGTACTCTTAAAGATAAGGGGGCCGCCCGTGTATTTAAGGGGGCCGCCCTAGACTAGGCGCTCCCCAGTTTGTCCTTTTGTGTAGGAGAATTTTCTAGAACTTTCTAGCCCGTTTTAGTCTGAAATTGAATTTCACACAGTTTATTTTGAATAAAAATTTCTTTTTAATTGTAGAAAATGTTTGTAATATTTATAAAAAATGTTATAAAATTTATAAAAGTGTGAAGTTGAATAAAAAATTTCCTTTGTCATAAAATGCATTAGAATTTATTTATTCATACCTTAAGTGATATATTTTTGAATGAAAATTTACTACTAATTAACTTGTTTATCGTTTATTTTACATTGAACGTTTTTATATTTTATGTTATCATAAACGTATTAGATGGTGAAAAAAATATTAATATTGTTTTTAGGCATTATTTCTATCAACATTGTCCCCTCCTTTTTGATGATTACAAAAATTTAAACTCATTAAATGTAAATCTATTTTTAAACAAGTATTTAGTGAGTTTTATGTCATTTCTCCCCCTTTTTGTAGAATCAAAAAGGCATCGTCGAGAATTGCTAGTAAAATCGACAGAATAAATGCTCCCCCTTGATGGTGTACCCCCCCTCTTCGAGGGCCACTAAGAATCGAGCTATGGGTTTCTGCTACAAAAAACGAGGTGTAGAACAATACAAATATTTATAAACATGTACAAATAAGGAAGGAAAATATGACAAGTGCAAGCAAACATAAAGCAACCGATATTTATTCATTTAGGACAATGTGTGTGACTTCACACCAAGATACAATAAAGAAAAACAAATATGCTTTTAGAAAATATTAAATAAATAAAAAAATCCTAAAATAGGCCATAGAAGGATTTTTTTACTTGCGTTGCGACACAAAAGGGTTTGTCGATTATTTGGAGGCATATTATGAGGAATAGTTGGTCAGAGAGTTTGGAGCGGGGCGGTTGTGGAATGGGTAAATCTCTTTGAACTCTTTTTTGCCTTTTTATTTTTTTTCTTTTTTTTTTTTAGGTGGTGGATGAGGTTAAGGTGAGGAGGAATTCAATCCAATTGATATCCTTACTTAAAGCAAGGAATTGTTTTTGGGTGAAGATGCAACAAGGGCAATACCCAACATGGGTTTCAACTTGGTTGATGTTGAGGGTGTGTGGTAGGTTTAGAGAGTAAGGTGATAAGGGAATGTTATTTTGTTGTCAAGTAGAGATGCATGGCTAAGGAGGTTTGATAGGTCTACGTGTGATTAATGTCATCAACTGGCTTTCTCTACTTGGAGATAGACGGGTGTGTGTGTTGAGTTGGTTGTCACTTTGAGGTGGAGCTTGAGTTGAGGAAAATGTGATTTGATTGGTGAATATAGGAAGTTGAGGATGTGTGACACTTGTGTTGATGTGGGAGTATTCCTTAATGTAAGGAGTTTGGGGCCACTTTAAGGTGGAGGTCGCTGAGTGTAGTAACATGTGAATTGATGGGTGAGATGGGAAATGGAGGATGTGAGACACCTTGTGGTGATGTGGTAGTGTTCTTGATGTAAGGATTTGGTAATGCTTGATTGGGGTGATTGTTTTCTTGAGATGGTTGATGATGAGGAGTGAGTGGTTTTGGCATTGGTGTAGGTAAGTTTACATTGAGCCCATTGGATGTGTTACAAGGGTTTAGTTTCTTCCTCCAAATGGGTTTCACACTCATTTTGGCTACCCTTGATGGTTTGGATGTGGGTTTGTTAGGAGATGTCATTGGTGAGGATGATTGTGATGATGATGGATGAGAATGTATTTATAGTGGAGGAGAGGTTTAAATTGGGAAGAATGAACATTTAAAGGATCAAATCCAAGAAATGTTTGTGAATTAAAGGGAGGTGAAAATATTGTTTTACCCGTGTTTGCCTAGGCCGGTCCCCTTAATTATGGGCCGGTCCCCTTAAAATTAAGGGGGCCGCCTACTGGCATTTCCCAGATTTCCTAAAATTTGATTTTTCTTAAAATTTTGTGTGAGGGTTTCTGTTTTGGTGGTTAATTTGCAGCAAGTCCATCCTTTTATGGCAATTAAGATTTTTAGCACATAGCACTTAAGCATTCAACATTCTACATATGTATGACAAGATGTAGGATAACCTATTTCACATAATTTTGGCATATACTTATATATGAATTGAAGATCATAAGGGTGAAGAACATATGAAATAGTAACTAGATATAATACACAAAGAATTTTCCTTGATAAGGGGGTTAAGTTAAAAAAAACGAACCAAACTTTTGTGCAAATCCTAGTGTGTGCCTAAGTGCGACAAATGTGGAGTAGCGATTATTTCGACACTAAGACATGTAAAACCTAAGAAATAATCCAAGTGCTCCTTGATTTAATTTTGCTCAACCAAGATTGTCGTAAATATATATTAGATTATATACTTTTGACAACAAGTAAGAGAACATTATGCATATGTGAAAAATGTTTTTAGCATATCTCAATAACATGTGATAATTGATTTTCATGTGCTCCTAGTTGTGAGAAAGACTTTTTGGAAAATAATAGATTGGGATTATTGTATATATGTATAATGATATATGCATTTGGATAGGAGGATTTGTAAAAGTTTGCTTATAGACTTTTCCCAATCTTGTGATTTTGTGCAAAATAAAAACCTAGACACAAAGAGAAAAAGAAAAGAAAAAAAATTTATCTATCAGGTGAGTGGTCCCCAAAAAATTAAGGGGGCCGCCCTTTATGAATTAAGGGGGCCACCCCCTGTTAAAAAAATTTTCTCAGATTTTTGACAATTGGTCCATTGATGATTATCATTTCATTATTATGCCAAAAACTTAATCAATTTGTTCCATCATTCCTAGACCTAGACGTAAGTAGATAAAAGGCTCACGTTTAATTGGTTTAGTTAGAATATCGGCTATGTTGTCTTCTGATGAGACCTTTGCTATAGAGATATTTCCTTTTTGAACATTATCATGAAGGAAGTGATGGCAAATCTCAATGTGTTTTGTTCGTGAGTGTTGAACGGGATTCTTACTTAAGTCTATAGCCCCTTTGTTATCACACATTATTGGAATGTTATCTAACTTAACGTCATAGTGTATGAGAGCTTGTTTCATCCATAGAGCTTGCTGACATGCCTTTCCGGCGCTTACGTATTCCGCTTCGGTTGTGGAGATGGCAAGAGCGGTTTGCTTCTTCGAAAACCAAGATGTTAGACAAAACCCATAAACGTGCAAACACCACTAGTGCTCTTGCGATCTACGTAATCTCCTGCATGATCCGAATCCGCATACACTATTGTTTCTATGTCGGATCCCTTAGGATACCATAATCCTAAATGCGTAGTGCCTTTAATGTATCGGAAGATATGTTTAACCGCTTCTAGGTGAGAGGTTTTGGGATCCTTTTGAAAGCGGGCGCAAAGGCAAACACTAAACATGATATCGGGTCTACTCGCCGTTAAGTATAATAAACTATATATCATGCCTCTATATTTGGTATTATCTACGGACTCACCTTCTTCGTCTCTTGTGAGTTTGGTTTCTGTAGACATAGGAGTTTTTATTGGCTTAGAGTCTTCTAGTCCAAATTTCTTAAGCATTTCCTTAATATATTTTGATTGATTAAATATATTTCCCCGTTGTCCACGATGAAGTTTAATGGATTTATTTGTAATCCTAAGAAGTATTAGTTCCCCTTCATATCATTTCGAACTCATCATGCAACTGATTCTTATGGCAAAGTCATCAGACTTTTCTTGACAAAGTTGATCCGATTGTATGTTCATCATACATATTATTGGACATTATGAGAATGGATCTTTTTTTTAGTGAAGAGTATGTAATCTACCATTTCCATGGAGTTAATTGTTTAATAGAAAAGGCTTGTAATCGATCATGCTAAGCTTTGGGGTTGTTTTAGGACCCATAAGAGCTTTTTTAAGTGTATAGCCATAATTAGGTTTGCGAAGGTCAATGAAATGAATCCCGGTGGGATTGTACCACGTAAAACCTCCTCATTGATAAAACATTAAGGGGAATGTACTCTTCACTTCCAATTTGTAATAAAAACCTTTTTTAAAGGTCTAGTGAGCAGCATAAGCCAAAAGTATTTTTATGGGACTATTGTCTAGCTACGGGTTGCATATGTCTCGTAATAATTAATTCCTTCTTGTTGATTATAACCTTGGGCGGGATCTAACCTAGCTTGTTCTAGTTACGACCCCATTTTCACGAGTGTATTTATATACTAACCTTTTGTTCCTTATGATGAGTCATCAACCATGAGATTTGGGACTAGTTCCCAAACCTCATTTGTTTTAAATTGGTTTAGTTCCTCTTGCATGGCCATTACCTAATTTCATCTTTTAATGCCTCATTTATATTTTTAGGTTCTAATGTGGAAATAAAGCAAAAAAATTGCTTTTGTCTTGAGCTTGCGACCTAAGAGTTCTTTGATTTAGATTACCAATAACATTTTCTAGGGATGGTTTTAGATTCTTTTAATATTTATAATTTGATGATTTTCTAATGAGATGTCTTTTTTTTATTTTGCAAGTCATAGCCTCTGGTTTTTGTTTTACTAACCTCAATAGCTTCTTCTTTGACTAACTCATCATCTTCTAATGGTGATATTTTAGGCGGGGGAGGAGTTTCATCGAATGTTACATTCAATGACTCTTCAACTTTCATTGTTTGTTTGTTAAGTATTATGTAAGCTTTACTATTTTGCGAATATCCTAGGAAGACACCTTCGTATGACTTTGGGTCAAACTTGGTGAGGTAATCTTTTGTATTAAGAATAAAACATTTACTTCCGAATACTCTAAAATAGTTAAGGTTTGGTTTCCTACCTCTTAACAACTCGTATGGAGTTTTTCCTAAAATACGTCTAATGGAAACTCTATTAATTATATAGGTTGATGTATCGACCGCATTACACCAAAAATTTTGAGGAATGGATTGTTCGTTTAACATGGTTCTACTCATTTCTTGTAGAGTGCGATTTTTTCTTTCTACTACCCCATTTGATTATGGAGTACGAGGAGCGGAAAAATTGTGAGATATCCTATTTAAATCACAATAGTTTCCGAATTGTACTTCATTATCAAATTCCCGACCATGATCCGTTCTACTGTTAACAATGGTTATCCTAATTTGTTTGGATCATTTTGCTAATATTTTTGAATTTTTCGAGGAGCTTCGGTTTTATTGCTAAAAATCTAGTCCTCGTGAATCGAGAATAGTCATTTACAATTATAGGTATAAACGATTCCATCCTAACTTTGTATGGTCGGAGGGCCTTCCAAATAATGTGAAGTAGTTTTAAGCATTTAGTTGTTGAAACTATATTTTTAGCCTTGTGATTTGCATGAGCTTGTTTTCCAATTTTGCAAGCATCACAAAAATGTCAGTCGTATTTTAGTTTGGGTAGGTTTCTAACTAGTTATTTAGATGCTAATGATTGAATTAATTGCATATTAGTGTGACCTAATCTCCTATGCCATAGTGTGGAGTTTTCGTCCAATGTTGTAAGGCATATTTTATCTTCCGGTTTATTCCTGTCTTCAATACATATATTCCTTCTTTCCTAATTCCTTTACTTATAACCTTTTCGTCTTTTGATTATCTTCGGTTATCGTGTTCCGGTAGATATTTACTTTTGCATTTGTTAACACATATTTCTCTTCATAGCCCAAAGTTGTATGTTAAGTTATCTACGTGCTCAACATTTTTAATTATTAGGGAGTCTTGAGAAATCATACATTTGCCTATGATTTTACCGCGCAAGTTGCTTCCAAAGATTATGTTTCCTCCGTTGTATGCTTTGTATGAAGAAAACAACTTTCGATTACCGGTCATGTGTTTTGAGCATCCACTATCTTTAATCCACTCATCGGGTTCCAAGTTTATTCCTAAGCATATTTCATCGATGCGCTTGAGGCTACAAGACAGTTCTTCTTTTAGTTCTTTTCCATTTCATCTTCTCCATTATCGCTCCATGCTACTCTAATAAATGCTCTTTGATCGTTGTTCTTTGGCGGCTTTGAACATTCACCAATGAGATGATTTGGATCACCACATCTAAAACATTTCTTTTACTTTACACCATACAATTATTTCTACGTCTTGGAATATTTTTCTTTCGCCTTGTGGTTGTCTTTCTAATCTACTCGCCTCTTGAAGAATTTCTTGATTTCTTTTACGGCCATAGCTTACTCTTCTTCTTCACAACGGAGCTTGAGCTATCTTCATCTACTTACTTCCTTTGTCACCTTTAATGCAAGAGATCTAACTTTGTTTTTTTTTTTTTTCTTTCCTTTGGACATTTTGAAATCTTTCGCCTTTTGACCATTTTGAGAATCTTTCTTTATGTCCTCTTCATAAACTTTCAGTTTCTAATAAGTTCGTCAAGATGTAGTTGTAGATTCTTTGATTCTTCAGTTGCCGTGGACTTTTTGGGCGCATTTGGATGTAATGCCATAAGAAACTTCCTAACACAATTCTTTCTAGAAAAACCTTCATCGAGTGCTTTTTGAGTAGTAATAATAGTGTTAAATTTTGCAAAGACATTATCTATTGATTCCTCTTCTGGAATCGTAAATTGTTCATATTGTTGAACAAGAAGATCTATTGTTAGCTTTGACTTGATTATTACCTTGATGGGTGGATTAACACGTATCCAAAATTTTTGCGGTTGGCACATAAAATTCTTTGTAATTCTTTACGTGGCAAAGCATTATAAATTACCATTTTAGCTCATTATTTTTAGCAAGTTTCTTTTTAAGATCATCATTTTGTTTATGAAAAGGTACAACTTCATCCTTTTTAGTTTCGGGATTATTTTGAATAGGAGGAAAATCACCATCGGTAATAACATGCCAAAGATCTAGATCTTTTGATTTCACATAAGTTTCGAATCTATTTTTCCAATAAATGAATCCATCACTTTCAAATAGTGGTGGTCTTTGCATAGATTGCCCTTCTAAATATTTTTCCGATTCCATAGATCGATTCAAGTTTTAAAATACAATTTATTTTAAAAATCTTGTTTGACGTGGCTTTGATTCCAATTGTGGAAAACTAGAAGGGGGGGTTGAATAGTTTATCGCTTTTTAAATTAATATTATGCTTGTTTATAAAAATTTAGATTCGACTTTGTGTGATCTCAATATGAACTTTATGTGAAATTCAATTCTTGCACATTATAACAGATACCTAATCTAAACAATTAATTAATAGTATGAGAAAGTATGCTAGACAAGAGATAAGAGTAAGAACAATCAAACCACAACAAGAGATAAAAGTAAAGAAGGCACAACTCTTCGCCCTACTTCACTGCCCCGAGCACCTAACACCGAGAGTTTTCTTTAATATGGCAAACAAGCTCCCTATGCACAGCAACCCGTACATAAACGTTGCTTTAAACCGATTTAACTGACACAAGCAAAATTCGATTCTAATCTTAGCTAGAACCAATCTATTACAACACAACTTCACGACTTGTTCACGACTTCACAACTTCACGACTTCTTCACAACTTCAAGACTTCTTCACAACACTACTTATATAACAACTATCTAACACTACTGGGTAAGATCACATGTCTAACTAATACATACAAAGATCGCCTAAGATCTAGCAACTTATAACAGCTTTACAAAATTTACAAAAGATTCTACAAGAATATGATATTATTGAATTATGTTTTGCAACGAGAATTAAATTAACAACACACAAAGAGTAATACTTCTCACTTGATGATAAAAGTATTCTTCTCTTGCACTTGAGGAATTGAGCTTGGATCACTTGTAAACAAAGCTTTATGATTAAATGTTCCAGAAAGATTTTTAGAGAGGATATTGGTCTGTATAGGGCAGAAAGAATGATTGCAAAATGTGAGAAAATAGTAAGAAAATCCAGTATTTTATAAGATAACCCGTTGGGGAAGCGTCTACCTAGGGGCTGTCCCTTAATATGATGGGCGTTTCCCATTTTAAAATTAAAGGGGCCGCCCTGTATTTTAAGAGGGCCTCCCTAGGCTAGGGTCTCCCCAGTTTGTCTTTTATGTAGGGATAATTTTCTAAAACTTTTCTAGCCATTTTAGGTCCGAAAATTTGAATTTCATAATGTTTATTTTGAATAAAATATTTCTTTTATTTGTAGAAAATGTTTTTTAATGTTTATAAAAATGATTACAACATTTTATAAAAGTTTGAGGTTGAATAAAAATTTCCTTTGATCATAAAATGCATTTAAGCATTTATCTTATTCATACCTTTAAGTTGATTATAAAAGTATCGAATGATATTTTACTACTCATTACTTGTTTATGTTTAGATTTTTACATTTGAACGTTTTTTATATTGTGTATTTACAAAACGTAAAGATGTGAAAAAATATTAATAATGTTTTTAGGAATTATATTTTGTCAACAAGATACTAATGAATATTGCCAAAAATAGTCATGAGATTTTAAGGATTTGAGGGGCTGTTTATGCAGCTTATTTTAGGAAAAGTCATAGCTTAATTTAGGATAAATTTGGTTGGATTAAGCTTAGCACATTATAAGTTCAATCTATTTTTAGGTTGTAGCCTTAGAATTTGCTTATTGAGCCTTTAAATTAAGCTACAAATCTGTCTTTAATGCCAAATAAAAGCTAAAAAGCTAAACATGCTAGTAGCAGTATCTGTCTTTCTCAAATTCTTTTTCTAGCTTATTTCTTATTCTAATTTGTTTAAGTCTAGCTTATTTAAGTCTTTTAGGTATAGAGGTTCATCTGTTTTTGGTTAGTAGCTTTTTCTGAAGTGTTTATTTGTTTAAATATATAGCTTAAAATTTTGTATAAAGTCCTTTTAGACTTTTCTATGTCTGCTGTCTATATGTTTTTAGTGGTTTTTCAGCTTATGAATTTGCTTATTTTTTATCCTTTATGCTTATTAGGTCTAAGTGTAGATCTGTTCTTAGTTTTTTAGTCTTATATTAGCTTATTGGTCTTTTAGTGCTTATAAAAGCAAACAGTTTTAATTAAGTCAAATGGTTTTCAATAAGCCTAAACTGTCACCTTTTTCAGCATTTATCAAGCTTATTACCAGTAATAAGTTTTTTTTAAAGTTGCTTATTTTCACGTGTTCATTAAGTATTTCCAAAAAGTTTTCTAAAAGAAAAATAAGTGCAAAACTAAGGGCCAGGACTCGAACCTGCGACCTTAGCTTTACACATACACACACACATTTACCACTGCGCCCTTGGGTCTTTTTCGTTAGATCATTGGGCCAGTTTTCTTATAAGCCCTTTTTGTAGCTTTCAGCTTTCAACCCTAAATAGCTTATTACCAGCTTATTCAAATAAGCTGGTAAACCTATTTTATTTTTCTTAGGATTAGATTAGTTCAAATTAATTTTTGTGATTTTTTTAGATTTTTATAAAATAGTTTAATATTTTTAATAATATTTTTAGATTAAATTTGTTTTTAATTCATAAAAAAGTAAATAAAAATCAAAAAAATATAATTTTATTTTTCTAAAATTATTATACATTCTAACGTTTACTGTAGTACTTTGTCTCACAACTTGAACAGTAACCACTTTTTAATATTATTTAATAACGAGTGAACAGTAACTTCAATATTAAATTAAACTAATACTACCAACATAATATGATAACTTCCACCATTATAACTCTCCCACCGTCTAAAAACTCACACAGCACCAAGAAAAACACACACACACACACACAAAAGTCACCATCCATCACCGAAATCTACTGATTCAGTTTTCAATCAAAAATTAGTTATGTAAGTTTACAACCCTAATTAGACTTTTGATTTTGAGTGTTTTTATATTTTTGATTTTGGGTTTTGGGTTTTGTGTTAGGTACCTTGGAGATGTCGGCGCATCTCAGTGAGGTGCGGCAACAGAGATTTAGTAGGAGTGTTTAGGAAGCTTATTGTAGGGGCTTATCTCAAAACACACCGACACACACGAAAACACCAACACCAGACACCAAACTTCACCAAAAAATTATATTGTCATCGTCTCTTTTAGTTTTAACTGCGATGCAGATTATGCAAGCCCTGCCAAGTATGTGGCTCTCTCTATCTTAAAAATGGGGGTTTTGGTTTTTTAATTGATTCTGGTATTTGTTGATGTTTTTGAATGAGAAGCACTTTTTATGAGTGTCTGAACTTGGGATGGAGATGATATGATAAAGAACGTATGAGATTAATCAAAAGAGGTTCCAGGAAAAGAGGTTCCAGGTATAAAAAAATTATTTCTTTTTTTTGTTGCAAGTCGAATATATATGCATTTTATATAAAAAAGGTTAAAGATTAGTGCTTTTATTTGTTTTCGTATGTTTTGCTAATTTGGTTTTGTTTTCTTGGATTAAAGATTATGGTACTGTAAGTTGTGTCTTAGTACTTGATTTTAATCAAGATAACACATACTATTTGTGAGAAGGGTGTAATTAATTTTTTGGCAGGTTCGTAAATTGATCCTCATTCTTCTTCGGTTTAGGTTCTTTCTTCTACTTAGTTTTGCACGAATCTGAAACAAAATTTTGAACAAGTGGTTAAAAAGGTAGAAATCTTTTTAAAAATGTTTTATTTGTTGGATTAAGTTTGTGCAAGTATAAAGTATTTAGTTATGGATTTATATGTTTTATTTGGTTATAGCGAAGTGAAGAACGAGATGTGATGGTTAAAAAGTTTATCCCATTTAAAAAGGAAATGCAGTTTTCTAGGCTTTTGCAAAATGGTGCTAATGATAAAATGTCTAGGAAACAAGGAATATGCTGGTCTCCGGATTTGCATACACGCTTTGTGAATGCATTTCAACAACATGGTGGTTCTGAAGGTTAGTTTTTTAAAACTTTTTTTTTTAACGACAACTTTATTAAAAAAACTAGCAAGGAGCTAGAAAGACATTACAAAGAAATAAGATAGGGGTTTTTTAACCAATACTCCCAAGAAAAAACCCTATTACATCTACTAGAACACCATAAAAAGGACCAAGAAACAATGTCATCAAAAATCGTCGAACGATTAGGAGGCGAAGCGTCAAAGACCAACTGATTTCGAAGCCTCCAAATCCGCCACCAAGCAACATAAAAAACACCTTCTAAAATAGACTTGAGACGGGAAGAAAGTCGAAAGGATAAGAACCAAGCATCCCAATCCGAGAAAGAACAAATCTCCTGCCAATCCAAATCCCACCAACGACAAATTTTACGAAGAACAACCCGAGCCACGTCACATCGAAAGCAAACATGCTGAACATCCTCCATAGCAGCATTACAAAGTGGACACAGATGGGAATCCAACAAAACACCTCTATGGCTAAGATTGACTCTAGTAGGTAACCTATCACGACGAGCACGCCAAGAAAAAACATTAACTTTAATGGGAATGAATTTTACCCATCTCGTTGCAACATCCGACGAAGGGAGAAACAAGTCATCAATAAAGTTTCTGATGACTTTAACCTTGAACTCTCCATCTCCCGACAAATCACAAGTCCACCTATCTTTGGAAGACGAGAGGACAACCGAGTTCAGAATTGAAGAAAGGTCATCCCACTGCTGCCGCTCAGCTCCATCACGCACGTCCCGGCGAAAAGAAGCTGAGACCGAAGAAGCTCCCATTTTATTAGCCACCACAATCTCCTTATCCAATTCGAGAGCAAACAAACGGGGAAACTGAACACAAAGAGGGGCATCAGCTAACCATATATCATACCAAAAACTAGTACAAGACCCGTCCCCAATCCGCTTCTTACAATGCGAAGAAAAATCAAAACCAGAATCTTTCAAAGATTTTACTTCACGTAAAATAGAGCACCAAATCGAGGGTTGATCGGTCACATGAAGATCAAACTTTGAGCCATAAATCGCTTGAATAACTTTACACCATAAAGAGCCATCGCCAGAAATGAAGCGCCACACCCACTTCAACAAAAGAGCACGATTCAACGCGAAGAAACTCGAGACACCAAGACCACCGTTCAGTTTGGACGCTAAGACATTGTCCCAAGCTACCCACGAAATCTTTCTATCCGAAGAATCAACACCGTTGAAGAACTTACTACGGATAGATTCCATAGTCTTCAACACGCCTTTTGGAACCTTAAAGATTGACATATAATAAATTGGAGAGGCCCCAAGAACGGATTTAAGAAGGGTCAATCTGCCGCCTATGGAAAGGGTTTTAACCTTCCATTTAGATAACCGGGCTTGGAGTTTGTTCACCAAGCCAACCCAAGCCGACTTCCGAGACATACACTCCCCAACCGTCACACCAAGATAACGAAAAGGAGTGTTCAAAACAGCACACCCGATCCTATTCGCCGCCTGCACAACAACATTCTGAGAAACCCCGACACCCAAGACTTGGCTCTTAGCAATGTTGATCTTAAGACCCGACGCAAGATGGAAGCAATTAAGAACTTTAACAATATTATGTAAGTTCTGTTCGGACCACTCTCCAATGAACATGGCATCGTCAGCATAAAAAAGATGAGAAATATTAACCGAGCCATGCAATTGAAAACCTTTAAACAGCCCATCATCAACAACACGGGAGAAAGAGATATGTAACGACTCCATAATAAGAATGAAAAGATAAGGGGCCAACGGATCACCTTGTTTCAACCCACAACAAAAAGGGAACTCGGACGTTGGGCTACCATTAACCAATATGGAAGCCATGGAGGAAGTAAAAGTACCACGGATCCACCTACACCAATTCGGCCCAAACCCAAACGCCTCATGATGAATATCCAAGGATAATCACCGAACAGAAATCATACGCCTTAGCAAATCAAACCTTTTTAAAAACATAGCTTGCTTCTTTTTTTCTCTTACACCAGTTTACACATTATTTAAGATAAAGAGGACCGTTCCAATATTTGTCTATTAAGCAACAAAGGCCGAATGATTCGCGGAATAAATCGGATTTATAACAGTAGCCAAACGATTAGCTATAAGACTTTAGTGATTCACTTATAAACGATCCAATCAAACTGATAGGCGGAAAAAATCATTAATGACTTAGCATCATTGACGTTAGAATTAAGGCGATGAATGAAAGAGAGTTACACCCCCATTGGAAACGTACCAGTACTTAAAAAAAATGTCGAACGCATCCGCCATAAAATCCGCTCGACAAGGGACTCAATACTTTCTAAAATTCAAACGTATAACCATCGGGGGCCAGGAGGGACTTTTTCCTCGCCAGTTCAAACAGCCTTACGAATTCCGTTCCCTCGATCTGCCCTATCCAGCTCATCCACCTGATCCGAAGATATATACCGATTATGAAAGAGGAGCAAGCATTTAAGTTTGTGACGTTCTGACACTGGATTGTGAAAGCGAACTCTCAAAGTGATTCTTAAATGCCTCCTTCTCACAATACTTGGATCAGTACACCAAAGGCCCTCAACGAAAACAACCGCGAATCGCCAAATGAGAAAAAACCTTTTCTTATTAATAATACCATGAAAGAATTTAGGAATTCTCTTCTCCTTCGAGAGCTCCATTTGATTTTTAGATTTTGAACCAGATCCTTTACCTCCAAAAAGTTTTAAATATCTTGCAGCCGTCGGTTTAGATCCATCCGATTTAGAAGGATGTCATCAGAAACGTTTCCCCTTTCCAAGTCTTTATCAATAGAGATCAAATCATTCTGTAGGGAATTCTTTGCGTTATGAAGATGAAACTTTTTATCTTTAACCCATAAACGGAATATTGACTTAAGGTCTTGCAATTTCTTCTTGAACCTAACCATAGCATTGGAAATCTGAATGCGAAAATGCAACCACGCCATTGCTTCCACATCGAATCAAAACCTCCATTCCTAACCAAGATTGATAGAACCGAAACGGAGTCGGACCAAAATCAGACGAAACTTCCCTCAAAAGAATAGCAACGATGATCGGACAAGTGACGGTCAAGACACAAAGCTGAAATAGACGGATATAGAGTGATAATACACTTCCGTATAAGAAAGCGATCTAATTTCTCCATTTTGGAGGTCTGGCTGAGGGATGCGAACCAGTAAGGAGTACCTTCCAACTTAACATCCACAAGACTCAAAAGACTCAATAAAAAACGATCAAAAACCGTGCATAGAAAACATTGAAAGACGAACCATGTCTTTCATCCTTTTAGTCCAACGTCATTAAAGTCACCCATTTAATAGCTTCGCGTTTCATCTCCGTTACAAGATTAGATAAAATCCAAAGAGCCTTTTGCTCCCTGGCTGTTGAGGAGGTTAAACCGCAACCAAAAGAATTCTTGACATTACGAGGTATCCATGTCGCCGTAAATAGCTATAAATTATCTGAAATAGTAGCGCCATCTTTCTTGAAGATAGTAAAGCCTCCCAAATACAAAAGAATTACCACCAGAATTCCCTACATGAGATCACTTGGCAACAAAATCAAAGTGTGAATTTCCCTAGGGACCTTTACGTCCATATGAGAAATACAATCCATTTTGTCTTTGGCACGCTAATAAAATTGATCCTTTGCTTACAATTTAACTCCATTATACCCAATCCTGTTTTGTCTTGTGCCAAAGACCTTGAATATTAAGAGAAGAACTATTATTTAAAAACATCTTCATCTCTTGTGAGCAATAATGCGTTCCCATTTCTTTCAAACACCCATCCAAATTATAACCCATAGAATGTCCAACCTGAACCATGGTCATCCAAAAATGTCAAGAATAGTGCCACTCGTTATAGAACTTTATGTGAAAAAGGAAGAAACTGATTCTCCAATTAGAGGATTCATGGACCTCCTGGTGATATGGTCCATAAGCCTTAGCTTCACACCCTAGGGAATATTCACCATGTCTTCTCCATTAATTAGTAGGGACATTTTCAAAATCTCACCAAAATTAGGTGCTGTCACAGAAGTTTTAGGGGTTATAAAAACCAGGAGGAGGAGGATGCGTGATTAAAGAGGGTTCCCGCATCCACGATCGCCTTTAGCGGGAAGTTATTTCAATATATCATATATACAAAGGATCTCTGCTTTGATGTTTTGTCCGTTGCTCCTTTACCATGACCATATTAACATTACATTAATCCCATTACTCTGAAAATTGGTTCAGAAACACCAATCCACAGTACATTCATCATCTTGACTCGACATCTCTATTCTGCGCCATCATTAAGAAATTTTAGGCTAGCGCATGCTTTGATTTCGTCATCCGAGGTAATAAACAGACTCCTTAGGTTTCAAGAAAACTCGGATTCAAAGTAAAGGTCTTCGCCCGAGCCTCAAACCACCTTGCCTTTAAAAAAATCTCACTTGTATTTCTCCAATATAGATTCTGGTTGTTTTGTTAAGATGCAACAACCGCTTACGAGCAAAATGAGAGCCAAAATTTATCCATCGATATTCCACAGCCTCGCACGATTTGTTACCATCTTGGCAAACCGTTTCTCGAGACCAAACATGAAGTGGGATACCTTCAAATGTCCACCCAAAAACAAACGTTCATCACTAACAAATCATGTATAGGCATTAAGAAACGTACAGAACCAGAGTTAACGCCTAATGATCCAAAAACTTTTGTTAGAACCTCGTTATCCAATTCTATTAAACACCCATAATACCCACCTAAATATGACAGCTTAACATGTCAAAACCTTCCTTAGCTATAGAATCGGGTAGGTTAGGAATGGAGTTAATATCTTTTCACAGCCCATGACATGACATGAGAGGTCACGTTCAACAACACAAGAATCATCCAAAACCAACGCCGGTGAGGAAGATTCTGTGAAGAGGCATCAACTGGTGGAAGTCTCTAGCAGCAGAAACCAAATGACCCTAAATGTACCATGCGCATTGGATTGAGAGGCCCAATGGCTTACTGGTTTGTTTGCAGTTCAAAAAGGGCAAAATTGCATGGAGATGGAAAGACAATCCAACTCGTACAAAGATTCAACCAAACGATTCTAAAATCGTTAACACGAATATACCTAACAAAGCAAAACGTTTACCTGCGTTGGATCTACGATTAGGAATAAAATCTCATCTATCCCTTCCCATACCCCTCGCAAACCTTCCACAATTCCTTCGACCCAAGTTATCAGAAAATTGGTTACAAAAATAGATTTAGAAAATACGGAACATGCTTAGGTTTAATTGGATCGCTTGGTCTTGCATGGCATGGTGGACCAAACCTTAAAAAGAAACAGTGACGACAAAACCCTAAAAAAAGGGATTGAAGGGAGATCAAGTTAAAAAAGGATTGAAAAGAAAAAACAGTTGAGGGTTTCAATGACAGGAGATATTAAATAGGAAACGGTAAAGGAAAGGTGTCTAATGATTTATAGAGGAAGCATAACAAATCTAAAGTACAAAACCCAAGATGTGAAACCCGCCTAACAGCTGATATGAGATTAATCAATTATTGATTAATCCAAATTTACAGGGGTTATAACAGGATTCAAACAAAAGAGTAAGAAGGATTTAGATTGTTTAATTTGTGATTTTATGAATGAAAGTCATCTTTGTTAGAAGATGTTCATCAATTAGGGTAGAGAGAGAATTGGGGGTTTTTTGTTGTGTCGAGTATTATGCGCCTACGCTGATTTGAAAATTGTTTGACTGATGATCAAAAAAAACTAAAAATATATGATTTTGATTTCGTAAATTAGAGTTAAAATAACGTTTTTTAATTATAAATATTAATAAAAAAGATTAAAAAGTTGTACTTTTACTATTATTACCTTTAATTAAATACATTACTTTTTAATTATTAACAAATTTTTGATTGGTTAATTGGTGTCTATTGGTTTTTGTACAAAAAATAGTTCTGCAATGGACATGGGTTTTAATAATTTATTATATATATATTATATATATATATATATATATATTATGCTATATATATATATATATATATATATATATATAGATCACTTAGAATTGTTCTTTCAAGTTCTGCTCAAACACCTTTCTCTTGTTAGATAGAAACGGCACCCTGGACCCTCTTTCATTTCTTGTTTGCCTCAATTTTTTTTTTCGTGTGAAACATATTAATATAATTAATAAAAATATTAATTACATTAATAAACGTATCCTCTGTGTAAACTCGTGTGCCCCCATAGGCTCACGTAATTTCCTGGACATATATTATTTGATATATGTACATATCCCAACATTTCATTCTAGTGAAAGAAGCATAACACTATGGTGCCAACAGATACCTGCCAAAATGTGGTGCCAAATGGTTTCTGGTGCCGTTGTTGTTTTTGCTGACGTGACATCACTTTTTGGCAATTTTTACCAACGACACGAGTCCTATGACACCACTGCACCCAGCTCTCTAAGCTAACGAGGTGGTGCAACAATTTTTTATATAATAAAAGCAAGTTGTTGAGATTTGAAAAAAAAAACAACACGCCACATGATTTTTTGTTAAGATCTGTAAAAAGTTTTTACCAAAACAGCGTGAGGTGGTTGTTTAGGAAACTTCAACTAAGGCTATCTTACGTAGGACTGAGTTCTATAGGTCGCGGACAAGATTGAACTCGGATATCGGACCAACCTGAACCGACCGAACCAAACCGGATGTTTCTCGGTCCACCCTTTTAGTCATTTTCCGTTCTTGATCCTGGCTCGGTTTAAGCACAATCCCGGGGCATTATGCTTTATGAGAATGTACTTGGACAAGGACATATGAATTTCGCTTTGATCCCGAATCGGTGTTTTAGGCCATATTGGTTTTGATCGTTATGGTCGGTCTTTCAATCCATGTTCGGCCTTAATTTAATGAGGACCCTACCTTCCTATATTACTACTTCATCTAACTACTTTTCTCTCACATTCCAGATGTGGGACGAGCATATCCATTTGAAATTCTATTAACCAGTTTGTACATATGGTTGAGAGCATTTTTTTAGTGGTGAACGTAAAGCGTTGGTGTAAAGATTTTGAGTGATGGTGTCTTTTGCTCGGAGCATTTTGTAGCATTTTTTAGCGTAGGGGGGTGTAAATGGCATAAATAGTCTTTAAGTTTGAGTCAATTCATCGTTTCGTCCCCAATCGTTAAGAAAGTGCAAGGATTGTCCATTGTGGGAATAACATTTGGTGCAAGGTATAATTTTTCCACACCACCCCCCCCCCCCCCCCCCCCCCCCCCCCCCCTTTTTTCCCTCCCTGTGGGGATACCTTGGGATACCTTTGGTGCAAGTATAGTCCTGCAGGCGGACGATACATGCACAAGATTTCCCAACAGGGTCGAACTTGCACTTTCGGAAGTTTGAGACGAAAAAACATTCAATTTGACCAAACTTTAAAGACGATTTATGCAATTTACTAATTATTTAGCTAATAAACGGTAAGCGTTAAGTGTTGTGATAATACTCCTTTGTCAAGCAACAAGTAGGTTTATTTATTTATTTGAAATGCCCTTTCTTTTTAACATGGAAGCTTCATGAAATAGCATTAAAAATCTTTGAACATTTAAATTTTGATTTACAAACCTGCTCACAATGCTATTTTACACACCCACAATGCTATTTCATCTAGCAATACATCCAAAACGAATAAAGAAGATAAAATCCTTTTTGTTTGTTCTTTTTTAGCCATATGCAATGTTATAAATAACGTGAAGCGTGCGTTTCGTTGACGGGCCTTGTCAAGCTTTTAAGCTTGCGTGAGGTTTGTTGCGTTATAGCGTTTATAAGGAGTGAACTTAAGGCGGCAAAAAAAATTATTTATGAGTGGTCTAATATTAGTTAGTTACTTGACTTAAAAATTGAGTTATGGAGTTACTAAGCCCGAATCCCATACAACACAAATCAAAAATACTTGTAAATAAGCTCAAGTCCATGAAATATCTTAAAAGCTTCAAAAAAGGCACGCTATAGCGCGCTTTATCATGCCTTATCGCGCTTTATTGCACGATCGTTCCCCAAGGGTGGGAATGATATCTCGAGGTCGGGTGAGAAACTTTGAGTTATCTTCTGTCTTACTGCATTTTGCCGTGACTGGATCATTAAAATTGCCTGAGGCTTCTCTTTTCCGGAGGTCTCACCTTTCTTTTTTGGCTGTTCTTTTCCGCTGTTTTGCTTCAACTCCCGGATTATATGCGACAGTTTCCCGGCTTTGAGCATATCCTCAATTTGTTTCCTTAGATGGTTGCATTCATCTGTATTGTGCCCCACTTCTCCGTGAAACTCGCAAAACTTGTTTGCGTTTCGCTTTTCAACCGGGGTTGTCATTGGAGGTGGGGTCTTAAATTTTCCTTTTTCCAAGGCCAGAATTTCCTTCGGAGTTTTCGTGAGAAGAGCGAACCTGTCTGGTCTTTTCTCCGCCTTATGTTGGCTGCGGAAGCCCCCTCCTTTTTTGAAATTCTGCCTATGATTCCCTTCCGGGTGCCTCCAGGCCTGAGGAACTTTTTTCCTTTCTTGATTTGAGGCCGCCTCTTGCCCTTGAAGAAAAGACGTGGCAACCTGCATCATTTCGTCTACTGTTTTTGGAATTTTTTCGTGAAATCTTTTGATGAGCTCAGGATTTGTGATTCCGTGCACGAATCCGGAGATTCTCATGCACTCTGGTGCTCCTTTAACATTTCCACTTTCCGACTTATACCTTTGTATGAAGTCTTCTGTGGATTCTCCGTCTCTTTGCTTGATGTTGTGGAGCACTATGGGGTCTCTGATGCACTTTTTCTGTTGGAGGTAGTTTTTCAGGAATGCTTCTCTTAAGTCATTGTAACTGTCTATTGATTCTGGCGGAAGATCGTCAAACCATACTCGGGCGTTTCCGGTGAGCGTGGAATTAAACATGTGACACCATGTTGGCATGGCCCATCTTTCCGTTTTTGCGGCTGCCTGGAAGATTTTCAAGTGATCTTCGGGATCTTCACTTCCGTTGTATGTTTTCACATGACTTGGCATTCGTGTTTTCGGAAAATCGAAGTGACGGATTCGAGACGTGAACGGATCAGTCTCGGCACATACCCAAGGTTGGGAGAGATCATCATCTTCGACACTGAACTTTTTCCTTCGTGATTTAGACTTCCAGTGTCCACCTTCACTGTCTTCACTTTCAGAGTAATTGTTAGTATACCTGATGGCTATCGGAGTGCGCGGATGTACTCCGTCCTCTGCCCCCGAGTCTCTTAAACACGGTGCTCTCTCTTCTCTCCTTACTCTTGTATTCATGCCGTGGTGATCTTGATCTTTCGCGCCTCAACCTAGTGAAGACGCTAGGATTGTGGCGCGGGCTACGAGAGCGTCTCTGTCTTCTTGGCGATATTGTCCTGGACTCAGAATATGCTGATTCTTGTGCCCTAGTGCTTTTCTTCCGGTTATCGCCAAAGTCGAGCCTTGCTTTTACTTCCTCCAGCTTTTCTTTCTTTTTCTTCTCATACTCATACTTATCCGCCATGATTGGTAGTAGTTTCTCATAGTGCTTTTCGCAGAACTCTTCGAGATCCACAACGGATGTAGTTCTCGCGGAGCCCTGGGGGGTTTGCTTGTCCTTCCCTATCGTATTCCGCACATCAGACCTGGGATGGCTAGGGGTAGGTTGTTCGTGATTGCTCATGGTGAGTATTTTTAAGGAACGCAGTTATATCGGTCCCACGGATGGCGCCAACTTGTTAGTACAAAAACTGTGTATGGGGGTGAATGTGGGTTTAGATCATCTATTGGGCTGGGCCAATGGATGGGCTGTGATGTAGATCTTGTACTAATCCAAGTAATGAAGAGATAATCTGCACAAATGAGAATAAACCGTTAGCCTTACCGCAGGGCGGACCCCGCGATTAAGCTCCGGCGTGAGAGTAAGTACACATGTTTGTCAGAGAATGTCAGAGTATGTGTGTATTAATGATTAGACAGAATGTACCTCTTTGGGGTGTGAAATGACCCCTATTTATAGGCAAGCCTAATACTAGGGTTTCCTAGTATTTCGCTTGCGACTGTTAGTAGCCGGAGTGGGTCCCTTGTCGGGCAAAGGTCCACGTGTAATCGTGTTTGCGGACGCGAGTGTTCTTCCGCGGCCAGTGTTTGTCCGCGGAGGTGCACGGGTGCGGTTGAGAAGATACTCCCGTGCGTCTTTGAAATATCCGGAGCATGGCCCTTGTTAGGCTTAGCAGTCCAGCTATTTGTTGTATTGGGCCTGGGCCCATATACGTATATTATGAACTAAGCCCAGTAAGCTTGGTGCTCATACTATACGTCATCAATGAACAAATCAATCATAATGATATACAAGTAATTTTATTAACACTACTATAAACATAATGATTAAATACTAGCTAATTTGCTGAAATAAGCCTTTGACTTTCCTAAGTTAAACCAAAACCTGTAGCGATCTCAAAATGATGTAATTTAACCAAACTGATCAAATTTTCACCCCTTAGAAGTACAGTGACCAACATTGTTTTCCTGGTTTCGATCATTTCAGTGCTAAGACCTTTAGCAAGTGTTTTAATTACTATACGTAAAAGTTCATTGCAGACTTGCAGCTGTAATTGGCAACCAAAACAGATACTCTTACTTGTATAAAACAGAAAGAACATGATCAATACACTAGTATGATGTACAAGTCAAGAATCTTAGTTCGCATGTATATAACAGATACTTTACTTCAGACAACACGAAACGTATGTCTATTGTATCATGTGATGTGATGTACAAATTAATTATAATGACATGCAAATCTGTTCTAATAACAAAACTATAAACTTAATGATTAAATACTAATTTGCTGATATAAGCCTTTGACTTGCATAATAATATAAAATAAATGGCACATGAATAAGAAGGGTGAGAAGGTCAAAGGGATTTGGTTCCTGGCATGAGATGCTTCCAAATGCAAGTGAAAGGAGAGTGGAATGCTATTATTGCTTAGTTTATGGATCTGATTCACATGTATTTGATCCAATTGCTAGTGTGAATTATAACCCACCATATATGTCTGGTCACCCCCAGGTTGTTTTCATAGGAGGGTGGGGTACCCTCCATGCCTAGGCCAGGGAACAGTCCATGAGGGTCAATCAAAAATACAAAAACTGACCCATTACCCACAAGATGATATGCTTGTTTTAATACACATATATTTGCTACTGATTGATCAACATATGAGTACCTTCTAGGTTCTTTCATTGTCTACTAAGAGGATATTTAGGAGAATGCAGAACTACTCTTTCCATAAGCAAAGCCAATATATAGTCGTTCAATTTTTCCCAATCTAAGCCTCTAATGTCATATCAGCTTATGATCATCCAGCTCTTGTGGACTAGCGGAAAACTAGAGGAAGAATGAATATGTATTTAAAAGGCTATCTAAAGTTAAGGATGAAGGGTATAGTTGTCATTTTACACTACCTATCTCTTCAAAGTCTGTCCAAGCGAGTTATGGCTGTCTACTAATCTGATCTTGTGTCAAATCCCATACCAAAACCTCTATTATCTCTATGAATACATATCCATATGCACATGTATGTCTTCAACATCACATGCTTTTCTGTAACCATCTTTTTAATACCTAAAATACCCATAATGAATATAATATGAGAAGATCAGTTTATCTGCAATGATGATGATGGGTAAATAGCTGTAACATGAAAACATATCAAGAGAGGCGATTGTTGTAGTTTTATGGGCGAAAACGAGTTCGTCCTCTCAAGACAAGGGAAGAAGGGTATAACGGTCTTTTTACATGAACCATTCCAACTCTCACAAACTCGCACATCATCAAAATCACATCTTTCTACATCGCCATGAAGACTGAAACATGTAACTTTTTGTCTGATACCCAAAAATAACCTTAAAAAAGGATGACATAATCAGTTGCATCAATTCATTTGGACACATGATAACCTTCCCAGAAGTGGCAATTGTGGTTTTATGGGACAGAGGTGATGCATTGTTTTTTCAGAAAGAAGGAAGAGGGTAATGATTTACATGACACAAACATATTTCTTTCACAAACACTCAAACTCACACATGTTGTGATGTATCAAATAAGAAGCAATCTGAATCTTGCAAGTGGTATATTAGAAAATTGAACCCAACTAATTTACATGGAAATCAGATCTTGATTATTGTTGACTCCATTACAGATGAGTATACTTATTAATTTAAAGAAAGAAAAAATGAATTGAGCTAGCTCAAATCCAGCTTCATTGCTGATTTCTCATGCCTATATCCAAAAAAAGACTAATCTAGTAGCTCAACTAGAACACAAGGGAACTATCATTTACTATACATGTGAGGCAGCCTTTCTGTTCTTATTCGGCTACTGTAACTTCTTACGAGCAGAACGTGAACCCGAAATCTTTTCAAAGAGACTGCAAAACACCAATAAATAACAAGCCATTAGATTTCCTTTTAAACAATAAGCTTTGCTAGAATAAGTGTTTATACAAAGAATATGCAGGTGATTTCTTACCTTGAAGATTTGGAATGGGGTAAAATGGAATTACTCGCAGATGGATTGAGTTGCTCCTGCGTAAATACTAAACCATTCTCGTTTGTTTGAGCTGTCTGAGGAGAAACCTGAGAAGTTACACTCGAACTTTTGCAAGACATTCCTGCAATATATAATGTAATAAGTTAGATTCACTTTTTGAATAAAAATTCAAGAATTTGAAAAACTAAAAGCAGTAACCGATAAAACAAAACTATGTAGTACGACAAATTGTCAAAGATTTTTGGGACTATTGAATTATTGCCTTGTAGGGCAGAACCACATACTTTAGGGGAACCATCATGCTGCACGAAAACCATATGCAATGTTTGGAGATTTTTTTTTTTAACACATTCGTCGGAAATGATAGAAGCTCATTAAGAATAATTTTACCACCCTCTTCAATAAAAACCTTTTTTTCGTAATTTTACTTTCCTCTTATTTTTAATATTGGTACACATTTCAAAAAAGGGTTTCACATAAATGATACTCCATAGTAAAAATAGTTATAAATCAAACAGTAAGTTTTTACCTTGAAGAAATATCATCAGGAAGAAGATAACAGTAAATATTGTAGCAAACAAGCTACCATTCGTGGACGAATTTGACGCAGCTTGTAAAGCTCTCTTCTGCTTAAGTGCCTTCATCCGTTCAATTCTCGCTCTTTTCATCATAGCAAGCTCAGCAAGCTCTTTGATAAGCTTCTGATCAGCAGCATCCAACGAAAAGCCTCTTGGAGGCCTAGGCGGTTTAGGCGCCTTTTTCACACTAGAACCCTTCTTCCGCTTCTCTTTCCCAACCTTATCTCCCTCCACCTTGGAATCAATCACCACTTTAACAACATTCTCATTACACCCATCATTGACACTCAGCTTTACAAAATCACTCAATTTTGCAAAATCTTTTTGCTCGTCTAAATTACCAACCTCGAGATCAATGACAAACTCTTCGTCTATAGGACGACAACCATGATTAACCATTATAACTATAAAAGATCAATTGCTTTTAAATCCTGGAAATAAAACATATAAAACTGATAAATTTACAACCTCGTATAAATAGTACTACTTCATTTATGCGTAGAATTTTCTTTAAGGTACAAATGACAGCTAGATCAAGCAACGCGTTTTAAATTATATAAAAATTCAAAAAAAGTGAGGAATAAAATAAATTTGTATGAAGAAAAAAAAGTCAAAAAAATGAGCTAACTTTAACAGCTGTAAATCATAAAACAAAAGCAAAGAATGTAAAGGAACCAAGTAAAGAATAATAGCTTTTTAAAAGACAAAACTGACTAGTAGTATAATTCAAATCTTGACAATTGAAACACAATTATACTAAAATCTTGAAACATAATTCATGTATGAATAGTAATATTACCTTTGTGAATTGGAAGGGTTATTAGATCCAAAATGAAATGTCTCTCAAATCAATTATTGTTAAGAAAAAATGAGATCAAAGGGAGAGTGACAGACGGTACGTGAAAATTTGATTGATAATTTGAAAAGGGGTTGGGTTTGGGTGACATTTATATGTATAAAGACCCACAGCGCACGCGCACGAGCTTTTTTTTTAAGATTTGGAGACACCCAGAAACTGCCTTAATTCTTTTTATTTTTTAATTATTGATTGTTTGAATTCAAAACCAAACAAAAATAACTCTTCTATTTTATCCACATTTTATTATAATTGTTTTAACAAACGATTTCTTTTGCATCATCTAAATTATTATGTGTATTTTATTATAATTAACAAACGATTTCTTTTTCCGTCTCAAATTAATAGTTCACAATTCTTTTTTAAGATGTCTCAATTTAATTGTTCAATACTAAAAATAGATAGAGATATTTGATCAAATTTACTATATTACCTTTATTTGAAATTATTATTATAAAATTAAAGAAGACTTTAATTAATTAGGTAATGGTAAAACTGTCATTCTGGCTAAAAAGTAAAAAAAAGAAAGCAGTAATAAATAAATAAAATTTAAACTGTGTTTTTTGTCGGGGGACAATAATTTTGAGACGGAAAGAGTATTGTTTTTCAGTGATTGAATTGGGATAGTTTACTACTATCAAAAAGTTAAAATTCCTGGAAAAAGAATGAATGATTCTATAGTGGCGTTTTCATATTTTGATGACGTATAGTATGGACTGGCCCGGCTCACTCATACTATTATGGGTTTGGTAGCTGATAATGGGCCTCCGGCCCATATATCAGGGTTGCGGCCGCCAGTCCGCGATCCGCGGCCGCGGTATCTTCACAAGATATTCCTAAAGATAACCTAACTAAATAAGAGATATGCTTTACTTATTTAAACCAGCTAGGATAATGCTAAATCCCTAAAATTTTGGCCGTATCTTGAGCCGCAAGTCATGAAAACCCTAAAGGTTATTTAGCTTATAAAAGGAACACGATCGTCATCAATGCAGGTATCTTCTACAAGCTAAAACCCTATTTACACTCGATTACTCCCAAAAACCATATACTTACTCTCACGCCGGAGTCCAATCGTGGGATCCGCTCCCACGATAAGATTAACGTTGCTTTATTCCTTGTGCAGGGTTCACGCACCAAAATGTGTGTGTGTGTCTTGGTAAAGAATCAAGATGCTTTTACATATCCGAATAACTGCCTATTCGGACCTAACAAGACCCGACCTAACTTTTGTATCAACAAGTTGGACGGGTGTTAACATTTAGTGATTAGGGACCACTTTTGTAATTTTGGATTTTATGAGGGACTGAATTGTAACTTTTGGGATTTTTTGTCTTTTTGTAATTTTGACCATGTTGACCAAGAGTTAACTGGAGTTTGACCATTGGTTGACTTTTTGTCCTTTTGCTATAAGATCCTCGGCTTTTTGCGTGCTCTTCCGTTCCCATGTCCGTGTTTGTCCGATTTTGATCGTTTTCTTGTGATTTTTGCTTTAACCGTACCTACACAATAAGAAAGACAAAACAAGCAATATACAAGCATTTTATACACAGTTTTGGTCTTTTAAGGGTTATTCTTAATATAAAAAGGATATGTGTTTTCACACATATCAATCGCTCTAGAGACGGCGATAGAAACGTATTTGGTCGGCTAGGTCACCGGAGGCATAGCACGTTCGACCGGCTTAGCGACACTTACTAGCTAAGCACGACTAAGTTTGGCCCGGATAGGACGAGCTCTATAGATCACTCTTAGAGCAGAGGTCGTCCTCACAGACGGGACTCTCCCTTGAGCAGAGGCCGTTCCCGAAGTAAAGACCGCTCCCGTGGCATCGAAGAATCATATGATAATACCTATTCCTCCTACAAGACGTAGTCTAAACATAGGCATCGCTCTCGCGACAGGGGCCATTCTCGTATCATGAAAAGAGTGAGGACAAGCGAGTCCCCGCTATCCCATGTATCGGAGAGCGGCACCAGCGACGGAGGACGCTGGAAATCGGCGTCAAAGAGGCAGAAGCTTATAGATGAAGAAGACTTGGCAGTGCCCTGGACATGTGAAGAGGTGGATCCATTCACACCTCGAATCCGCAACTTCAAGAGCTCGCGGAAAATTCGAATGCCTAATAACGTTAAAACCTATGATGGAATAGGAGACTCAGAGGATCATGTAAAAAAATTTCAAGCCGCAGCACAGGTAGAACATTGGGCAATGCCTACGTGGTGTCATATGTTCAATTCTACCTTAATAGGGACCGCGAGAGTGTGGTTCGATGAGCTCCCTTTGGAAAGCATAGACGGATACAAGGACCTTAAAGCGGCATTCTTATCATATTTCATGCAACAAAAAAAGTATGTGAAAGATCCAGTGGAAATCCACAATATCAAACAGAGGGATGGAGAGACCCTCGAGGATTTCATGGAACGCTTCAAAGTGGAGACTGGGCGCATGAAGGGAGCCCATGAGTGCATGCGAATCTCCAGATTCATGCACGGGGTTAACAACCCTGAGTTGACAAAATGCCTTAACAAGCTCGTTCCAAAGACTATGGAGGAAATGACGACAGTCACTACGGCATTCATACAAGGGGAAACTGCCGCCGCTTCCAAAAAGAAAGGCCAGGCACCATGGAAACCGCAGGATCAGTCCAAACGGCATGTTTTCGAGCAGAAATCTGATTTCTGAGGTCAGTCGAGGGAAGGACGAGGGTCTAACAGGTTTACCCCCTTACTAGAATGCCTCAGGAAATCCTCGCGGCCGAAGCAGGAAAGTTCAAACCACCACCACTTATGGTAACCCCGGTGGAAAAAAGAAGCAGCAACAAGTTTTGCGACTTCCACAACGATAAAGGACACAGCACGGAAGAATGTATGCAGTTAAAGAAGCAGATTGAAGAGTTGGTGCGAGCAGGAAAACTCTCGCACTTAATAAAATAAATTAAGCAATGCCGAGATCAAACAAAGAATGGGAAGAAGGAAGCCCTAGCCAAAGATAAATCCCTCGCAATCTATATGATACAGCCGTGGCATAGAATGACAAGGCAGAAAGTGACTTAAAGTTTTGCCCGTGTCAACGAAATTACGTTCCCACCACTGACTACCAGCAATGGAACGGAGGGTTCGCTTGTCATAGAAGCGGAAATTAGTGTACACATGATTTACCGCATGTACGTAGACGGCGGCTCCTCAACGGAAGTGCTCTACGAGCACTTCTTTAACCGGCTCCGACCGGAAATTAAGAGCCAAATGGTCCCGGCAACAACATCGTTAACCGGTTTTAGTGGAGAAACTATATGGCCGCTGGGACAACTTAGGCTCCTGGTGACAATAGGAGACGTAGATCATTTTACAAAAGCATGGATGAATTTCATGATCGTGAGGTCACTATCACCATACAATGGCATCATCGGATGACCTGGAATAAGAGAGATCACGGAATGCTTAAGTTTCTGGTTAACGGAGGAATAGTTACTATATGTAGTACTATCCTGATACCCGCTGAGTGTGCCAGGGTGACCACATCGTCCAAAGAGATACTCAAAGAGGCTGTAGTCTTACATGAGAATCTTAAAGTATTTCCACATCTGAATTTCCCAAATCAAGAAGTAGCAATCAGAGGAACGCTATCCGAGAAAGGACGGACGGAGCTATGCTCACTCCTCAAGGAAAACTTGGACATATTCGGATGGCAGCCATCAGACATGACAGGAGTACCGCAATCAATATCAGAACATCGGCTCAATATCCGGAAAGGATATACTCCTGTTCGACAAAAGAAAAGGGGTCAGGCCCCAGAACGCGCCAAAGCCATCCAAGCAGAAGTGTAGAAACTAGTAGAAGCAGGGATCATGAGAGAAGTCTATTATCACGACTGGCTATCCAATCCAGTCATGCTAAAAAAACATGATGGTAGCTGGAGGATGTGCGTGGATTTCACGGACTTAAACATGGCCTGTCCGCAGGACTGTTATCCCCTTCCTGAAATTGACTAGAAAGTTGAGTCTCTTTGCGGCTACCCCTTTAAGTGTTTTTTGAATGCCTACAAAGGCTACCACCAAATACAGATGGCAGTATCAGATGAAGAGAAAATGGCCTTTCACACCAACCAAGGGGTATATTGCTATACAAAAATGCCCTTCGGCTTCAAGAACGTTGGCGCCACATACCAGCGACTGGTGGACAAAGCTTTTAATAGCCAAGTGGGTCGAAACGTAGAGGTGTATGTTGATGACTTGGTCATTAAAAGTTACACAGAAACAGAGATGCTACGAGACATTGATGAAAAGTTCCGTATGTTACGAAAAATCTACATGAAGCTTAATCCAAAAAAATGTACGTTTGGGGCAGTAGAAGGCATGTTCTTGAGATACATGATTAGCCCAGAAGGGATAAAACCGTGCCCTGACAAATTAGAGGTTGTGCTGCAACTTCCGTCCCCATGGACAATCAAAGAGGTCTAGAGCCTCAATGGGAAGTTGGCCAGTCTGAATAGGTTCCTCTCCAAGTCAGCGGAAAAATCCTTACCACTATTTAAAACTTTGAAAAAGTGCATTAAAAAGAGCAACTTTCATTGGACACCAGAAGAGGAACAAGCCTTCAAGCAACTAAAACATCACTTGTTAGAACTACCCCTGCTGGTAGTACCAAAACCAAAGGAAGAGCTGATTATATACTTGTATGCCTCCTACGGAGCTGTTAGTGCCGTCCTGATGACTGAAAGAGGCACGTTCCAAATGCCAGTCTATTTCGTAAGCCGCGCATTGCAAGGCCCTGAACTAAACTATGCACCAATGGAAAAGCTAGTTCTGGAATTGGTATTCGCAGCCAAGAGGGTACGAAGATATTTCCAAGCACACCTTATCGTGGTTATTACCGATCAACCCATCAAACAAATAATATCCTGCCTCGATGTGGCCGGGCATTTACAAAAATGGAGCATTATGCTGGGAGAACACAATATCACGTATCGGCCAAGGACATCCGTGAAAGGACAGATCCTAGCGGATTCCTTGTCGAGAAGCCAGACGAAGCACCACCAGACAAGTCAGTGGTCGAAACACCTCAAGAGCCATGGACATTATTCATGGACGGGTCGTCATGTGTAGATGGGTCAGGCGCTGGCCTGATACTGACAAGCCCGGAAGGAACAGAGTTTACCTACGCGCTACGGTTCTAGTTTACCGCCTCTAACAATGAGGCAAAGTATGAAGCACTAATAGTTGGTCTCAGGATAGCAGCACAAATAGGGGTGCACAATCTACATGTGAGTGTAGATTCTAAACTGGTAGTAAACCAAGTCCTAGGGACATACATTGCCAAAGAAGAAAATATGGTCAAGTACCTTGAGAAGGCCAAAAACCTGATCAGCGGCTTTGGTAACTTTTCCATAAGCCAAGTGCCAAGAAGTAAGAATAAGAAAGCGGACGCCCTAAGCAAAATCGCGTCAACCAGCTTTGCGCACTTATCAAAACAGGTCTTGGTCGAAGTACTTAAAGAGAAATCCATACAAGAGAAGGAAGTAGCGACAGTTGTTGAGGAAGAGGGACCAACATAGATGACACCGATAGTGGATTACTTGAGAGATGAGACCCTTCCCGATGACAAGAAAGAGGCAAGCAAACTCCGTATCAAGGCTAGACAGTACGAATTGGTGGAGGGGGTTCTTTATAGGCGGTCATTCCTAACACCATGGCTAAGGTGTGTTGGACCACTCCAAGCAGATTATGTAATCAGAGAAATTCATGAGGGGTCATGCAGTATGCACACAGGACCACGGTCCGTGGTGGCCAAGGCCATGCAAATAGGGTATTATTGGCCAACCATGCATCGGGACGCACGAGAAATGATACGCGCATATAACAATTGTCAAGTGCATCGTCCCGTACCAGGAAACCCGCAATAGTCGCTTACCCCCATCACGGCCCAATGGCCATTCTACAAGTGGGGAATTGACATAGCCGGTCCCTTCCCGGAGGGACCAGGAAAGGTCAAATTTTTAATAGTCGCTATGGATTATTTCACAAAGTGGATAGAGGTGAAAGTCGTGGCAACAATCACTGGCAACCAGGTGAAGAAGTTTGTGTGGGATAACATAGTATGCCGTTTCGATCTTCCAGGAGAAATAGTTTCAGACAACGGTAAGCAGTTCAGCGACAACCCATTCAAGGAGTGGTGAGAAAAGTTGAATATCATAGAGCGTTTCACCTTGGTAAAACATCCGCAGTCCAATAGACTGGTAGAAAGAGCAAACTAGAGCTTAGGTGAAGGGATAAAGGCCCGCCTGGGCGAAGGAAACAAGAATTGGATAGAAGAACTTCCCCATGTCCTTTGGGCCCATCGTACGATGATTAAATCAATCCATGGTGATACCCCCTTCTCATTGACTTATGGAACGGAAGTTGTCATACCCGCGGAAATCGGCATGCCAACCTACTGTACCGCAGCAGTGGATATTGTGCACAATAATGAAGAGCTACGACTAAATTTGGACTTACTGGAAGAACGACGTAAACGCACAGCAATTCGTGAAGCCAAAACCAAATTGAAAATTTCAAAGTACTACAACCCTAGAGTCCGTGGTGTTGCTTTTAGACCCGGAGACTTTGTTTATCGTAGTAACGAGGCAAGTCATGTTATGGATGAGGGAAAGCTCAGACCAAAGTGGGAAGGACCCTATGAGGTCACGAAAGCATTAGGAGACGGAGCGTACAGGCTAAGGTCTTTGGAGGGAACTGTCCTTCCGCGGACGTGGAACATCGCCAATCTCAAGAAATGCTATCTTTAAGCTACGGCATGGATAAATTTGTGCCTTGATTAGGACTTCTAATAAAGTACTCCATGTATTCTTATTCCATCTTTTGTTTTTAAGTTATGAATAAAATTCCGCAGGTTGTAGCTAACCCCGCGACTTTTTTATATAAATTTTTTTTTCTAAGTGAATCTTCGTTTTCTTTAGTATAATTTACTTCATTCAACGCATGCATACATAATATGATGGATATCGGTGCTTGCCGTATAAGTGGGTTGCAACCCCAACGGTGATGGATTCTGCATCCTTATTCTACGTGTATCTCGACGTTAGGTACATATGTAAAGACTCCCACGAAGCATGTAAGACACTACAAGTGTGAATATAAACAAAATGCATTTAGATATGATATATTACAAACATTGTCAACCACGGACATTCGTGGACATATTACAAACAAAATATTGTCTAAGTACCATAGGCGGTACTATGGCCAATCCAGATTATACATAGGTGGTAGAGACTTGGATCTAAGCAGCCATGGAGATGCCTCATCTTCAAAAGCCTCTATTTGTATAGAAACATCCGCCAGTACGATGGCTAGACCTTGAGGAGCAACAGTAGGCACTGATACTAGGTGATAAGTGTAAAATACACATATCCGTTATTACCAAAAATGACCCTAAATGACCACAAGTACACTAAAAATAGCAAAAATATACTTGTTTTTGTGTTTTGTGTGTGCAGGTACGGATATATCAAAAATTACAAGAAAACCATCAAAACAGGAAAACACGGACACGGGAAACGGAAGAGCACAAGAGAAGCCAAAGATTCAAAGCCAAAGCCAGAAAAAGTCAAGCTTTAGTCATCTATGGGTCAACAAAGTCAACTCCATAAAAAGACAAAAGCCCACAATTACCATTTAAGTCCCTCAACTTTCCAAAAGTTACATAAATGGTCCCTAACCCTTAAATGGGCCTTAAACCCTTAAATACTCTTCCCGGATCCAAACTCCCATTACCCTTAGCCCATTTACCCTTTTTATATAACCACAAGGACCAATGTTACCATTTTCCAAAGTCCTTTTACCTTTCACTTTTATAAACAACAAGAGGGACTTAAAATGCCAAATGCCCAAAGTTTAAAACGAATTACCCATTTTCAGTTATAAAAAAGGGCGCCAAGGAGTTTTTTACTGTTCATCATCGTTCCCACTTTACCACACACTCAAACCAAGGGGCAAATGGAAATTAAAGGGTGATTAAGATAATTCAAGTAAAGTACAACACAATGGCAGGGTCAAATACGTCATCTCTAGGCATCTTATTGGTCATTCAAGCAAAGGAATGCCGCGTGGACTCGAAGAAAGCACAAGGAGTAACGGGTTTTTACACTACAATCACTCACATAAGTAACACAAGCTGTCACATCAAAGGATTGCCAGCTTGGCAATCCGTGTGACTAGCAAGTGATCAAACGGCCATAAATGAATCTCCAATGATTGAAGGAATTCAAGGGGTAAGATTAAGAGGCGTGGGAAGCACTCAAGGGACTAGAATCTTCATCAACAGGCTATAAATAGCCCTTACTATCACACACACACGCTACCTAGTTTTTTAGTAGCTTTAGGTTTTAGCTTAATTCTCATTTTTAGCTTATGTATTTTCCTTTCCAGCTTTTGTAATTTCCTTTTAAAGTAATGTAAACAAGCTTTTATATTAATGAAACTCAGTTTTACTTAGTCATAAGCTCTCTTGTTTTTAACTCATAAGCTTTCATTTTTCTTCAATTGTTAAACTAATGTTCATAAGCTCCTATAAGCTCTTATCAGCTCTTATCAGCTCTTATCAGCTCTTATCAGCTCTTATCAGCTCTTACTAGTCTATAAGCTAGTAATTGAGCTTAATCCTACCTTAATCATACTTAAACCTAATAAAT
>BQNB010000002.1:264664-321070 GCA_026074375.1 Tanacetum coccineum | reverse complement strand
ACTTCCAATAACTCTACTATCATGAAAGTTGTTGGTGGCTGATTTGATATCTTCTAGTTGGATTTCAAGATATTTAAACACTGACATATATGATGCCATTGTTTGTTGATCGAATGTTAATGATAAATTTATTGAATTTGGTGTTTTCAAAAAGTGCAAGTGCAGAACACTAATAGGAAAGCCCCATTTTTTATGCTTGCGATAGGTGAGGACTTGTGACCACATAATTGAATAACAACTTGTTATTTGTAGGCATTTGTTTTAATTTATGTGAACGACACAATCCTAGTGGCCTAGTGGGATTATTCTGTTAAAAAAAATTACAGCATATTTCTTATTAAATAAAAAATGTACAAGGTGATGAAAGTTATCGGTGACAATTTGTATTGAAACGTTATAACATAATTCGAAGACATTCTTATGCATTGAGAATGTCAACCCCATGACCTCCTTATTAAACGAGTGACTCATGTGGACCACCCATGTAACCACAACCATAATCCGTTTATTGTTGTATCGCTCGTTGTGTCGTGTTTTGTGATTGGTGAAAAATTTTCATGGTAATCTAACAAATTTTGACAACTTTTTACAAAAACAATCACTTTATATGAGTCGCATTCATATTTCTCGGCCTCTTATTCACATTAAGATAAAATCAAATTCAGACATTTCACGTTAGTGTTTTCAATGCCCCACCTATAAAACAAATATATCACGTATCAAAGCAATTAACTGCTGCTGTCCTATTTTGTACAAAATCCAACAATTTTATTGAGGCAGTTTAGTTTAAAATTGTGCTGAATCTTAGCAGTTAAGTACTCAAACAACGTAAAGGCAACCATATTTCGCTCATTAAAGCGAGATAGTTTTCCTCCATAGACCTTCCCAAAACCACCAATTCCGATAAATTTGCTGTCATCAAAGTTGCCGGTGGCCAATTTGATCTCTTCCATTTCAATTTCAAGATGTTCAAGCTCCTCCATTCAAATCGAATAAAGTATGGGTGGCAATAAATTTACTGAACATTACACAATTGTAGGTGAATGGGTGTATCACGTTATATTCACAACAATGGCTGCTTTGCATATTAATATAATGATCCAACAATATTTTGAAGCTATTTAGTTTTAAATTATATTGAAGCATAACACTTAACTATTAGTTATGCTATTAACCAGTCTACCAATGATCTGCTAGAATTATGGTTTCGTTTGGTGATAGAGTCTTGAGTCCTTGTGCATTCGCATGTGCTGGAGTGTATAAATCACCTACTTGCAGTTTTGGGTCCTGATCATGCTGAAAAGGACAAATTATTGGTAATAGTAGAGGTGGAAAGCTCAACCTATTTACTTATAAATGGGTCGATTAGGGCTAGAATTTATCCCTGATGGAACCATTAAAAAAGATTAGCTAATAGAACAAGGTTTCTAGAAGCCTTTTGCTAGATAACATATTATCTAGTAAAATATGTGCAAGTTACTAGTTGTAACTTTATTTAAAAGATGTCAACTTGTATCCATTTGTGTCTTGCTTTATTTTCAATGTATAATGGCCAAAAATAATTATTTAGGAATCCATTCTTGGGGCTGTGTAATTATCTTAATTCACATGGTAATGGTATTAGAACGACATAGTTGACAGATACTACAAATCTCCTCCGAAACGTTCCCCGCTTAATTCATACTTTTTTTTTCATATTTCAAAAGTCAACAAATAAAATGCAATTTCTTCCACACGTTTTGTCCTTCTTCCCATAATCCAAAGGTCAAACAAGTCAATAGCAACCATTTCCACACGTTATTACTTTATTCTATTATACCATCAATATATTGCAACCCCTTTTCACACGTCATTCACTTATTCAACACAACAAATTACTCCATATGCATGCAATCATAAAAATCAAGCATACTCATTCTGACATATTCCTCCTTTCAGCAGCCCCCATCAAAAATCACCAAACGGTTGCTATCATGTCTAATGACATGTTAATTGTTAAGGGCCAATACATAGATAACTGTTAAAACTTGCATACATGGGTGACTCAACAGTAAAGCTACTAAAACTTGGACTTTAGGCCCTCGAATTTCTAAGGCCCCCTATTCTTAAGGTCCCATATATATACAGTCTCTCGAAACTGACTCGGCCTCACTTTTTAGGCATCGCTAATTTTAAGGCTACCGATTTACTAAATCTGCTAAAAGCATTTGAGAATAATTATGGGTCTAATTTGTTTTTTAATTCATTTTCAAGCTTACACACGATAGGAATACTAAGCACATTAAGCGAGTTTGTTTATGTTTGCTAAACGAATAAAAATGATCAAGAATTAATGTAGGGGTGAGTAGAAAAAACCGAAAAACCCGAAATTGGTTCGGAAACGCACACTACCCAACAGTTGACTTTTAAGGATATTTATTTGAAGGTCCAATGAAGCAAAGAAAGAAGCTCTTTAAACAGTTGAAATACCACTCAGATTTTTATTAACCATTCTCCTATAAACATAACGCCGTCTGCATAAAAGAGGTGTGAGATACAAGGATAACGAACCTGGAAATTGAATACCTTTGAACAAGCCTTCGTCTACCACCCCGGTTGATCAGATAAATTAAGAAGAATCCATGATTAAGATAAAGAGAATAGATGCAAGAGGATCTCCTTGTTTGAGACCACGATGGCAAGAAAACTCTTTAAGAAGGACTCCATTAATCAAGAAAGAAGCCTTAGCTCATAGATTAAGAGTACCCGAATCCAATTACACCACTTCGCACCAAACCAAACCCATCAAGCACTCTAATAAGTAATCCTCAACGGAACCGAGTCGTATGCTGTTTGCGAGCAAAATCGACTTTAAGAACATCGCCTTTTTGTATCTTTCTTTACACCAGATGAGAATTTCATCAAGAATAAACTGGCCCATCTAAAATTTGTCTTCCAGCAACAAAAGCGTATTGTGTCTGGAGATGATATCCGCAAAGACCGGAAGCTAATCTTAGTGGCAAGTACCTGGTAACCACTTGTAAAACACTCCCAACCAAACTTAATCGGCCGAAAATCATTATCGAATTAGCAATCCATGACCTTTGGAATAGGCTACAAAGAATAATTACATCCTTTCGAAAAAAGAGCTGTTAACGAAAAAATAATTCGACCTGCCCACTCAAAAGTCAACCCAATACAATCCCAATATTTCTTAAAAAATTTTTAAAAAATTCAAAGGTGAAGCCATCGGGGCCCGGAGATTTATTATCACCACACTCCACACACGCCCTCCGAATTTCATCGCGCGACACACTTCTCTCTAAATCTTCCATTTGATTTTGGTGCAACTACTTATTAAAACTCAAATTTAATTTAAATCTTGATTGGCAGGTTTCTTTACATCGAGAAGCAAAGTGGTTAAAAAAAAGCGTCTTTAATCATCCAAACCTAGGTTCAGTTTCCCAAAATCCATCAACGAAAGAAGCCGCGTACGTCTAGCTGGTCTCTCCTTTAATATATGACCATGGAAAGAATTTTGAGTTTTTTTCATCCCCCCTCTTACCTCGCACATTTAACTTAGGGATTTCTGAAAATTATCTTTCGATTTCCAACTCATAAAACATTAAAATTTTACATTTTAGTTTGAATCGACGAAAACAGTATCAACTGTCAATACCCCACGAACCTATCTTTAGTCAATCGCCCCCAATTCCGAAATCATCTCATTTTTTGAACTTGATATTTCCAGCTTCTTGGCTTTAATCCTCTACTAATAAAAATTTTCTAAGATTTAGTAGTTTTTTTTTAAACGAATCATCCTCATTAGTAAACCAGAAAAGGAGTCGAGAAAACGAGTGCCATGACAATTTAATCATATCATCAAACCCGACATAATCAAACCATGAATGATAAAATCGAAAAGGAGTTGGTCCGAAATCCAACTTGACTTCCCGAAGCAGGATGACGAGGTCCGATAGTTTACGGTCGAGCAAAAGGCTGTAATGGTAAGGAAAAAGAGACAAAAAATACCATCTGAAACTAGAAAACGATCTAGTTTGCTCATTTTTAGAAGCCGAGGATGAGCCCTGTAAACATGCATATCCTTACGCCAAAGTAACAAACATCGGACAAGGCCCCGCGTTAGTAATAAAGCGATCAAATAAGTAACTATCCTATAAGGATTAAAACACAGGATCCACGCCGATCTTACGCTAGATCGAACTTCATTAAAATCTCCCCAAAATAATAGACTCCCCCTTCCAACGACCAACCTATGTAGAGATATGAGTCCCATAACTATCCTTATTGGCATGCAAGTTTGTTGAGGCGAGCATAAATATCTAATAAAACCAGATTTAGGAATGGTCAATGATGCCACGTTCCATAAATAAGCTATAAATTAACCCGATACACCGTAGTTATAATCTTCTTGAAAATTGAAGCTTTCCATATACATATGGGGGGGGGGGAGGTGGTGGATAGGAAACCACACCCAGAGTTTCCTAAGGACACGCTACAAACGTAAATTCGAAATAGGAGTTACCCCATAAAAATTTCTACGTCATAAGCGAAAGAACTAGTCATCCTTGGTCCTCAAATGGATCGCTAAAAATTAAGTTTTGAGAATGAATTAGTCAACGTCTCTATCCACTCCTTTTTGGTCTTGTGTGGGCCAAGGACCGTGAATTTAAGTAGATATAGGGGCAGTCATCCTAATAACATTATATCCTCTCCTTGTTTCTTCCTTCCCATGATGTTTTTAAATCCTCACGCAGACCTTCCATAGATATCCCAAAACCTTGTCCAAACACGAATGATATCCTCCAGACAACCAAAACTGAGCCACACTTTGACAACACATTCTGACCTGAGAAAGTTTTATTTAGTCCCACTGAATAACTTGAGAGGAATTCATCACTGAGCATATAAAAACTTTGAGCAACCAGTTTCAGTTAAGTTCTACAACTCGATTCTCCCGATGTTACCACCTAAAGGTTTAAAGACCGGGGGCGTGTGACACCGAGGGGCTCGGCACATAGATTAGTTGTACCTTATCTATTTTCTCCAATAGTCTAAATAATCCAAACAGGGTCAGTGAAATGAGCATCATCCTTATCTTCATCTCGATGATTTTAGGAACAAGAAGAACTAGAGCAAAAATTATTTAGGTACTCCCGTCTTCGTTCGCTCAAAAAAATTCACCATCACAGGTTCTCTCCATTAGGGGGATGTTAAAGTTCATTGTTAATAGACGCATGCGGCAGACCAACATCAGACGAGTACTCCCTCACTTTATACGCCAAAAAAGTATGATTCCATGCTAAACAGTCCTTTGCAAACGTACCATATAAACTCTTCCTATTAACAATCACTCCTTAAAGGTCACCAATATGGATGTGCCATGTAATCCTTAGATACATAGCCATTTCGACACGAATGAAAATCCGCATTTTTCTTCCAAATCTAGTGTCCTCTCCCCAAATCTTGCCAATCCTAGTAAAAGTTTCATCACGAGACCACGTTTGATGGGACACCCTCTATAATCCACCCAAACTAATCTCTCATCACTAACAAAAACATCACATGCCTCTTGAAGAGTGAGAACTCACGATTAAACACCAATGAATTCATCGATTCAGCTTAGTAATCCATCGAGTAAGTTCGAGTAACACCCATAAACCCCCAATATAAGATACATTGACATCTGAAAATCCTTCATCCTTAAGAATGGTATGTAAATTAGGAATAGACGAAAATTCTTTCACCTTACCCAAAACATGATTAGACAGGTCGCGGTCTATTAAGCATGAATCGCTAACATCCAATGCGGGAGAAGAGGAATCACAGGAGCTTTGCATCACCGTGAGATGTGCTTAACAATATTCGCATAAGAACCTACCCCATTTTATTAAAAGTCCCCCTGCTGTAATTAAATGGTTTTTTCAGTTCTGCCTGAGCCCTTGAGTTTTGGTAGCATTCACATTAGGCTTATGGGGCCTTTCAAACCGAACTTTATATGCAAACAATGTGAAAATTGCCGCGATCCCAGAATAGTACAAAGGTTCTCTAAACCAAGCGGTCCAGATTTGAATACCTTGATTAAGCGAACAAACTAAATCTTTTACCTACTTTGGATTTTTTTGAAGGGATAAAGACGTCAACTACCGTCCCATACACACTACAAGATTTCCACAAATCGCGGGCAGAAATGGATTCGGGGAAATTGGTCACGAATACCGATTTGGAGATCTTGAGGACCTCATCATCTTTAGAACGCCTATGTTTCCTACTCGTGACATCTTTCCAATCTTCGATACCCATAAATGACAGAAAACAATGATAACCGGTGACAATTTGAATTGAAGGGAGATCTTAGGTGAAGGAGTGATATGAATCGGTTACTAAAGGAAAAAAAAGAACAATTTGGATTAAAGGATTAATGGTGTCAAGGAGTGATTGGAAACGGAAACGGAGATGATTTTGGGGTGTGGATATCAACTAAATCACAAAAAACCACTATGATGAGAATCCTCCTAACCTTACTACTCTATATGGGGATAATCAATCAATGATTACACCCAATTTCAGGGGTTATAACAAGATTCAAACAAAAGGGTAGAAGTAATTTAGATCGAAGATTAGGGGGTGGATGAAATTGGTTACATGTGGATGATTTGGTTTTTTTCAAAAGTGAAATTGAACATACAATGGGTGGTTTCTATATCTAATATGTACAAAATGCCACAATTATATTGATGCAAGTTTAGTTTAAAATTGAGCTGATCTAGCAGTTAATTACTCAAAAAAAACCCCAACAAACGAAAGTGAACCATATATCGCTCATTAAAGCGAGATAGTTTTCCTCTATAATGGCTAAAGCGAGATAGTTTTCCTCTATAATAACAAAGCGAGAAGTTAGACTTTTATGCTTATGTTAGGTGAGATTTGTGATCACGCCTTGGATGGCAATTTCTTTTTCGTCTATAATGGCTAAAAATAATCCGCAAGTTGTATCATGTCTTTCTACTTGACTAAGCATTTACTGGTATTTATGTGGAAGATATTTTTAGAAAGACATGGTTTTCCTAGATACATGCATGCATGTGATTAAACATTATTTTTAAAATAAGGGAGAATTACATACATCCCCAATATAACCTCTATAATTACATATTTCCCCACTCAATGCATCTAAAATAAACAAAAAACCCAACTTTAGTTAGTTAACCACGTATTTACCCATCTTATCTAGTTTAATATCAACTATTTAAATTATGACCATCTTACCCCTTTTTATCATTCCCAGTCAAATAAATAAAACCACTATATAAAACAAAATCACATTTCAATAAAAGAAGCCCATGTCTGCTGCAAATCTTTACTTTCAAGTATTGATGGGTAGCGAGTTATCGCTTCTTCAATTAGATCCTAGTGGTACGAGCATGTGTCGATATAGATGCTTTTTTTTATGTATATAACAACATCTTCTCCTTTAACACGAGTTCTTGGCTAACCGATTCCAGAGAATGAATGATTTGATGATCACTAATGCCCACGTCACCTCATGTACCCTTCCAATACTGCGATACCAAAAATTACTTTTACATCCTCCATATTATAGTTTTAGCTTGTATTTCGATGATACTTTCCTGAAATTAAAGTCACTCAAACTTGAGTTACGCACAAAACTAACATTACAAAAAAAACATCTCAAAAATGTGTTGGTCTACTTACAAGAATCACCACATTTGTATGTCTCTTTTACAAACACATGATCATCTTTAAATACTGTAACCACATGATTGACTATATATGATTATCGATTCATATAAATAAGCACAAGAATAATTCTTCAGTTGTTCTGACTGTGATACACACAAAAATTATCATGCTTAGAACATTAAAATGAATAAATTACTGAAGGATACTTACGTTTTGATAGATTTGAACTTGTTAGCCACAATAAAATAACTTTATTTTTCCTCATGATCAAGAATGACGGCAAAAGATATAGATGGCGGTAAAAGAGTGATGTTTTGGCGCCCAAATCGAGGGTCATTAAAAGGGCACAAGTGTCTTTAAGTGAAAATCAGCAATAATGGGTATATTTGTTATTTTAGATGTATGGTGGGGAAATATGTAATTATAAGGGTTATATTGGGGATGTATGTAATTCTCCCTTAAAATAATTATTTAGGAATCCATTCTGGGGGCTGTGTAATTATCTTAATTACCAAATTCCACAAAGGTTTTAGAGTAGATGGCTGATATCTTCTTGTATAATTGTTTAATATAAATAACTGTTTACATCAGGTATTCAATAATACTTCCACACAATTATAATACCAAATAACCTTTATCGAGTCCTAATAAAATATAGTACTTCTTTTAACGCAGATCACCAATTTAGAGAAACGAACCATCCATTCTCTGTTCTATACACGCTCATGACAACCGATAGTTTGTATTTAATGCAGAAAATCACTACTCAGCAAAAAGATCAATGTTTATAGCCAAAAGGAAAGCCAGAAACTATCCCTTGTTACACATTTTCTGTAATTCTGACCTTCCATTAGTCCCCCAACGTCAAATCGAATAAAGTATGGGTGGCAATAAATTTACTGAACATTACACAATTGTAGGTGAATGGGTGTTTCACGTTTATATTCACACAATGGCTGCTTGCATATTAATATACATGATCCAACAATATTGTTGAAGCTGGTTTAGTTTAAATATATTGAATCTTAACACTTAACATATTAATATACATGATCCAACAATATTGTTTGAAGCTAGGTGAAAAATGAAGTAAATGATGAAGATAGCTCAAGCTCTGACTAGTGGAAGACAAGATTTAATGCCTGGCCGTAAAAGAAATCAAGGTAATCGTTCGAGGAATATTTGTAAGACAAACCACAAGGCGATAAAAAAACATTCCAAAGAAGTAGAAATGATGGTTATAAAGTGAAAGAAATTTTAGGATGTGGTGTATCCAAATCACATCATTGAGAATGTTCAAAGAGACGCCAAGAACAACAATCAAAGAGCATTTATTGGAGTGAGCATGAAGCGACAATTGGATAAAGATGAATTAGGAAAGACACAAGATGAACTATGCCTTGTAGCTCAATCGCCCGATGAAATATGGCTTAGGAGTAAACTTGGACCCGATGCGTGGAATAAAGATAGTGGATTGCTCAACACACGATGATCGGTAATCGGAAAGATTGTGCTCTTCATACAAAGCATACAACGGAGGAAACGTAAATCTTCTTGGGAGCAACTTAAGCGGTAAAATCATAGGCAAAGCTAACGATTTTCACAAGACTCCCTAATAATTTAAAATGTATAGCATGTAGATTTAAATAACCTAGGTAACTAGTTTAGCCACGAGTGCGCAGCGTATAGGACTCTAGAAAATAGCAATATGGTTTAACAACAAAATAAAAGGTAAAAGAACGCGTACCCCTTTGTCAATATGATCAAGAAAACAGAAACCAATCAACTAAAATAATTGACAACTACGTGCTCACAACAATCACGTCAACGAACCACGTTAAGCTAAGCTAGGCTTAACTTCACTAACTAACAACCTTAGTTTTATATCCAGATTACCTCGCGAAGACCCTTGATAGTAACCGAATAAATCCAAGAGACCGGAATTAGGATTTATAAACCTTAACCTAAAACGAATAAAGCCTGGACCGCATAAGATCAAACCGAAAACCTTTTGGGATCTTAACCTTGCGAACAGGAAACTAACCAAACAACTGATATGATTCTTTCTTGATTGTCCGATCAAGGATATTGACACAATAACCAAAACCTTAAAACACTTAAGGATTGAATCGGCTTGGAATGGAACAACCGAAAACCAAAAGCACCCTCTTTTGTTTTGTCGAACTTCGGCTGGAAAAGAACAAAGAGGTCGAGCAAAGAAAAAAAAGGGTTAAGAGTAATGTGTGTCGTGTGTATGAGCTTATGGGATGAGGGGTATATATAACCCTTTATCCCTAGCCAAAACCAACTAGGGAAAAACCAATTCCTATTCCCGTTACAACTACTCTTTTTTTCTTTTGTCCACCTTAGTTCACTAGAACGAACAAACACCCCCCTCTTCGAACCTTACAGGAGCGTACCGGCCACAAGGAATATCTTTGAGTTCGGGCTTTGTTCAATTACGGTCCTGTATTATAAAAAGTGAAGTACTAAACTTGTTTCTTCATGTATTAGACGAGTGCGCCCCAAACGGCTCACAATATTCGTAACGAATTTATGTTCTGCTGGAGCTGTCAAAACCAACAGGTCCCACTTGGGAGTCGGAGTAGCACAAAACACACATACCTCTAATTGTCCAAAGTCTAGCAACACACACAATTATTTTTTCATTGAGGAGTTAAATATATGAGATAAGAAGTTTCAAAAAACAATCTCAGTATTCATAATGTTTATTTATGAGATTTCTGCTTTATAATCATCCTTTTAGTACAGACCACCCGTTAAACCATGGGATATGGATCTTAAGTCATAGTCCATAAGTATTAACATAAGTTTTTCCTTTATAGAAATAATTACAATATACCAAATGTAATCAAGAATCATCTTGCATTACCCTTCATGGTAACAGGCCATCTCATATTAACTGATTAAACTCTGGAGAGGGCCCAATGGTTATCTTTCTGTAAAAAAAATCATATCAAGTGAGGAACCAAATACCTATATTGACTACCAAAGTGTTGTGGGAGATAGCTGGCCTTCACATACACTCCAAAAAATTAGCTTTTATAACTACCTGTTTCAGGACAGCGTTTTGCTATAATCCACAAAGTGATATCAATCCACACATACAGAAAACTTGCTTGCATCTCACAGTCCCTAAGGATAATCTTTATCAAACCATTATTCGACAATACTCATGACATGGATCCAAAAGGTAATTGTCGAAAAGTTGTGGTTACCCAATATGCATCCCTTGTGAATACATATGAGTTTGGTGGGAACATTCCTTATATTCACAGAATATAACCAACACTCACATTTGCCTTACGAACAATACTTCCCATATTGTTAACCGACAATGGACATATTTAGAATGATGAATCATTCAAGGATTAAACATGCAAATATAGAATAACAGTTATTATATGAATGATAACAAATCCCAAGTATCTTTATTCATCAGAAATTAAAAACTGTCTTACAATTCCAAAATTATCCAAATACTAATCAAACACAGAGTTACATGAAACTACTAGCTGGCAACAATCCGATATTCCTAGTTAAATTGGAATGCTTAGGGAATGCCAAGCTTTGTGTAAAAGGGTCAGCTAAATTATCATCTGTGTTCAATCATTATCTATCCATACATCGCCCCTTTAATGGTCCACTAAAGCGAAGATAGTGAAACTTTGCGCGAAAATGTCTCGCACCTTCTAGTAGACTCCATCATCTTTCGCTATTTGCTATGGCTCCAATATTATCACAATACAACTTATGGTATTCTTCAATTGTGGGAACAATGCCAAGCCAGAAATGAATTGTACGAAACCAACAGCCATCTTTCGATGCATCAAAAGCAGCTCGATATGATTTCAGGCATCCTTGTAATGAGGTTGGCAAAAAATACTTGTTTTGTACTTTACCAATCAACAGCACCCCCATTTAGAAGAACACCATATCCAGTCTGCGACTTTAAGGTTTTTCACATCCGTCAGATATCCAGCATCAGTGTAGCAATAAACTCTGAGCTGGACGGTTTCAAATTACCTCCATATACAGAAAACATATCGCTTCAGTATTGCGAAGATACTTAAGAATTTTAATAGCAGTCCATGTTCTTCACCCGGATTCTTTGAAATCGGCTTGTCATTTTTTGAGCAATGCCACACTCAGGACGAGTACATCTCACAGACTAATACATAATAGAATCCTATAAGCCTAAGCTTAGGGAATAATTCTCATGGCGCTATTATCTCAGCAGGCGTTGAAGCACCTTGCGACTTACTCAATTTCAGCTTTTCTTGCATTGGGATCGTTCCACATTTGGAATTTTCCATGTAAAATCTTTTCAAGTTTTTTTCAATGTAAGCACTTTGATTTTTAAACCAATTAACCGTGCTTTGACACTATCCACGGTAGATCTTGATTCCCAGAATATATCGCAGCATCCCCTAAATCTTTCATAGCAAAACTTCTTCCAGAGATAGGATTTTACATCCTGAAACATGGGAATAATTGTTCCATTGCGTAAATATGTCATCGACAAATAGAATTAGGATAACGACATAACTCGCAGCTAGCTTTTAAGGTATACCACAAGGCACATCAGGATTTTGAGTCAAACCGAATTTCTTGATTTTCATCACAAAGTCTCATATATCCCATTCCCTTGATGCTTCTTAAGTCATAAATTTAACGCATAAGTTTTGCATACATGGTTTAAGTAATTTTTGGATTCACAAAACCCTCAGGTTGCTCCATATAGAATCTTCAGAAGAGATGATCCATTGAGAAGGCGTTTTTGACATCCATTGCATACTCTTTAGTCATAGTACCGCGCTATAGCTATAAATCCTTAAAGCTCTAATGTTGCAACAGGAGAATAAGGTTCTTCCCATAACTCAACCCCGTAGGTTTGAGACTGAGCCCTTTGCAACAAGACGAGCTTTTAAAGATGTATACTGCACCACCATGTCAGTCATTTTCTTGAAAAGCACTTGCACCAACGGTTCTAGCATTGGGAAGGAAGCTCAACTAAGACCCAACATCATTGTCTTCATGGATTGCATTTCCACATTAATCGCATCAAGCCATTTTCTTGGATTCAGGATCCAGCAATGCAGACTCTAAAGTTAGCCGGGATCACCAAGATCCACCTAACTCATGTTTGCTCAGTATCGATGTACAAACACAATCGACTCGAGGGACCGGAGTGTCCTTGTGACCTAAAAATGGTATTGATATCCATATGAGGTTCATCAATTCTGGATCAACCAGCTTCATGATTTAAGCTAGTGTCTAGAAAAGGATTTGTATCTTCTTCATGAATTTCTTCAAGATCTTCCACACTCCCACTTGCTTTCAGATCCAAGAGCTTAGACTCAAAGAACTCAGCATTCCACAACAAACACTTTATTTCTCAATTGGGCCTGTAGACATATATCACATTGTATCCTTTTGGTACCTCGAAATACACTTAAAAAGATCTAGGGTCCAGTTTTGTCAGGTTTGGTAAGTGTATCCGATGCATACAAAGCCTCACAACCCCCAAACTCTTAAAGTAAGACACTTAGGGCTTGTCTATGCCATACTCACGTATGGTGTCTTAATCAACCATCTTAGATGGAACCATGTTGAGAATAGCGAGCAGCAGTCTCAAGGGCATAATCCCAAAAGAATTTGTAAGAGTAGTTTGACTCATCATTGATCTGAACCATGGTCTAATGCATGTTCGATTTCTCCTCTCTGACACTAAATTAAACCATTGTCTGTGCGTGTAGTGAGGAGTGCGATGGGCAATGATCCCATGCTCCTTTAGATATCCGTCAAAAACTCTTGACTCATATATCACACCTCGCACGATCAGAACTATTATTAATGAGTCCTTCCCGAGTTGGTTTTCTCTACTTCCTTTTGAAATACCTTAAGAGGTTTCAAACACTCATGTTTTATTTTCAGCAAGAAACCAAACCATAACTACCTGAAAACATCAGTGAAAGAAACGAAGTAGCTATCTCCTTGACTTGACACTATTCTAAAATGGGCCACATACATCGTGTGTATCAGCCCAAGTAGATTGTCCTTTAGGGGCCCTTCCACCTATGGTGAATAGTTTTTTCTAGCCATCTTCCAGACAGGCATGAAACAACATTTTCCCTAATGACTCAATTCCAATAGAATTGAGAAGTCAATAAAGTGCAAACTTTTTCAAGGCGTTCTTGCTAATTAGTCCCAAGACGACAGTGCCAACAATAGAGAAGATTCTACAATTAAATTGAGGCTCTTTATTAGTAATTTGCATACATAGAACTATCGTTTGTATTAGAACATAGACATATCAATTTCAAGAAATGCCATCCCCGTGGAACCGCATCAAAATAAACTAGATTATCCTTTGAAACTGAAATAACATTGTTATCATCAAAACGATTAATAAATCCATCGTCAAACAAACGCGAAACTGAAATAACACCTCTTGTGATAGAGGGAGCATAATGACAAATTGTTCTCAAGACAATGAACTAATCCACTAGGGAAGCTCTAAAATGATAAGTTCCAATTGCTTCCAATTAACGGCTGCACGATGACCATCCGCCACGGTACAGACTTAAGCGCCTGGTTTTTTAGCTTCCTACTTCCCCGTATGACCCTGAGTAGTAATAACAAATATTAGTACCACAACCAGTATTATAAACCCAAGATGTACTAGGAAAAAAGTAGAGTTCTATAGTGAAAATACTTGAAGTGCTAGCTCCCTGAGATATCTTCTTCTTTTTCATCAACTCTGTGAGATACACGGACAGTCCTACTCCTAGTGCCCATCCTCACCACAATGGTGACAGATGTCGTGCTTTGCCTGGGTTAGTCCTTCTTAGGTTGTGGAGAAGTCTTAGGTTTTAGGAGCAAATGGAACATTGTATGAGCATAGCCCATCTTGTATCTTCCTTTTACCTTACCACCCTCTACCATGCTTGTGCTTTTAAACTTTAGTGTTTTCTGACCCTATCCTGCTCATATGCAGAAGTGCATTAATAGCATCTTCTTTGGCATCGATTCTTCATGCAAGCTTAAGCATGGCATGTAGTTCATTCACTGTCTTCCCATGCCCGTGCATAATGAAATTCTCTGCCAACGGAGTCTGGTAAAAATCCTTGTTGAGAGAGACTAAGATAAGACACACAGCAATATTTAGACCAACTGGTATGACCGAGTCGCTCCAAGATTTCAATCGAATCCCTTCACTAAAGAACGTGAGAGCTAAACGAATCTGACCCTCCTCCTGCTTGCAAGTGTGAAATTTCTCTCACAGATCTGCAGAATTTCCTGTTCAGCTGTTTGAAAACAAAGCTTTTAGTTTCTGAGCATGTCATAAGCACGCAAGCTGACCTAGATTTCGTTGGATTATCTAGGTCCAAGTCAACAACATGAAGCACAGCAACTTCTTTTGGCCTATAACCCATGCCAGCATGAGCTGCTAGGTCGCCAAGGAGGAATTTGTCTCTCCAGGTTGTGCAACTGTCTGCAGCAGGAATACAGATGCTCAAGGTAGTATTCCTTGTCATCACTTTGAAAGTACCAAACGTAGTTGTCTTTACAAACAAAGAAGTTGGGTCAGCGCAGTTATGTTTCTCAAAAGAAACTCTCTGAATACAGAATTGTTTCCGACAGGAGGTATGTCATCTACAATAAAAGTTCAAACAATAAGTATTTTCGATAATTAAATTCTCATAGAATAACTACCCAATTAATTTACTATCTAAGACTAAGATCCAACATGCAGTCCCACTTCTTACCCGAGGTCCTGACCATGATGTAAACAAGTGGGCAAGAGGTAAGGTCGAGCGTTAATTGCATTTTATGCAACTCCATAGCATTTATTATACTTGTCAAAACATAGTCAGACTAGTAATAATTTAAAGAGCATGTTTAGTATCATCTTATGCCATCGGGTCCAGGTCTGACCAAGAGAACTCGAACATTAGAGTCGACCAAACGAGAACGTGTAACAATCGTCAAAAGTCGGCCCAAGGATAGACAATTCACCATGGGCTTTTGGTATGGTCCAGGGTCTGACCAAGAGACTCCAAAACCAATTGCACGTGTTCTAACGATTGGTTCATAGACTTAAAATTTACTAGGGTATTCCATAAATATGTCAAAACGTGACAAAAAAGCATGTAAACAGCTTTGTAACACGTTTAAAAAACTTTTAATAATGACACTGTATGACATTGCCATTGGTTCACGGTAATTACCAATCGAACTCCAAAGAGCGGAGAAAAGGTCAGCGCGAAAGCGTATTAAAAAACATATTTCTTTAGAATTACGTAAAAACAACCCGCCTTAAACTTCTCTTGTAGTCTTCTAGTGGATGACCTTACTTTCCCTCATGATCCATACGTGTCCATTTTTAATACATGAAAAACAAGTTTCAGTATTTAGTCTTATTAATTTTTTACAAAAACTGTTTTCCAACGAAACAAATGGTTGGACACTATTAGCATACATTTAGCGTGTAAAATTAATAGGAACTCACATTTACATCATCTTTTAGTCAGTATGCATATTAAATTTGGCGCGTAGAACAAGTTGTTAGACATTAATAATCATGCATACTAAAGATTCATACATCACAAGATACATTACATCAAACATCAAACATGTAAAATTCCGAGTTCCTAGCGATTCTTACCCCAAATGGAGAACCATAAGACCCAGTCTAGGCGTTTTCTGCTACAGTGCCGTAGATCGCCCCATTCACCACAATATTGTGATTGAGTGGTGTCTTATAGCCGGAATAAGGCAATTAATTAAAAGTGATCATTCCATCTAAATTAACAATCTTACATGTTTCCTTATTAACCTATATAACCTTAGATAGATATCAGGATCAATGTCTACTTATTTTATTATCTTATGGCAAGCAATCTGAAATATGTTGTCATATTTCTAGTAAAAAACATAAATAAAATAATAAGACGCAGCAGATCATAGACTTTGTTTTAATTATAGGCATGTAAACTAGGCATATATTAAAACAAAGCGTGTAACACATAAAGCTAAAACGAGGTGGCTCGTGATGCCACTGTTGGGATTTAAATACCTAGGTAACTAGTTTAGCCACGAAGGTGCGCACTGTATAAACCTATTAATAGCATATGGATAATCACAAAAATAAGATGGTAGAAAGAAAACGCGTACCTTTTGTTAATTTGATCAAGAAAACGAAACAAGCAACTAAAATAATTGCCTCTACGGTTGCTCACACAGTCACGTCAACCGAACACGTTAAGCTATGCTATAGGCTTAACTTCACTAACTACAACCTTTAGTATATATCCTATTACCTCGCAAACCCTTGACTAGTAACCGAATAATCCAAGAACCGCTTACCTCTTAACAAACTTATTGGAAACTTGAAAGTTTATGAAGAAATAATAAAGAAAGATTTTGAAACGGTCAAAGGCAAAAAAGAAAAAAGTAGATCTCTTGCATTAAAGGTGAAAAAGGAAGTAAGTGATGAAGATAGCTCAAGCTTTGATAGTGAAGACGAAGAGTATGCTATGGCCGTAAAAGAATTCAAGAAATTCTTCAAGAGACGAGGAAGATTTGTAAGACAACCACGAGGCGATAGAAAAACATTCCAAAGAAGTAGAAATGATGGTTATGGTAAAAGTGAAAGAAAATGTTTTAGATGTGGTGATCCAAATCACCTCATTGGAGAATGTTTAAAGCCGCCAAAGAACAACGATCAAAGAGCATTTATTGGAGGAGCATGGAGCGACAATGGAGAAGATGAAGTGGAAAAGACTAAAGATGAAACTTGTCTTGTAGCTCAAGCGCCCGATGAAATATGCTTAGGAGTAAACTTGGAACCCGATGAGTGGATTAAAGATAGTGGATGCTCAAAACACATGACCGGTAATCGAAAGTTGTTCTCTTCATACAAAGCATACAACGGAGGAAACGTAATCTTTGGGAGCAACTTGCGCGGTAAAATCATAGGCAAAGGTACGATTTCTCAAGACTCCCTAATAATTGAAAATGTTGAGCACGTAGATAACTTAACATATAACTTGCTTAGTGTAGGTCAAATATGTGATAACAAATGCAAAGTAATATTTACCGAACACAATAGCAAAATAATCAAAGACAAAAAGGTTATAGGTAAAGGAATTAGGAAAGGAGGAATATATGTAATGAAACTAGGAAATAAACCGGAAGACAAAATATGCCTTGCAACATTGGACGAAAACTCCACACTATGGCATAGGAGATTAGGTCACGCTAATATGTAATTAATTCAATCATTAGCATCTAAAGAATTAGTTAGAAACCTACCCAAACTAAAATACGACCGACATTTTTGTGATGCTTGCAAAATTGGAAAACAAGCTCATGCGAGTCACAAGGCTAAAAATATAGTTTCAACAACTAGATGCTTAGAACTACTTCACATGGATTTGTTTGGCCCCTCCGCCATACGAAGTTATGGAGGAAATCGTTATACCTTAGTAATCGTAGATGACTATTCTCGATTCACATGGACTAGATTTTTAGCAAATAAAACCGAAGCCTTCGAAAAATTCGAAATATTTAGCAAAATGATCCAAAACAAATTAGGATGTTCCATTGTATCAATTAGAACGGATCATGGTCGGGAATTTGATAATGAAGTACAATTCGGAAACTATTGTGATTTAAATGGGATATCTCATTTTCCGCTCCTCGTACTCCACAATCAAATGGGGTAGTAGAAAGAAAAAATCGCACTCTACAAGAAATGAGTAGAACCATGTTAAACGAACAATCCATTCCTCAAAAATTTTGGTGTAATGCGGTCGATACATCAACCTATATAATTAATAGAGTTTCCATTAGACGTATTTTAGGAAAACTCCATACATCAACCTATATAATTAATAGAGTTTCCATTAGACGTATAAATCACCTACTTGCAGTTTTGGGTCCTGATCATGCTGAAAAGGACAAATTATTGGTAATAGTAGAGGTGGAAAGCTCAACCTATGGAACCATTACAAAACATTAGCTAATAAACAGGGACAAAATGGGTTGGATGGAGGGGAAGTTGTTGGAATTTGGAATGAATTAGTCACACAAAGTTATACTTCACAATGCATGTAATTTTAGCCTATTGGTTTATTTAACTTATGTCTACATCACACTATGCTAAAGAGCATTACTACGGTTTTTATTACCACCACTACTAGAAATTTGACTTTCACTGACGGATTTTTCGACGGACACTATTCTGTCGGTAAATTACCGACGATATTCTGTCAAACTAGCGACGCCTTCATTATTCAGACCGACTTCCGACGGATTTCAAAGGGATATGACTTCTGTCGGAAATGCGTCACTAAATTGCATAACCTACCGTCGAATTTCCGACGCTGTTCCAACATCCATGTTTATTCGTCATTTCTTGCATCTTTTTAGGTTCCAATATTTTCGTTTTCTATATTTATTACAAGTTATAAAATTATACTCTCAATCCCATTTATTACAAATTATATTCCCTAAAATTTCCATTTATTCTCAATCCTCGTATTTCACTCTTCCCTCTAGAAAAAATCCCCATTTATACCGCCATCACTCCTCCACCGTCCGACCGTCGTCTGTCCGCCGTCGTCCGTCCGCAGTCGTCCATCTGCCGTCGTTCGTCCGTCCGCCATCGTCCATCTGCCGCCGTTCGTCCGTCCGCCGTCGTTCAAACTCCATCACTTTCATCAAGGTCTAATTCATTTATACTTGAATTGAAGGTTTAATTAGGTTTAATAAGGTTTAATTAGGTTGAATTGAAGCTCTATCATGAATGTTTTGTTTTGCCCTAATTTTGAATATGTTATTTAGCCCTATAATTGACCTGATTTTGAATTATAATTGGAAGCTGTAATGATGAGAGCTTTTTAATGATTTAGTTGAAGAAAGTATTTGTTAGTAATAGTTGCCGGTTATAATTTTTTAGATCTTAGTATAGTTTAGGGAGTGATCAAGTTGTGATACAAATTATCTCTTAATCGATAAGACATATAACATGTTGCTATTATATGCTCTGGTGAATACGATTCGTTTCTATATGCTTTGCTGATTATATTAGCTTAACGCAAAAGTATATAGTAGAAATAGTTACGAATCACAGTAACATTTAACTACAATCGGCGGCGGTAAGCCAGTAACAAATCTGTTAGTGGCGTCTTAGTGGTAATTATGGTAACTAAGTTATCGTCTTAGTGGTATTTTATCTCACTTACATTGTGATTCCAGTTTGTGTTTTCTTGTTATGTAAACATTTTTTTATAAAAAAGTGGTGTTTGGCATTGTGGTCTAAATGAGTTTATACTATGTCAAGTGTGATGCGAGTTCGAACACCTCATGTATTGGTTTTGCTGCTAATCTTAGTATTGCTAGTTAGAGATGTAATAAGCACTTTTATGCAACTAAGGGGTGTTTGACATTGTGGTCTAAATGTCTATATACTATAATAAAGTGGGCTGCAAGTTCAACCAAAGGGTGTTTGGAATATTTTCTTCATGTCTATATACTATATAGTAAAGTGGGATGCACCTGCCATCCATGGAACCTTTTTGTTGCAAAGAGAGTCCTTAAAGGTGTGATAATATGAGTGTAGGATTTAATAGTAGCTAATCGGATTATGCGAATTAGTTTTGTTGCAGATGATGCTATATTGGTTATCCAAAACTGATTATTTGATCGACAAATTACAAAGGCCATAGAATTGTAGTATTGGGATGGGTTACGGGGAGAAAAGACTTTAATTAAAGAAAGACAGTCCTAGTTACTAAACAAAAAGGACCGAAAAGAAGTAAAATTACCGAAACGGATCAAAAGCGTAAGTATATTGTTGTTTTCTAGCATTTTCCATAACTAATATGCCTAAGTAGCTGATAATGAACTGAAATACAAGTTTTCAGATAGCTTTAAATAACAATTCCAATACCACTCCTAGTAAGGCTTTACAATTTAGGCGTACATTATGTAGTAATTGGTTATCATGCCCTGAGTGTTACTGCTGTTTTCGACCCTCCAATTTCAACATTATACGTGCGAGCTTGGATTAAGATATGAAATCGATTCTGGAACAAAAAGTGAAATAATATAATCTGAAGTATAATGCTTCTTTGCATCCGGAGGTTGGGATTCTCAAATATGAAATCGAGTCTTGTTGTAATATTATATATCCATAGACCATTGGACCATTGGTAAGCTTTTATCTTAATGGACTATGTGAGATCAACATCCAAATTTATCAATTATTTTGAAATCTTGATAATACATTGTTGTTGAAAAATTTGCAAAAATATTTATTGTTTAACAAAATGGCCTGATGCCCATTAAAAATATTTTCAATGTTGCAGGTGAGACCCCTCTTATTCATGTTGCAAGGCAAGGGCATACCTCCACTGCAAAATACCTCATCGGACATGGTGTTAATCTGCTTAAGAGAGTGAATTGGCGTCGCACGGGTGGTTGAATGCGACACTAGCATTATGTGAATTATGTTGTAGCGAATCAAAACACGCCTAAGTGATGAGACCATTATGCCACTCTCATCGTCATTGTTTTTTTATAGATTGACGTTGATAAGATTTCTAATAGGCTTGGTGTCTATTTATCCAATTTAAGGCTTATATATTGCATTTTAGTGCACTCCTGCTGAATTACTAGGGGGTGCCAAAAGTGGCGGTCATTGTGAGGATTGAGTATCGGCTCAGAAAAAGGGTTGGGTATTTTATACTTTCTGTGATACAGATGCAAATAAACTTGTTAGAACAAAGCCAATGATTTGCATAATAAAGCTAATGTTTCAGTTACTTGTTTTTTATATCTTCAGGGATGATTCATAAGGGCAGGTATAACAGAACGTGTGTGTTGTTACATAAAATGAATTAGAAGTGTTCGTTGTTACATAAAAAAAAATACATGCAGTAGATTAAGAGAAAAATCTACTATTAACCAAACAACATCTAAGATAATGGTATTGATTGTGGACTATCCAACCAGGCGGCATCAATGCAATGGGAATACCCTTTCCCTTTCCTTAGCATTACCATTGCCTTTGCCTTTCCCTTTCCCATTACTCACTTTGAACCAAGCATGCCCTCAGTATTATTTATCTATTACTATTATAGTTAGCTCTTTGAAATCCTTATTAATGGACTAGCTTCAAGTGCTATTTTCTAAGATTCATTTTAAGTACATATATGCTTGAAACATGAACTTCATGTTTGAAAACGATGCCATATATTCTATTTACTTCATTTTGTAGGACATATTGAGTTGTTGGAGCTGTTGCTCTCTGTTGGTGTTGATGTCGATTCACCAAGTGATTCTGGCACCCCACTGGTTTGGGCTGCTGGTCATTCCCAGCAAGGTGCTGTAAAACTTTTACTAAAACACAAAGCTGATGTAAGACTTTCTTGATGGTTGTTTTGCATCATACGAATTTATGTATGTATATCATTTATGAGTTATAAGTGTGGTGGTTATTGTTTCGCAGCCTAATATTGAAACTGATGATGGCGTTAATCTGCTGTTGTGTACTGTAGCTGCAGGCTCACTCCCATGCTTGGAATTGTTAATTGAGGTACCTCAAAACTAATACGCACATTACCAAGCATATGTATATATTGTATTAAAGTATGTAAACTTTTTATAAATGGATAATAAAGAATTTCAACCTGTGATGTGGTGTAAGAATGTTGCAGTATGTCGTGTGGTGTTTCAGTGATAACGTGTTGAGAACAGTTTTTCAGGGAACTGAAAGAAATACAAAAGATATAATCTGCCTATTGGTTCTATGGTTTCAATTAAAGAATAACATGAGGTACTATTAACTTTTTCTTAATGTGAAATATTATGATTCTGTTTTAAATATACTTATTATTCTTATATTTATATGTACAAGAACTCTAATATTTCAGTTATATGTATTCCTATCTGTGGAAACACTACCATGGAAATTTATCACATTATGAATCTACACTTGTAAAATTCAGAAGCTTGTTTTCACTTTTATTTTCTGACGTTAAAATGTTGGCTATTTTGTAGGTGACTCAAGAGGCAAAGGAAAAAGCTGCTGAAGCTAAATCAAGAGCAGATGCTGTTTTGAAGCATAAGGAATATTCGATGGCATTAGATGCTTACACTCAGGTGAGCACTCTGTTAATTCTTTTATATTTAGCTGCAAATCTTAAAAGTTAAAACATGGTAAAGACCTGAAAAACACGTAAATCTGGTTGAGTGAACTAAAAGCCTTCATAGTCTCGATATAATTGTACTCTAATCAGAGTCTCTGTTAGATGCGGCTTGGTCAATCTGACCATGCATAGACTGATGCACGAACATGCTGGGAATTGAAACCCAACTGGGTCAAGGCTTGGTATCGAGAGGGTTTATCTTTGTGTTTGCTGCAGGTATATTTTTTTAGTTTAAACTTATAAATGTTTGACTTGTACATCGAAATTCGTATCATATACTACTAGTAGTAGTTATTTATCTAGCAATGTGAATTTATTGTATAACCATTTATGAACTTAAAAACTACTGCAATGTGTTTTTTTTTATGCTTTGAACCTAAAAAGTTGACATGCCCATATGAATCAAGAGTTGTTTTCTGATGTTTTCGTGCGGATGTGCAGAAAGTTAACTTCTCTAAGCTAGGAACCAACACGCTATGGCGATATTACAGTAACTTTAAACCAACTGGGCTAGCTCAGTTGGCCACCAAGATTCCTTAAGGACTTGGGGAGGAGATGTTTGGCTAGGGGAGGTCTCAAGTTCGAGTCCCACCCGGGACTTTTACCCCTTCAGGCGGAATAGGAGGAAGTATAGGCGGGTTCAGGGTACAGCATACTGCCCAATTGGATGTCACTGCTGGACCTAAACCACTAACAACTAACAAGCCGTTCTTAAAAAAAAAAAAAAAAAAAAAATTTACACAAAATGTTAGTCTTGCATACTTGGTTTAACATGTGATTTTATCTTTTTAGGGTAACATTCACCTTCTAGTCCAAAACAAAGGAACACTAGTCAATGCGGACTTCAGAAACATTTGAATCCCAGGTTCCTCTCTCGTGTTATTTTCCTCTTTTACTTTTCCGCAATTTGTGAGCTTTTTGCTGATAAAAAAATTGTTTTGATTTAGTGTTGTTGCGACCCAAGCTAGCCCCTTTGGAATTTGACCCTAGTTTAAAATAAATTTAGTACCCCCTTTGCCCATTTACCTAATCTGCATATTTTACAACCCTTACTGACGATTATGTTTTCCTTGTCACAGAAAGTAAGTGAAATGGAAGCGATAATGAAGTTCATCAATGAAGCCAAGAGTAGAAATCTGGAAGAAGCCAAAGGGATCGAAGCTGATAGGTTATCTTGATGTCACGGTTGTGCGTGTGCGTAGATATTATTATCCTAACCTATTAATTGGGCATAGAAAAGTTTGTTTCTTGGCTTTATCATACTATATCTTCTTAATCTTTAACCTTGTAATTTCGAGCCATATTAGTTATCGTTAAATCCAATTGTTTATTATTGCCATCATTGAGTATATTAGCACATATTGCCTACGAAGATCAATTATGTGCGTACAGGAATATATAAATGTGAGCAAAATTATGTCTTATTTTGAAAACGATTTCTGACAGAATTGTGACTTTTTACCGACTTCAGGCGGAATAGTTACCAACGACTTTCTGACATAAATTATAGACAGATTTCCGACAGAAAATTTAGCGACGGAATTTCCGACATATGTTCTGTCGGTTTTTCTGAGCGAATTCCGACGGATAGCAATTAGCGACCAGGATTCACCGACACACTTTTTCCGTCGCAGATCCGTCGGAAATCACTTTTGCCGACGGATTTCTGACAGAAACGGCCGTCAGTATAGACCAGTTGTGTAGTAGTGATAGTTTCCAGAGCTATTTCTTGCGAGATGGACAATGATTCTCGTCAATCTACACTTTTTTTTAGATGAGACATAAGGACACCCGTTGTTTCTACTCCTTCTAGGAACACTGAACAAAACCCTAGAGAGTAGATGGACAAACGTCAAAACCCAGTTCAGGAAATTCCCGCACAAGTTCCACCTCCAGAGTGATCATGATTCCATTTTATTGAAATTCCGAAACCAAAGGCTAAGAAAACTGTTCAAGAGCTAATTCTCTAGAGCCTGATTTCATATCAACCTAAAACTTTCCATATCCGAGAGGATAAAAGTGAGAGAGAAACGATTACCAACCCAGTGTCTAGCAGAGCAGGTTTATGAAGTTGTTTAAACAACTCCGTTTAGAAATTGGTTTAAAAGATGCTCTCATCGAAATTCCGAAATTCAACAAATGGTTAAGCACTTTATTGAGAAACAAAGAGAAGCTCGAAGAAATCGCCATCACAACCGTAAATGCTGAATGTTCAGCCATCATCTTGAACAAAGTTCCCGAGAAACTCGAAGATCCCGGAAATTTTTATCCCGTTTGCTTCTGAGCAAGAATTGATAGGACTAATTGCTTTAAGCCGATTCCGGAAGCTAGCATAAATCTTTTAACCTCATTCTATCTACAAGCAACTTGGGCTTGGAGCATGAACACCCACCCGAATGGACCGTTATTGTTACGCCTCCCAATGAGGTATAAGCGAGGATGTTGTATGTAGTGTTGTGTTTCACTTTTCTTGCTTATTTTGTTGTGGTTAATTTTGAACCTGACCTGAGAGTGCCTTTTATTTTAGGGAGACATTTCCTTCGCACCGCAAAAGCTCTCATTGATCTATACGAGGAAAAATTAACTTTAAGAGTAGGATGATCGTGAATTATCTTTTATGAGAAAAATTGAGAAAAACAGAATAAGCAGGTTTGCTCATGCTATTTCTATCATTGATTTTTCGAAAGATGAGCCATTTAGTGGCAGTACCACTAATCATTCCGATGCTCTTCCTCTTAGTTCTTCTCCGGTGAAGACTAGTGAAATGCTTGAGGAGTTCGCCGATGAACTCACTCTTTTTAAAAAAGTCATTCATGAAGAAAATTTTCAAGTTTATTCAAACAGTCTTTTCGAATTTGATGATAATTCACCTTCAGCAAACGGAAAATCCTCTCTTTAACGAGACTAGATGAAGAGATGTCGAAAACGAGACTCAAACGTTTCCAAATTTGATGTGCCAGTTTTTACTTAAACACAACCTTTGTACCGATAAGGTTGTGTAGTTCCGATCCAGAAGACGGATATTTGATGGAAATCGATGCTTTTTCTAGCCATGGAAGATTCTTCTAATTTTGAGGGAAGGACATTTCGATTCAGAAGGAGACGTAATTTTTCTTGAGATTCTGCTTAGTGATGATACCACCCATAATCTCGCTCCTGAAGTGATTTCCGATCATGAATCCATCCATAATACTTTGGTTACTTTTTCTCTAAGGAGTGATCCTCTTCACCATGAGTTCGCCGGTGAACTTTTGACACTTCCTTCAAGGATCGTTCGTGAACATGAGGATTATCTTAATCGTATGACTTTGCTTTGTGAGATTTCAACTTCCCGGTCACAGGAAAATGTTCATGCTAATCCGAGTTCAATTATCGAGTCTCTTCCCGTATCTCTTATCCCCGTTGAGGATAATGACCCCGTTCAAGAAGAGATCGATATATTCCTCGTTCCAGATGATTTAATTCCACCAGGTGTTGAGAATGATGATTCCGAAGATGAAGATAATGAGTTCCCTAACCTTGATCATCAAGACAACCCGTCATCTCCTCGTCCTCCACCAGAACCACCGGATGTTTGCTTAAATTTTAAGCCCGATACGGCCATGAGAAATGAAGATTTTAACCAAGGGGAAATTGTTTTATCCTTAAATGTTGAAGATGTCAATTCCTTCACATTTGTCATTTGGACTTTTCTCCCATTTTTCACCTACCCCGAGGATTCTCCTGTTATTCTCTCTCTCAGGAGTGAGGACCTCATTTTTGACCCTGGCATCTCTACTTTTCATTTTTCTCTTAAGCCAGTTCACATTGCTCTCCTAAGGACGTAATGAATTCAGGATCGAGTCAAGCTATGTGACTCGGTTACCAAAAAACCAAGGCTTCGTGGGATGGCACCCATGCTTATCTATTTTTTATTTTTTTCCTTTCTAGTTCTAATTTGGTCTGTGGAGGTGGCTTGTACTCTTCGTTCTTTGTGTTTATTGGTTTGTGACATTGTGATTATTTGTGGTACCCCAACTTTTTGAAGACTCTCTTGTTCGGTATTTTGTCCCGGTCCACTCGAGATTCCTAGCCTTTACTTGCCATTAGTTTGGGGGAAATCCGACATGCCTAAAGATTATTATCATTTCATCTTCTTGAGGAAGGAGTTGCAATGTCTACTTACAGTTGAACTGATAATATAGGGGAAATGTAGTTCAGAGTGTGGACACCCAATGTAACTAAAGTTTTACCCAGTTTGATAATATAGGGGAAATATAGGTTTCTTCATGGAGTCCTAGAACAAGTAATGGCTATCATTATATGCTTTTACTAGCCTAGAAGAATGGTGAACTGAATAGAAAGCTGTTTCATTTAGCTTGTATTTCTGATTTGAATGTTCTGTTAATGGCATTTTAAGGCTGTGTAGGGCATGTCCTATAAGTCTTACCAATGCTTTGTATAAGAAGATGTCTATTATTTTTTATTAATCTAAGTTCACTATTTTACCAAAAAAAAAAAACTATAGCTATTAGGTATTTCTAAAACTTTGTAAGAACATTTTTTATTTTGAAAATAAACACTTATTATATGATAAAAGAGCCAAATCGTTTTGGATAAAAAGTTACGGAGAGATTATGTGGATAAAAAGTCACGGGCTTGAGACTCGGCTCGTGCTCACTCCAGTTAGTGCTTCTTTGGACCATGATAGTTTTCAGAGCTATTTCTTGCGAGATGGACAATGATTCTCGTCAATCTACACTTTTTTTTAGATGAGACATAAGGAGTTTGAATATAAAGATGATCAAGAATAGCGACTACTAATTAAAGGTGGCGATATGTGTCCCCTTACATAGTGTTGCTGATTTACAATAAGCAAGTTGTAACCCAAAATTGTTACTAGTAAAACTTACAAAATAATGATATGCTGATTTAATGTGATCAATAATTTCGGTAAGGACTGAAATTGTAACATTTAAATCTGTAGTTCTTTACTGGTAACAAATGTATAAGTTAAAGGATGATTCAAAAAGATCCATGCAATGACTGGAGTTCATTGGCCACGTCAACCATAAAATAGTCAAACCAATAACGTCTTCAAAAGTTGATGCGAAAGTATATTCTTATCTTTATTAAAATCGAGTCATCGGATAAATAAGAAGGATAAGAAGTAACTGCATATCCGAGATACACCGACTTAAATTAGATACATCTCTATAATCTTAGATGTAGAGGTGAAAAAAATCGGTTAAAACCGGTTTTTAAAAAACCGGTTTTTCTAATAACCGGTTTCGGTTTTTTCGGTTTTTCCGAAATCGGTTTTTTTCGGTTATAAATGTTCGGAATCGGTTTTTTTCGGTTATAAATTTTCGGAATCGGTTTTTTTATCGGTTTTTTACCGGTTCGGTATTTTTCGGTTATAAATGTTCGGAATCGGTTTTTATACCGGTTCGGTTTTTTTCGGAATTTAAAACTTCGAACATTTATTTAATAAACTTGTTAATTATCAAACATTTAACTAAACAATACACCGGAAACATACTAAACAAATACAATTAGAGAAATTAGAGTATATATATCACGATTAGAGAGATTAAAGAGAGATTAGTGAGTGTTTTTGATGTGTTTTCAACCCCAACTCATTACATGTATTTATACTACCAATCCATGGCTTAAAATCATCAAAAAAATACAAAAAAAAAAGTATATAAACGGCTATATGAACGTTTGGATAATTTTTTTTTTAAACCGGTTTTTTTATAACGGCTAGTTGACCGACTTTGTTGACCGGTTTTTTTAACCGGTTAAAACCGGTTTTTTTATAACGGATATAAAAAAAATACAAAACCGGTTATTTTAAAAAACCGGATAAAACCGGGTTTAAAACCGGTCGCTTATTAAACCCGAAAACCGGTCTAACCGGTTCGGTTAAATAAAAACCGGTTTTTTTAAAAACCGGTTCCGATTTTTTTAAAAACCGGTTCCGGTTTTAATTTGCACCTCTACTTGTGCATACATGTACTGAGGTATACAAATATTCATATTCGTAAACTGTAGGTGGAATCCGACAACTTCGGTTAGATGAATATGAAGACATTCATGAAATGAATTTGGGGATCGGATAATTTGGTTGGATCTAGGTTTGTATCCTTTATGATTCGGGGAAGAAAGTCGAGCATTAAGTTACGTATATAAAAAGATCGGATTAAGTGGAATCCAACGTGGAATGTCCATATTAGCAATTAAATAACTCCTTAAAATTTAAATGAACCTCCTAATAAATAACTCCTGAAAAATAAAATAGGGTACTCCTAAATTTTATTCTTTATCATTGGATTACGTATATAATCTATAGGTATCCGTTACTTGTGGTACAAGGGACCGACTCATATGACGTATATAAGAACATGGTGTTACGATTACACTATCATTCTCTTCTCATCACTTTTTAAATACGCAACATATTAACAAACTTTTCTTAAGCTTGTATAGTCATGGCGGATTCGTACTATTACCAACATCAGCCAGAAACAACGTTTGACTTTGTGGACAGAGTAGCTATTCTCAATCACATTTATTCGTGTTATTACCTTTATCAGCCACAAACAACGTTTGACTTTGTCCATTCTTCTTAAACATTTGACTAGGTGAGGTTTATAATTCTCTAATCTTTTCCGTCATAGCATAATTTGAGTTTAAAACTAATGAGCTAGTTGGGTAATAAACACCCGAAAATAGAAGTTTTTTGCCACTTTAAAAAAACTTGTAAAAAAATAGTTAAATCATTTAGTAAAATCCCAAATCTTGTTCCCTAATGCGAACGACTAATTCTATTAACAAGTGTTTCCATTCAAAGCGTTAAAGTCTCACTTTGTCGTAATGAAAAGTTTCAAACATCATTCAAGTAGAATTCCCTAGAAGTATTTATCAATAGCCTGGTCCTAGGTTCTTCACCACATTGTTTACGAAAACGTCTATAGTTCATTTGTCGTTCGTTACTCGAACTATATATAATGTTCGGAATCGGTTTTTATACCGGTTCGGTTTTTTTCGGAATTTAAAACTTCGAACATTTATTTAATAAACTTGTTAATTATCAAACATTTAATTATCAAAAATACCATCTAAAACGGGTTTTATACGTAATTTTAACAAATCCATAGCTCTAGTATTATTGGATGCATTATCTAGTGAAATCGTAAAAACTTTATCATCTAAATTATATTCAATTAAAGTGTCATGTAAAATTTTTCTTAAATTAGATCCCGTATGAGGATAACCAAATAGTTTAAAAGCAATTGTCCGTTTCATTAATAACCAAGATTCGGGATTAAACCAATGAGCCGTAACGGCTAAATAAGAATTTGCCGTACCATGTGGTGCGGTCCAAGTATCCGTAGTTATAGAAACACCATATTTATAATCACGAAAACCATCAATAATATCTTTTTTAGCCGTTTCCCATAATTTAAAAGCATCACTTCTAAGAGTAGTACGACTTACATGTTGATACCGCGGTTGTAGCCTCCTTTTGATGATCTCCGTAAGCTTGACGTTGTCGAAGTGGTTGAATGGAAGCGCTTGTTGAATGACAAACTTCGTAAAATCAAGTCGAACCGCATCATTATCAAATATAAAAACTTGACCATCCGCACCAATAGTACCTTGTGACGTATCATTTTGGCTAACCGCATTACAACCGTTCTTATGAGTCCGGAGTGTAGTGTTAGACGCGGGGTTATAAAATTTCATACATTTCTTGCAACGCGCCTTTTCCACCCCATCGATCATAATACACATATCGTAATTAGACCAAACATCGCCTTTTCTCGTAGTTGGTCTAATTCGCACCACATCTTCATTTGTGTAAATTTTTCGAGCATGACTAGTAGAAACGGAGGCATTAGTGGAAGCTTGTTGTGATTGTGAGTTTTCCATTATAGCGGGATTTGAGAAATTAGAGTATATATATCACGATTAGAGAGAAAAAGAGAGATTAGTGAGTGTTTTTGATGTGTTTTCAACCCCAACCCATTACATGTATTTATAGTACTAAACCATGCCCTAAAATCATCAAAAAACAAAAAAAAAACACAAAAAACATAAATAAAACGGCTAGTAGCCGTTATTTTTTATTTATTTAAAAAAAACCGGTTAAAACCGGTTTTTAAAAAAAAATGAAACGGCTAGTTTGACTTCCATGTTGACCGGTTTTTTTAACCGGTTAAAACCGGTTTTAAAATGAAAAAAACATACATGTTTCACAAATAAAATATACATGTTTCTCTTATTATAAACCATTCATGTTTTATAATTAAAAAGAACATATATGTTGCAAAATGAAAAAACATACATGTTTCATAATGAATAGTACAACCATGTTTCAAATTTTATAAGCCATTCATGTGCTATAGTACATACATGTTTTACAATTAAAAAATATACATGTTTTACATACATGTATCTCAAATAAAGTAACATACATGTTTCTTAAAAAAACATCATTTAATTGAAAACATTATTAAAAAACATGTATGTAAATCGTGTTATTTATTATCAAAGAATAAATTGTATAATTTATTATTAGAGAATAAATCGCATCATTTATTTTAGAGAGTACAATCAATACAAAATAAATCTGAGAATACAATCAATATCATTAATTATCAAGACATTTATTAATATCATTAATACAAAATCATTAATAATCAATATCATTAATTATCAAGACATTTATTAATATCATTAATACAAAATCATTAATAATCAATATCATTAATTATCAATATCATTAATATCATTAATACAAAATGTATCGAGACATTTATTATAGGGAGTTTCAACTTTGACAAAAAACGGTGTTAATCTAAAATACCCAAAATATCCCTAGATAATAAATTGAATTAAATAAATGGAAAATAATTTATTAAATTCTAATTGGTCTAGAATAGTTCTGTAGAGTTCTGTCAATAAAATGGGTTCTCAATATAATACATCACTATATATATATATATATATATATATATATATATATACATAAATGGTTGACAAGTGGAATTTGAGTGTTAAAAAAACTGAAAATTAAATACATATCAATATGGGTATTATAGGTATTTTACACATCTAGAAATAAATTACATTCTTTAAAAATCATAACTTCTCATCCCATCGGATATCTATCTCTCTCATCCCTTAATTTTTTTTCTCCTACAACTCTAACTTTATAACTAAATATAGCCGCCCGTAGCACATCTCTCCTCCCACAAACTATTTTTCTCCTCTTTTTATAAATAAATATCTCTTTGAATAAGACTCCATAAGGTGTTTGTGATTTTAGATCGCGTCGTTTTTCGGCCATTTAGGCAGATATAATTCCAAAATTACGAAAAAAAATTCAAAGGTACAAAGAAAACTAATGACATTGGCTGATTTATAGGAAACAATGACAAAAACTACCAAATTCTAACCAACACAATTGGGAAAAAAAATCAAAAACTAATATCTATTCAAAACACATGTACCACATGCCTTAGAGTTTTTAAGTCGCTTTTAACATTCCAACGTGACTTCAATCTCGTTCGAATTAACAACGAATCTTCGTCTTCAATTCAAATTTTCAAGCTAGAGATGTAGCAAATTCCAAACACACGATAAATTCCGAAAACGATCCAAAACAAAACCATAGATCGAATTGAAAACGATCCAAAAATAAAGATGGAATCTGAAAAAAAACCGATCAACCCAATCAATAGGATGATTGAAAACGAACCAAAACAAAGCAAACGATCGAATTGAAAAAACGATCACCGTATCGAGAATCAAATCCAACCGAATTTCCAGTAACGCAGAACGATTTTAAACATCCAAAACCCAATTCAAGCCAAACGAATCATAAACTATTCTTTTTCTCTTTTTTTCTTCATCTTAACCCAGTATGAACCCTAAAAGAGAACAAATTAACCAAACAAATTGATGAGGTTTGATTCTTTCAACACAAATTCCAAACGGATTTCCCAGAGAAGAAAAAATATAAAACAAAAACAAAAATCGAACCTACTGAATCCCAGAGATTCGATCGAAATCAATCGATTCTTCAATCGAATCAATCGAGAACCCTAATTCTGAAGAAAAAAGATTACTGTTGGTAATAAAAAGCCCGAAGCAAACAAACGATACAAATTCGACGAACGAAGCGGGTTTATTCCCAAATACCAAAACAAATTACAAATCAATTCAAAGGTACCAAACTAATTCCAAAAGATACGAAACAATGTTCAAAGTTACAAAGAAAAACTAATGACATTGACCTTATATTTATCGGAACAATGACGCAAAAATACCAAATTTAAACCAACACAAATTGGGAAATAACTAAAAACTATATCTATTCCAAAACAATTTACCAACGCCCTTGAGTTTAGTACTTTTTCTACACGTTGATAAACAGGAAAAAGATACAATATTCGTGGAATAAGAATAAAGGTAAAACTTTCTTATTCAATGATAATATCAGATTTTGTGTTCATAAACCGACTAGTATTACATTACGTACTTGAGGTTAGTTGATGTAGAGTCGTATACGACGGTGGTTTGAGGTATGCAACTGGTCACAAGGTCATAGTAGAGTAGAAAATCACTTGACAACATATCTTTGCAAAATAACTTATGGACTGCAATAAGCTTGGATTCTTGAAATGTGCCAATCTTACCACATATGATCAACTTTTTTTCTCCATATACGGATATTATTACTTTACGAGAGTCATACTTGCTGTTTCTTGTTATTGAAGATTATTAGGTAAACTGGCTGTTTGATTGCGGAGTAGTACAATTGCACTATGTATACACATGTTGTATGCTGTGAAAGAGTTATTATAAATTAGTGAATCAATGAATAAAGTTAGTCTGGATTTCGTGTGGGAGTGACAAAAAGAGATGGACTTGTGACGATAACTCACTTTACACCAAGCACAAGAGTGATAGTATACACAAGAAAGCATTATTCCAACTTGCTTCCTTATACGCTTTAACACCTGAACGCACATAAACATTTCCCATATATGGCAAAAAATCATCTATACGATAAAAACATATCATGAAAAATAGACATACCGATAGAAATACAGGTGGATCTAGATGTCAGTTAGTAGTTGGCAAGCATATCGGCATTTATAATAATAAGTAAAACATGTGAGAGTATAGTGAACACTTTGGCAGAACGGTGTTCACCATCAGTAAAATTTGTATAAGAGGAAATTAATTAGCTTACGGAGCTAGAATGATTTGTCTGAGACGGAGATTAAGTCAATAACGATTGTGTGATCAGAAACTCCAGCATTAAGCAGCCTAGTCAGAAAAATTTACTCTTGCATTTACGACAGAAGGTCCATGCGTTGTTGGCGACATCTAAGCAAATTATTTTGATACAAAACTAGAATTTTATTAAAATTCAAAACGACTTGAGTTTGATAACAGATGGGATGACTTTGCGTGCAGTTGTGTTTTAACATTACCTGTTTTGATGTTCACCACACAAAATACAATGGTTCTACGGAAAATTCTTTGGGGACAACTTGTGGAACTGTTTAAGGATATATCCATGTGGCAAGGCTGCAAAAGTGTCGATAAAAATATACATTGGTACCAAAGTTGACCCTGGCTTTGGGGGGTGAGGGGGGTCGGGGGGCCGTGTTTTTTTTAATAGCAAGTGGCCCGTGTTTTACAACACATAGAAATGATCAATGAGCCTCCATTTAATCTAATGAATTGACAGATGATTCTAGCTGATAAAGATAATACCGATAAGAGAAAACATACTCCGACAGGAACATTAAAAACAATGAAAATAAGGGTCTTTATCCAGCTTGATTCTTTGTAGAAAAACCATGCCTAAAGATTACCATGCAGTAACCTCATATGAGTCGAGTAGATAAAAAAAGTGATGTTTAGATTCAAAATAGTATTCTACTCAATCTTCCTAAACGCAAATGAATTTTAGATTTAAATAGCACATGATTACCTTATGAGCTCGAAATCCATGAGGTGAAAGTTTTTATGACAACGGAACAACTTTAATTGCCTCATAATAGAAAAAATTTTCATACCTATAACAATAACTTTTGGCTTAAAATTGTCTGAGAGCTATGCCACCTGCAACACATTTCACAAAAAAAAAAAATCTTAAAGGAATTGTTTGCGTAATTCTAAATATGTATGGAAAATCATACATATCTTGGAATTCTGAAGTTTCTATTATGTTTGACATTCATTGCAATTACCACGGAAACTGATGTAAAATAACGGTTCATAAGGTTTCATTGTTTTTGGGTGATCAAAATCTAAAGTGTTCAATTCATTCACTAAAAAATAATAGAAGCTAAAAGAAAAGAAAAAAAGTCTGATTATGTGTAATGTTAAGCTAGTAGTTTACCTTGCACCAAAGTCGAAAAAAGAAGCAGAGCACCAATGGCGACTACATAAACCAGCGCAGCTACCATCAAACAAAACAAGAAGATCATCAACGTCCTTACTGCCACTCCCACAGATGCTGCTGTTGCTCCCATGCTCGCTTAGAAGTCAACTTCTAAGGAATGTTTAGAGATAGAGATCAAGGATGAATGTACATGTAATAGCAAGTAGCTGTAAAATGAATTATTATGATTATTAAATGATCAGGACAGATATATACTAGAGATACATGGTATGTCTTACGCTTTTTACTCACCATTATATGTCAAACTAGTATACTTAATGTTTATTAGATATTAGCTAGAAATAATGTGGTGACATTTGAGTTTTGGTAGAGTTGACAATATGATAAGCCTTTCATTTTCCGTCCCTTTCGGTCTTTCATATTTGCTAATTCTCTACGTCAATTCAACTCTGAAAACCATACGCTAGCTCTTTCTTGTTTTGGTTTCTAACCAAAGATAACGAGTTCGGATATGATTCATTTCTATCTTGGTTCACTACAAGAAAAAGTGACTTTAGTGACCAGAAATTTTGTCACAAAACAGTACCAATCTGGTCACTTAAAGCGTGATTGGTGACCAAATTTTGGTGGTTCACAGTGGTCATAAATGTCGTCATATTACAATTGATACAACGCAGTTTGGTCACTAAATAGTGACCAAAACGTCGTCACTGATTGGCTGGGAGAAGTTACAACTTCAAGCCATTGGTGACCAAACATCTGGTGGCAAATCTGTCAGAGACGAAATAGTGGTCACCAATTTGGTTTATTAGTGACCAAAAAGTCGTCACCATCCACAAAGTGGCCGACAACCACGAAATACCGTTTCTTGGCACCCTTTTACTTTTAGCAAAACGGAAAACTAAAATTCTTAGCTTGTTAACGTAACGCAAATTTATTAAACAAAAAGAAAGAACATATCGTACAATAACATACAACAATTGCATCCATTTGTATACCATCTTATTAAAAAAATACAACATTGAACATGAATAAAGACTAAAGACATGCACGTTATGTTGTTACTGCCCGGAAATGTACGAAAAAATGACTAAATTTTCCCGCAATATCTTTTTCCTGCTACTCTTGCTTCACTTCTTTTCATTAGGTCGCCAGGTTCCTCCTTGGATAAAGAGACATTTAATATTAATACTTTACATTCATACGGTAATTCAAGATCATACATACCATTGATATAAAACAACCAGAATGTGTTACCACTACCTTCTATAAGAAAAAAAGTTCATTTCAGACTCCAAAAAAAATCGTCCCTAACAGATGCTAAACGAACTAGGGTTCATCCCTTTCTTTTACTCTAAAGTTACACACTTAAAACCTTAAAAACGGATTAATATATATAGGAAAATCGCTATGACGGCATCGTGTTTTAATCGTGACGCCGTCATGAATAGAATATTCTAGATAATGGGTTGGCTCGTGCAATCTGACGCCGTCTTGAAATCTTGTGACGCATTCTTGGTATGAGTTACACGTGACGCCGTCTCCAGCCTCTAAGTAGAAAGTCTTGAGAGATGTTGGTGTAAGTTTGTAATCTTATCCGTTTCTTCTCCAAATGAGCCCAAGTCACGTGTATTTCCTCTAAATGCCTTCCAAATACTGAATACCTAAAAAGGAATGATTATGTACCTATTTTCGGCATAAATGCATGATTTAGGGGGTTAAACGACTCCAAAAAAGTGTATAAAATGACACCTCATCAATAAACTTAAGATTTTGCTCATTAGATGCGTGCTTTTAATCCACACTTGTATTCTAGCATTTTTGTATACTCGTAAAGATTATATTGGATTCATAAAACCTTATTTGATTACATATCGTCCTCGTAAGGTAGTCAATCAATAAAGAGTTCTTGAAATCTAATTTGTCATATTTATTTCCAAGAAAACAAGTAAGACAATTAAATCATCTTTATATATTTAAATTTTGTAAATGAGGAAGTTTTAATCATAGTCAATTTCTTGAATAGGAATAAACACTTATGTCATTTGACGTGTAATAAATATGTATACAAGATATTATCCTTATAAACACTAGCAAATTAATATTAACAGCATGTTGTATTAGAACTTTGCAGTCATCAAAACACAACTAGACAAAGGTAAGAAGCAAGGCTTACAAAGGTGTTTATAATCATTATGCCTCTTGCAATCGAGAAAAGCACTAGCATATGCTTCTGTCTTGAACAACTAGAGAAACGTTTCCTGCACACATGGAATGTAATACTATTCAGATGATAGTAGAACCTGGAGATATAACATGTTTTCCAAATTATCAAATAAACAGTGTTTAAGGAGTATAAGTAGAGTATTATACAACATGTACAATAAGCAGAGTATAAAGCATATATAGCATAGTTGCAGTGGTCTACAAGCCAATCAAATAACCAATAATGGTGAATATCCTTTTGCTAGGGTAAAAAAGAAATCCAAATTCATGACAGATAACACGTTACAGACTAGAAGAGCTGCATGTCCTACATTCATATCAACAGTGTGGAATAACACAGTAGAAAAATCATACCGCAAACAATTAGGAATTAGGATTAAAAGAAACAAGGTATGTTTATGGATCAAAATGAAAAAACTCAGCAAATTACTTTTTACTATATGATCATTTCCAAATACATCTTTATTGGAAAATGTACCCGGTCCCTTCCCTTAATTCCTCTACACATGTAGAGTCTAAACTCTAAACAATCAACGTAATATTAAAAGATAAACAAATATCCGTTTTATAGAATATAACATATTCAACATCAAGTAATCTAACATCCCATCACTTCACTTTTGCAAGAGCACTGATTATTGTCGCTTTGTCCATTAGCAGGAAAATCATCAACAATTGCACAAATTAAATAGCTCAACAAATGTAAACTCATATAACAAACATTTTAAGCACATATTAAGTCAAAAATAATCAACAAAGCAACTCATATAACAAACAATTTTGCACAGAAAATTTAAAATTGCACATTAACAATGTAGGAGCCGAATTAAATCTGATAAAACCTGATGACCGAATTTGTGAAGAAACTTGATGACGAATTTGTGATGAACTGATGACGAATCAACAAATAAGTCGAATCAATGGAACGAATCCAAACAGAGGAGTCGAGTGATTTTATTGAAAGTAAGGTTTGGAGTAAATAAAACGGGTCTCTGGAATTGCTCATATCAATGCAGGTTACATGACAGCTATAACACCAATGCAGGGTGCTTTCCGTTGTACAAGTAAATAATCATAATCAGTTTTACTGTGTTGGTAATTCTGATTATGTTAAGGACTTGATAGAAAATGATCTGAAATTAGATAATCATAATCAGGTTTCTACATCAAAAACACTCAATACCATTTCTTGTATCAAAAAAACAATAATCCGATAAGCAATTTTAGGTATGGTTGGGCAAGCCTATTAAGAACTAGCTATCTGCTCATGGGTTTTGATTATAGCAGATAAGCCGTTCCTTAAGGTGTTCTCATTGCTATCCAATCATTGTTTCTTATTGATTGCAAGTGAAGCAGCTGTCTTAAGCATATCGAATATTGCTTTCCCCCAAATGCTTGTTTCATAAAGACATAAACAGATAAGCAATTTTCAATAAAGCAATCTTAATACTCTTAAAGCATGTGCCGAATGGATCAGGTTGAGTACTTTTCGTATTTCTTATGCACACACTAGGTGCTGTACATACTAAACTAGCAGGTCTGCATGACCTCACTACTGAAGACGTGTTGTTGACTGAACTCTTGATTATATTATAGATAAATGATCTTATTGAATGCTGACACGGGGCTTTTACTCACAATTAATTTAAAGCATCAATGCAATACATGTTTGAGGATGATATACTACAAACGGACACAAAAAAACACTAGAATACCGCATAAAGATTAGCGACTAATCACATACATGGTCGATATTTTTTAAATAATAGAAATGAATAGTTATGTTCTTAAACTTTGGAGGTAGACCATAAGGCAAAGGAACGCAACCGAAACTATCAGTCCCACAACACAAATAATTTTGCTAAGCTTCCTATCTTATAACAACAACGATCAGTCCCAACACACAAACCGAATCTGACCTAAATCCAATTGAAGAAGCCAGTCAACTACCTACTTTATAGTCAAACTGAAATTGACCCTAAAAAAGCTGACAAACTAACGAGTTTAGGACATAACTAATCGCATATCGAACCAGGTATAATCAAGCATAAAACTAAATTAAAAACCGGCACGAAACAAATGGATCGACCAACTATATCGTTATCTCCGTGATCGCTAGTCAAGTATAATCACAATCACAAGCTAGTGAATCATTGTTAACGATAACACTAACGAAAATTAGGTCAAATTTGGGGCCTAATATATAATATATCATCTTTTTAAACAAATAATAAATTTTTTCTCACTAATGTGTATATCTTAGTGTGGGTGTTTTCTGTGTTTAATCAGAGTGATGATCTCATTACCGAATTAGTAGTAGCAAGCAGGTAGATCGTCGGTGAAGTTTTTTCCAGATTTCAAAATCAGGTCCGGATTGAATGCTTTAATCGATTGTGTAATCAAGAGTATGCTTTAATCGAATGTGTAATCAGGTCCAAATTGAATGCTGTAATCGATGTGTAAGAAGGATGAAATGATTTTTATCGATGTGTAGGAGCGAGATGAAAAGATTCCGAGTGTTTATGGGTCGGACTTAAAGATCGCGCGTTTTTAGATGAAGAAGGATCAGTTTAGCTCTTTGCCTTTTTGGGTTCTTGTTGGTGAAAATTGACTTTCGGCCTTATTTATTTATTGTTATCATGAGTGTATTTGATAATTATAAAATTTTCTGTTTTAATTATGTTTAAGTTAACTGTTACGTATCTACATTTAATTAAAACGTAACATTTTTTACTTGTTATAAAGTTTATCAAAAAAGATATTGCGATTTAAAGAGTAATCGTTTTACCCAATTCTGTGACCAAATAATTTGGTCACCTATTTTTGCTATACTAAATTGATGACCAATAATCTTGTCATCATTATGTAATAAAAATATAAATTGTTGAAATAGTGACCAAATTAAAAGTCGTCACTGAATTTTCGTCACTAAAAGCATTTTTTCTTGTAGTGTTATTACTATGTAATAAACCATTGATCAATTGTTTTGCTTAGTATCAGTGTCTACATTATATTTCAAGAGTAAATAACAGCATTCCTGGGACAACAAGAGTACAATACCGCTATCTGTCACAATTATTATTGGTGAATATACTACTAGTATAACGTATATAGTTTCAAGAAACAAACTATTACATGATCATACGATGCAACATTTTATGATGGTAAAAGCAAATTATTACACCAACTGATCGAGTATAGTTATACATTAATTGGATGTACAATCAACGGTGGATCACTTGCATCCAGATATCTACAAGATTCAAATGCCATCACGAAAAAGCTGGAAAGTTAAAAATTTACTCCGAAAAAGAAATAACAATATGTAAAACAGAATGTTATATAATAGGATCTTTTTTATTTGAAGGACTTGCCTGCCGCTGTTGCTGTTGTTGTCGAAAATTATAAGGGACGCAGGTTGTTGAGGTGAGAGGTAGTATAGCTGTCGCACTATGTATACACATATAGCTAACCTGCAATAGAGTTGCACGTTAATGTTTCCATAGCATGTTAATGAGTAATGACAAATCATTTGACGACAATAGAGCCAAAAAGATCAAGAGTTGTAATGTTATAAATGCTTAGAAGGTAATTAATGCTGAAAGTAGATACCAGTAACTTAGTTCAGAACTTTAGATAAATGCTTACCCTGTAAAACAGAAGATTGATAGTATCCAAAAGAAAGCACTAACCCAACTTGATTCCTTATAGGCTACCCAAACCTGCAAAGCACCCATATATACGATTCCTAAGTTCTTCTCAAGAAATTCATGTGTCTTCATAGGAATGCATTTAGGTTGTGTGTGATATGTGGATACGATCTGACGGCTCTAGATGACCCACGTGGAGGTCATCCTATGGAAGAGGTAAGAATGACATGTGTCGTGCTTTGGCTCTTGACGACACGGGAATATCTGTACGAGACACGATCTACTACATGTGTCATGTCATAACGAAATATCCCTGGCATTACCTCAGCACTAATAAGGTAACTACAAGTGGAAGTGGTACAATAACGGTCTCGAGGACAAATTGCTATGTCAACTGTTGGGTGGAGATTTACCCTCCAGCTAGGCAAGACTTGTTATACTTTGGCTGATATTTGACTCGACCGTTGGTTCCCCCAGCGAAATGTGTTGGGCCTTTTATCTTTGTGGGCCAGCTATGGCCGTACGGCTTTAGCCATTTGGCTAAAACTCCTATACGCTATTATAAAATAAGAAATACCGATAAACAATATCAACAAAAATAGATGTAGATACCGATAAAATTACGGCGTGGATGTAGATGTCGGTTAGATACGTTGGGAAGCACCTATCGGCGTTTATAGTAATAAGTAAAACAGTTGTTGAGAGTATAAGTGAACCACTTTGGCAACCATAGGGATGTTCACCAGTAGGGATTGACAAAGAAGAAAATAAATTTGCTTACGTCCCAAATGATTTGTCATGAGATGGAGATAAATCAATAACGATTGTGTAGATCAGAACTCCCAGCATTAAGCAACCTAATCCACAAAATATCACTCTTGCAGTTACAACAGAAGCTCCATGCTTTTGTTGCGCCACATCCCTAAGCCAAATAAACATAAAGATGTTATCTTAGACATGTCCTTCTTACAATAACACTAATTTAAAGATGGATATCTTCTACTTACACGTTATCGTTTAACATACCTGTTTTGATGTCTAACCAACACAAAATACAATGGATCTTTGGAAAATTCTTCTGGTGACAACTTGTGGAACTGTATAAGGATATATCCACAGGTAGCAAGGCTGCAAAGCGTGTCGATAAAAGTCAAACATTGGTCACAAAAGTTGACCCCGTATTTTTACGAACATACAGATATCTAAAAGAACCTTTATTCTCTAATGAATTGAAGAAATGATTCTGATACTGTTACACGAGTAATATATGATAAGAAGAATACCTTCCGACAGAAAATTAAAACAATGAAAACAGCGGTCTTTATCCAGCTTGATTCTTTGTAGAGAAACCATGCCTAAAGATTACCCGTAACGATATATCTGAGTCAACTAGATAAAAAGATAGAGGTGTGTAGATTCAAAATTTTACTCTACTCTATATATCTTCCTAAATGCCAACGCAGTTTAGCAGTTAACTATGCACGGTTATGAATATACATTCAAGGTTTACTGGTGCGCCTCGAAAGACAAGAGGTAAATTGAGGTACCAAGTTTCTAGAGTCAAATATATCAGATAAGCGTACACGATTTCTTTAACTCTTGCACGGTTAGGAATAGTTATTAAGTACCAAAGTATTAATGGTAAACACGCAACAACTTAGCCTCATAACTGAAATGAACTTTCATACCCCTATAACAACAAAATTTACGGAAATATCCGTCAAGAGAGCTATCGTCCACCTGCAACAAAATTTCCAGAGAAACTTAAATTAACTTGAACCAGTTTACTAAATTCCAAATATGTATGGATATCAATAATTAGCTTGAAATTATGAAGTTCTACATATGTTTTGATATCATTAACAGACAGAGATATAAATGTCAAGTGATGTAACCAACAAATTCCGCATATTAAAACACCACAATTTCATGCTTTTGGTAATTAAAAACATCACTGATATGCTCTTTGAGTCATGATATAAAAGTGTTCCATACTAGCTTCCATTCACCAACACATTCTAAAAGCTTCTAGTTTACCTTGCACTGAAGTCGAAAAAAGAAGCAAGAGCATCAATGGTGATTACATAAACCAGCGCATATATCATCAAACAAGACAATACGATCATCAACGTCCTTACTGCAACTCCCACGGATGTTGCTGTTGCTCCCATGGTCGCTTAGAAGTCAACCAATGTTTAGAGATAGAGATAAACGATGAATGTAGATTACAATGTAATACTAGCAAGTAGCTCTAAAATGAATTATTATTGTTATTAACTCCGGACATAATATAATACTAAGACAAGTCAAATCTAAAACTCAATATATTAATTGTAGGGCAAATTATAGAAAAGTGTATCAAACTTGACACCTTTATCTATTGTGTGTAACGTACTATTTTTTTTGTTAAAGTGTCAATAAACTTTTGAATTTCGTCTAATCTGTGTATTAAGTGACCTACTAAACGGGTAACCGGTTGAATGGCTTATGTGTCATTGCCATGTCACTTGCTAACACACTTCCCATGCCACATATGATATCCACTAAAATAAAAAAGGTGTATAATCTCTTCCTGGTCCCCCACTTCTTTCCATTTTCCCCGACACACACAAACACTTTCTACATAAACCCTAAGTTAAGATCCAGACAATTGTACTTCGTGATCTGAGTTTTTGGTACATCATCTTAAAGTATACTTGTCCCCACTTTGATTTGTCTTCAACTTTTGTTTTTTTAATGTATTTTAATTAGGGTTTTGAATATATTAAGTATTTTATAATAAATTTATATTTTTATTGCAGTATGGCACCATCTGATTCACTCTTTTTGATACTTGATGTGCATTACGATGGGTCATTCCCTGAGGTATGAGAATGGGCTTGTTTACCAATGGTCTGTTCGTAAGGACAATCCTTTAGACTTAGCAAGTGTACACGCATTTCTAACAAAAAAAGACAGTCAGTTATCTTGTATGAACTTTTTTTAAGCTGCCTCAGTGTGACCTAGATGTAGGTTTGAAAATCATAGAGAATGAAAGGGATTTAGAAGCTATGTATGACTATGCTCTAGAATTTAGTATAATTCATGTTTACATAACACATGACCCTCAGGACTTAGCCCCCTATTATGTTGAGAATATGTTTTTTTATGGGTCTGAGGATGATCTTAAACCTAGGGAAAACTGTTACAAAAGATGCTGGTAATATGAGTTTAGAAGACTTAGTTAGTTGGGCTGAGGAAGAAGCAGCTATGTCTAGTAAAGCTAGTGATGTTGATATATGTGTGACTAGTGTACTTGACAAGGGTAAAGGGTTAGCTGACAAGGGTAAAGGGATAATGGTATATGAAGGGAAAGCTGGTAGAAAGACTGCTAGGTCTAGGAATAATGGTATTGTTATTGGGGAGAATGTAAACCCTAGTGTTAGTGAGGATGATGATAGTGATAGTGACATAGAATGGGAACAAAGGGTTAAGGGTAATGCAGAATTGGAAGAAATGTATGTGGGTATATCAGATTCTGAAAGTGAATACTCTGACAAGTCTGTAGATCATCTGTCTGAGGGTGAGGATGAGCTCATATCACTTAGGAAGAGAAACAGTGAGGCAAAAAAAAACCCGTAATCATAGTAACAAAAATTCAAACACCCTAGTGGCTGGATGTTCTAGACCTAATAGGGTGTATGGTGTTGGTGAGACAGCTACTGTCATAGAGCATGAGGAGTATATGGACATATTGATGCATCAGTTGAGAGGTAAAAGTGATGGTTTGTCGGATCCCTTTACAATTCTAGAAAATGATCAAAGCAATGACAGGTATCCAATTCATGATGATCAAACACATTGGAAAATGAGAAAACCAAAGGTATAGTTAAATAATTGTAACATTTTAAAAGTTATTTTGAGATAAGATAGAAATCTAACTATCTTCATTGTAGCTTGGTGAAAAGTACGTTGATGCTGCTCAATTAAAGGAATGCCTAACCTACTATGCTCTTGCAATTGGCTTTTCCTTGTGGTTATATAGAAGTTCAAAAGAGATGATTATTGCAAGACGTGGAAGGAGACATGAGAAGCTAAAATCTGTTCAAAAAGGGAAGCAAAGGAAACATTTGAAATAATGAGGGTTCTAATTGTCCATTCATATGTTATGCTAGGATGTTTTTTTTCACAAATAGATGTTTAGCGAATATTTACATTAGGAACAAAAAAGTTCATTATATAATAAAAGTAGTGCAATAATGTCATCCGACCTATATATACAATGGTTTACATTAAATAGATTACATTATTGAGACAATGTAAACCCCGTGAAGGCTAACATTGTCTCGATAAAACGTCTACAATGGTTTACATTGTCTCAATAATCAAGGAAATCAATATGACTACAGAATCATCATTCCAGGTAATCTCTTTGAAAGAGGATCATACATGTGTTAGAGATTTTAAGTATGGCAACTTAGTGAACTACAAGTGGATTGCTAAACATTTTGGACATAAGATAAGGCAAAATCCGGAATGGAGGGAACGTGTTTGAGGTTAGGAATGGTAGTGAAGCATTTAAAGTTGATGAGCAAAACAGAACCTGTACATGCAGAATGTGGCAACTATCAGGTGTGCCATGTCATCATTCTATTACTGTGATCTTTAAAATAAACAAGATGGCTGAAGATTACATCCCATACTATTTTAGAAAAGATGCTTATTTTAAAGCATATCATCAATACATGACTCCTGTTGGTGGGATGACATTTTGGCCAGATAGTAGTATGTATTCTACTGTCTTACCACCCAAACCAAGAACAATGCCAGGCAGGCCTAGGAAACATAGAATAAGAGCCCCCCCATGAAAGACAATTTCCAAATAGAGTTTCTAGGGCTGGTGTTGAAATGACATGTCAAAACTGTTTTGAAAAAGGTCATAACAAGTCTTCTTGTAGTAAAGCCAAAGTGATTCCACTAGTTAAGAGAGGCAGACCTAAGAAGAATGTAGCAAATGTTGAGTCAGGTGGTGATGCAATAATTCATATGGATGAGTCTAGTAGTCAAGTTAGACAAGAGGCTGTAGCAACTGATAATAATGTGGGTTCAGGGGGTGTAGCAACTGATAATAATGTGGGTTCAGGGGGCTTAAAGCTGAAAATAATGTGGGTTCAGGGGGGTTTGAAGCTGAAAATAATGTGGGTTTAGGGGGGATTAGAAGTGCCAAATTGTGTTATTTTGTTACTGTTAGATGTGATGGAGCAACAAGGGCTAATGTGGGGTTAGGAGTTAGGAAGGTAACAAGTGATGGCTCACCAGTTACAAAAAGTGGAAGCACATCATCTGCAAGAGGAATGGGAAGGAGAAGGGGAAGGGGAAAAGGAAGGGGAAGGGGTGGACAGACACTAGGTGTAAGATATGCTAGCTTGGGAAGATGGTTTGGAATTGGAGATGACACACAAAAGGAGTCTAATGATCAATCTACACCATTAACTCAGCAATCGCAGGCTGGAATACAACAAACTCCAGAAGATGGAAGGAATGCAGAAGGTAACCAGAATATTAAACCAAGAAGTGCAAGAATTATGGAGAAAAGGCTCTCAAGGTCCAATGATGTTACTGGTTCATCAAAGACCAATGATCAATCTTAATATCCTATTGTAACTATAACCCTTTAAGTCCTGTGCACATTTTGTGTATCTTTTGCTTGTGCACATGGTCACCAAACTGTTTATGGTATGTATGTTTTATGGTATGTATTTTGTCTAGGTCTAGTTAGATGAAATGGTAATTGGTCATGTGTAACCAATTACCATAGAAGTGCTGCTATTTGAAGCCACTTCCATTACCATCTTTTGTTCATTTTTTGGCAATCTCATGTAACTATGTATCAAAAATTTTAATATTATTCCCCAATGTTGTTCTGCTTACTTTGTCCATTTCTTAAGTTAATACAGCTTAACCTGCAAAATCCATCAGCAATATACCAAAGGAAACACACACAAAAATGAACTAAACAAGAACAATAGCCATAATCTTAGATATTTCATTAGCTAGCAAATTTAGAAACAAGTCATTAGCTTACAGAACCAAGTACCTAATACATAAAACAAGACTTAGACATAGGACATACCAAAAGAAACAAGTCATTATCAAATACAGAAACATAACATTGAAACAAGTCATTAAAAAAACATCAACTTCAAACTTGGGCTTTCCCCTTTCCTTTGTCTGCTGAATTCCCAATGTGTGCATAATTCCCAGGCCTCTTTCCAATTTTTTGGACAATAGCATCCCATGTTTTCAAATTTGCTAGGCCAAGTACAGTTCCTGTGACTCGTTTGTTACTTTTGAGGATTGATTTTTGACCAGCAGACTTTCCAACTGGGATATACTTGGTATCTTCATAAAACATGAGGTTCTTGCCTGTGGTTTTGTTACTCATTTTGTTGTTAGTGGTTTCATCCTTTGATGTTTCTTCATCTGTGCTAAAGGGGAATGAATCCGAGCTACTCACATCTACATATCCATACCATCTAAGCAGTTCTGTTGGTGGACCATCCTTCATACCCTTAGAAAACTTTTTCTTTGATGGACCATCATTCACATCCTTAGGGACCTTTCCTTTTGATGGACCATCATTCACATCCTCACTGTCACTACTTAAGACAATTATATCTGCAAGATTCAAAAATAACTAAACTTACCATCTACTAATTAATGGCTTTCACAATTTAACCTCGCAAAATTTACACCCTAAATATATGAATCCATTTATTATAGGAAATACTTAACTTTACCTTTACCCATTGTGTAGAATGGCTACTGCTTTTAATCAAATTAGGGTTCCTGTAAAGGGTGAGGGTGGGTGATATTTATAAGGGGAATGGGTAGTTGCATAATAAATGGGCAAAGTGTTAGCATATATTTATATACAAAATTACCAGTATAATCCTTTTTCTATATTTATTGCCCTCAACCAACTCCATTTATTGAAGAACAAGCTGTAATGTACATCCAACAACACTTTTTATGCATAAATCAGTTAATGTACATCCAAGAAAACACTTTCAAAATTTTTATGCATAAAAACCTACCACTTACATTAACAAGTCAAACATGGTTACCAAAGTTAAGAACAAAACACAAACAAACACAACTAACAATAGCCTATCATAAACTTTCAGTTTTGATTTAACAAAACTCAAATCAGCCTTCAAATCATTCTCATTGTTTGACTTGTTGGAAAACCCCTTACTTGAATCCTCCATAACAACACCAGGCACCTTGTTCATCTTCTTCAATGCTTTGTTCTCCTCATGCAAATTATAAACCAACGATTTGTAGTAGTCACTAGGAAGTTCTAGATCTAGAAAACCATACACACCACATTTTTTACTTTTGTCATTCTAAATATATTAGAGGTATCTGCTCTCGCTGCGTATCGCACACAGCTCCAGATCTATAGAAGGGTCGAGTAATAGCTGATTATCCGATTCTTAGTGTTATCATCTCAAGCATACAGATCTTTGGAGATATGGGCAAGATCTTAAGTCTTATATCATCTACTTCATAAATAGACAATCTGTAACATAACATATCATGTGGAGGGATATCTAACATGATCATACTTTCTCGACAGTGGGTTAGCGAGAATATAACGACTTTAGCAATACAAGACATTGACTACACTGCAAATAACGACAAACACACCTAGCACCACTATAGGCACTAAGTGCTCTCAAATAGACAGCAACACTCTATAGTCAGAATCCGGGTGGGAGAGATCACAAAAGGATCTCAAGAACACTCATGCAGACACACATGCTCGACAAGACCAGACAAATCACACATTACAGCAACTAAAAATTCATACTCCATAGCTATACAACCTTTGCGGAATGTCATATGATTCTATCATAGGCCATAACAGAGACATCACAAACTTCACAATGTAGCCTTACTAAGGCTCCATTTGCTTACATTTGTTTGGTTATATACTTTGTCTGTGTTAGTGACCCTTTACATGAATTCCACTCACAACACTACAAAAAATAAACAGTGTATCATTGCTGTCGTCGGAGATGAAGTGGGGTGGAGCTCATGAAATTAAGTTAAAAAATTTGGGGGAGGTTTCAAGATCATATATCATTATACTAACAATGTAAGACTGTGGAGTAAGGTTGGTTCAGTTCGACGCACGACACTGCTTCCACAGACTGGGATAGAGACAGTTGCGGGTGGGTTGGCTAGTGAGGGTGTGACAAGAAGCGGAGGACATAGCACATGGAATCGACACAGGTGGGGGGGTGTTGTGTGTTATGCGATAAGGAACATTTGACAGTGGAGTGGATGAGAGTGGTGGTGTGGGGGGGGGGGGGTGAGAGAGTGGGGGGGGGGGGTATGATGTGAGGGGGGACACAACAGGGGGTGGTGGGGAGAGAGATTGTGAATGTTAATGAGGAAACTGAGTGATTGAGGTGAGAAGTGGGAGGGGAATTAATATATCTATTGCTGATAGTGTTGTAGGGGTAAAGGGTTTTAGACAAGGTATATCATCTATATCTTATACATATATATTGTGTGTGTGTGTGTAGAGGAGAGTGATGAGGATATATATTGGGTGGGTATGTACATGATGGTTGGGTATTAGTTGATATTCATTGAAGGAGAGGTGGAATAGAGATAGTGTTGTTTTGGGGAGGAATAGGGGGTGGTGTAGTGTGTTGGAAACAATATGTAGATAGGTGTGTAAGGGGAAGTTAGTGATAAGTAAATATATTGTGTAAAGGTGTGAATCATATGTAGATTAGTTCATTTTGATATAGCAGGTGGAAATAGGATTACACAGAACAAGAAGTATCGAAAGTGTAGTAGTGTTATATAGGATCACATGGTATAAAACACATAGTTTCGTTCCACTTTTAGTCCAAAAGACATAGTTTCGTTACACTTTTGGTCCAAAAGACATAGTTACGTTTCACTTTTAGTCCAACAATTTTAGTGCAAATTCACGGGATTGGACTAAAAGTGGACCGAAACTATGTTTTCGGACGAAAACCAAACCTTTTTTGAATTTTGGACCAAAAGTGAACTCGCACCAAACCACAAGGACCAAAAATGTACTTAACTCTTGTAAAAATAATGATTTTAATATAAATATTCAATCAAGTTCATTTAAAAAAAGTTTTAGGTTAAGTACGAGAGCAAATATAATATTAAATCAAATGCTAGCTCTTCATCTTTTGTATTTCCACTCATTTATCTATACTAAAAGATTGAGCCTCTAAATTTATTGGGGCTGTATCTTTAAATGCTTTGTATTACCCACGTAGCCGTATTTACAAAATACAAAACCGTGTTGCATAGTGAAACTCAATAGTCCTGCATTTACCATTCACCTTTAATCTTCCATTTATAAATCGACCTATCAGGTTCTGTGTAACTGATGATAATTTATTTGAGAAGGCTGTTATAAATCACAACACCCATGGTGAGGAAGAAGATGGGGAATCAGTCAAAATAAGGTACCAATTTCTTTATACAAAACTCAATTATTACTTTCCAATTTAACAATTATTACGAATTATACATGTATAAAAATTGAATTTTGAAATTAAGGTTTTGTTATAATTTGGGGTTTTTGTTAATTTCGGATTTTTGTATAAATTTAGGTGTTTTTATAAACTTTGGGTTTTTTTAGTAAATTATTGAACATATCTTTGTGCCTCCGTTGTTAGTTGCAGCAGCTCATATCCTTTCTTCATCAACAAACAACAACAATTGTTGAACAGGTTCACATATATGCCATCATTTCTTAATCATCAACTGCTATTTGTGTGATTGATAGACTAGGAAGGCTTTTTTTAAGCAACCCAAGGTCTTTCTTTGGTGAGTATTTATTTATACATGTTTCGTGTTTTATGATTATATTTATTATATTTGGAAAATCCTATAATAAGAGTGATCAAAATCATATAATCCATATATTAAACTGTAATAAGTTACTATATTAGTTGTATCACAAAGTGGGCTGCAATTGATTATGTTTGGACGTGCTTTTACCGTTTAAGGTTGTAATTAGTATCATTTGTGGTTGTAGAGTAGCATATCGTCTTAGATTATAAAATGGAAGCTATGATGTTACTAAGGTTGTGTTTGTCTAACCTTATTTTTTAGGCTTAAGGTTATGTATAATAACTAGCTTATGGCTTAAGCTCATCACTCATCAGGCAATGTTAAGTGTTTGGATTAGCTTATGATAAAAAAAACCCTCCCCCTTTTATAAGCTCATAAGATTATGCTTATCCAAACACTTCAATGGGCTTATTTTTGCTATATATTAATGTGTGATCAGACACCTTTTCGAAAACTTTTCGATGTTAATGGCACATGGAAAAAATACTACTTATACTTTGTGGCTAAATATCAGACATGAAAGAATGAAAGCGGCTAAAATCGAGGTCTTGAAGCAAACGAATATATGGAATAGGTTATGCATACATGATCTTTTATGCGTCGTCTATTTCCCAATAATGCCAGATCGTTTCATGTTTACATCCATGATAGATGGTCACTGCAAACAGGGAAACACAAATGAAGCTTATTCAATATTTAAAAGTATGCTTGGAAGAAATGTTCTTCCTGATGTACACAAGTACAGTGTACTAATTAATGGTCTTGCTCGAAATGGTTTGATGGATAAAGCACTCGAGGTTTTATCGGAATTTATTGTGAAGGGTTTAAGTCCTGATGTTGTGACTTATAGCTCTATAATATCCGGGATCTGTAAGAAGGGTGATATGTTAGAAGCATTTAATATGGTAGATGAAATGAGCCGTAAAGGGGTTAGTCTAAATATTGTCACTTACAATATTTTGATTGGTGGATTCTGCAAGTTAGGTGATCTCAAGAAAGCTCGCGAGTTGTTTGATGGAATTTGTACCAACGGTTTGACACCTGATGGTGTGACTTATGCTACAATGATAGATGGGTACTGTAAGTTTGGGAATTTGACCGACTCATTTAAGTTATTTGAGCAAAAGAGTCAAAATAGAATTCAACAAGATTATGTTGTGTATAATGTTCTTCTCAAAGGGTGCCGTAAAGAACGGGAAATGGAAAAGGTGTTGACTTTATTTAACCAAATGGTGGAAAAAGGGTTTGCTTCTGCACATACTTACAACACTTTGATTGATGTTTACTGCAAGTTGGGGAAGATAGTGGAATTCAAGGTTACGAGTCACATTCATTCAAGTCTAAGTTTGACTCTTGGGCATCATTAATTGCACATTCTACTGAGGATAGAGGAAAAGTCGCCGAGAATAGAGGAAACGTATCAGGTAATATGAGCGGTCAATCTGAGTTGTGTTTTACATGTGCGAGTCAAATAGGTAGAACTGGACCTGTACTAAAATAATGATCCACTTTGATTTTCTTATGCTAATTTTGCGTTGTGGTTCTACTGAAGCAACAACAAGGTGATGGACCAAAAGGGAAAAAAATTAATCCTTTATGGGAGGAAATTCTTCTTCCTTTGCTTGAATCGAAGAACGTAAAACTTCAGGTTTTGATCACAACCTTCTTTATGTACTCATTTGTTCCATATTTTCGTAACTTCATATTTTTAACTTATTTTGCGTTCAGTTATCCACAATCATCCATATTTTTGTCAGGAATTAACCCCTCAACAACAATTTCATTGACATGTTCCTTCTCCACAACACTTTTCAAATCACATATACTTTCTTTTTACACACTGATTCAATCATATCCTCTCCCAAGCACCTTTTATTGCAGACAATCATTTAAAAATTGTGGAATGAGCTCTTTGATCACGTGATTTAGGCCCTGATTATCTCAATTTAGGGTTTATGTAGGCTTGATTTGTTACTTTAGGTTTTATAATTTCTTCTTTTTTTAGTCTAACGTCTTTTTTACATTTGATTTATTTGGTTTGTTTTGGTTTTAGCAGGTCTTTATAGCAGCAGACCTTAAACTTATCATGCACAAGAGAATTTGAAAGACTCGATTGAGGTTTTTCTTTGAACGACATTTTAAATAAAAACTAGCAAGGAGCTAGGAAAAGATTACAAAATAATGGAACTAGGATTTTTCATCCAAGTGTTCCAATCAAAATTTGAGCTACAACGAAACGACTAGAGCACCAATGAAAAGACAAGCGAACAATATCGTCAAAAAGGAGATCTAAACGAGGGAAGTTGATCCCAAATAAAACTTGATTGCGAAACTTCCAAATAACCCACCAAGAAATGTAACAAACGCCTTCAAACACATCCTTGAGCCGCTTGGAAACTCTGAGATTTTTGAACCAAAGAAGCCAATCCTCATATGAGTGAAAGTCTTGATACTCTAATTCCCACCAATGAACAACCTTAATCATTAACTGACGAGCCAATTGGCAAGAGAAAAGGAGGTGCGAAGTTGATTCCACAACAATACTACAAAGAGGGCAAATAATAGACGGGATGTCAAGGCCTCGAAGAGAAAGATTCAACCGAGTGGGCAGCTTATCCAAAGAAACTCTCCAAGCAAAAATATTAATCTTAATGGGAATAGATTTGACCCATCTTGTAGGAACATCCGTCTTCGGAAGCATGGAATCATCAATAAATTCACGTGTCGATTTTACCGAGAAATCGCCCGAAGGATCTAACAGCCAAGACCATCTATCACTAATATTAGGAAGAATAACAGAAGAAGTATTAGAGATAAGGAGAAGAAGTTTCGCTTCTTCAATACTACTTCGAGGAGACCGCCGAAAAGAACTAATAATAAAAGAACTAAAAAAAGACTCGATTGAGGTGATGAATAAGAAATGCAAGGGTCATCCTTCTAAGCCAAAATTAAGGTAATTTCATGCATCTTTTGGGCATAGATATTTTTCTTTTGAGCCACATCAAGAACTTCTTAAAATTATATGTCTAACTTAAAGAGAACATTAGAACATCATTATCATGACTTGCAACCTTCTAAAAACTTGCAGACCTTCATGCCTTGATGTCTCAGCGACTGCCTACAAAAAATTGAGAGCATGTAAGTTTAGGTATCACTTTATAAAATATATGAATTTTCAAGTTTTCTTACTGACATAACGATTGAGATATACAGTTTTTGTGCAGGAAATTTTTTTAGACCATGTTGCCCATTTACCAAACAAGATTGACCGGCCGCATTTTTTGGGTGCTTAGAGACCTGAACAAACAGCATGGCATGTACAAAAGAGAGTCTTCAGATAAATCCATTTTAAATAGGCACAAAAATAAATTGGGTAATTATCATAGAATGCTATAACAATAATAATGGCCAGGTTAGTGAGCAATTGGACACGAATTCACATATGCATTCTCACTCCCACAAGTTCGATGACGACGGTGAAAGTGGCATAGGATTCGTTATTGTTTCATAGGTAACATTTAACCTGAAAATGATAATATAGGTGTTTAGATTTGTGTTTTCGACAGTGTTTGGGCATAACCCATTAAGGTGTTGTCTGGACGAAACCCATTAAGGTGCTGTTTGGATAGCTATTTCAGTAGGATTGTTTATCAAATCTTAACATTATATGAGAAAAAAACATACCTTATATAACAAATATTCTATTAAGAGAAAATACAGAAAGTGATAAAGCCAAGTTCGTTATTGTAGGTGCAAATCATCTTACGATCCTGAAGCGGATGTATGCCGGGCCGGGTACATCTTTAGTTTATCCCTTCTCGAACTATAACCCAAGTTTTGGATTGATAACACGACACCAATTTTCCAGTGTTCCAGGTGCTGAAGTATGGCGTCATCGACGTCAAGGCTGCAGTGAAACGAAAACACATTAATGCAGCCGAAGCCGACATCCAACACTTTTGCAATCGTATTAGCAGATTTGCGGTCGTTGTTTACAACATAAGACAGGTAAGAAATATTTAAACAATTTACATTTTCTAATTTTCCATTATAATTCAAAAGAAATTAAACCCGTATATTTTATTGTGACCATGACAGTGACGTGATTGTGGGTGTGTCGATCCCAAGTGGAAGTAACTGTCCGGAAATGAGCGTCTCTGCTGTAATCTGCAAGTTATTGAATATAGTGTTTTTCTGGATATTGGTAAGTTCTTTTGCTTTACCTCAATTTGTTCCAAGGTAGTTAGGGCTATTAGTTAATGCGTTTTTTTTTTGGTTTTGCTATTTTAGCCAAATATCTAATTCTATTTTTAATTCAGGTTGAAGTGCTTCATCATCTGTTTTTTTTATCATCATCTGACGAATATGACCGGTACTACTGCTGCGCATATTTGATCAACGCGACAGAAGGTAGTTGTTTGGTCACTAGCAAAACAAAAAAAAGTGCATTTGGAGAAAGTAAGAAGTAGATTACACAAAGCTTGGTATGTTTGAGCAAAGCTTGGTATGAAATACAAAAAAAGCGCATTGGCATAGTCATTATTATATAATTGGCTGATCAAAGTTAGAGATAACATACTAAAGGAAATAGTGGGATTAACAAAAAGCGAAATAAGCAGTTTGAGCAAGCAACTCCTAAACGGCATACTGAAAATGCTTATTTTACCCATGGATATGGAGTTTGCTTATATCGAAACACTCTTAAGTACTTATATAAAGAGAACTTTGTATTATAGTACTGCCTTTGTAATAGACAACTTTATATCAGTAGCTCCAAAAATGATCTGAAGCTACTTGGTGATGCATGTATATGTTTCCTTTCTTTTTGAAATAGGCGAGTTTTGCTTCTGTCCATGTGACAACCGAGGTTGAGCATGTTAGCTTATGCCTTAGATGTTAGCTTTTGTGATTATTTTTATGTGTTTGCGTGCTATGTGATCGTTTTGCTTGTTATATGAAATAATCATGCATGCAGGGGATCATCTTAGGATTTTATGGTCATCCTTTTTATGGGCATGTGTATGAAGTTATGTGGAGTATTTTGATTTGAGTGTAGAATGTTGGAAAATAGGTCGCGTATTGCAAGCTTTGCTACGTCGATCTTTGGTTTTGAGGGTTTTGGCGTTTATTAAGTATGTGTGAGATGAGATAGAAAGATATGGTTGAAATATGGGAGTTTGTGCTAAACTTTTCATTTATAGTAAGTGAGAATGGAAATGATATGTTTTTTTTAGAAAGTGTAGTATTTTACGTTTTAGCAAGAAGGTATAGTCGA